>JAJEJO010000437.1:166483-210048 GCA_020662805.1 Glaucomys volans | reverse complement strand
AGGCAAGTGCTCTGCCACTGAGCCACAACCCCAGCATACCCCTTCATATTGTCTTGATCCATTTGAGTTTCTACAATAAAATGCCAGAGGCTAACTTATAAACAACAGAAATTGATTTTTTACCGTTCTGGAGGCTGAAAAGTCCAGGATCAAGTCACCAGCTGTTGTGCCTTGTGAGGACCCACTTTCTAGACGGTGGCCCCTTTGCCATAAGACCACATGATGGAAGAGGAGAGGGTCACTTCTGTCAGGGCACCAGCCTGTTCATGAGGTGCCACACACACTTTTGCTACTTGCACATGCATGTACACATGTCCATCCCGTGATACCTGCATCAAGCTCCTCTTCTACTTTTCTCTGATGTGTCACCTGAGCCCCTGCTAAGCCACCACCCTACCATCACTGAATTTGCACAATAAATAAACCAGCAATGAGGTGGAGGCCATCAACTAGGATGGCACCAAGAGATCTGAGTGTGCCTGTGTGCCCAGGCCAGCAGCTACAGGGCCCATGCACCAATTGGTCCCTGTCCTCAGGGCTCTGCTGTCTCCATGGATGCTTGTGCATCAGGGGGGACGGTGGTCTGTTTGGGGCATAACAGAGGGGTGCGACTAAGTGATTGTGGTCTCCACTAAGGTGGGTAAAGCAGACGTCGCCCTTTTGAGATGCCTTGTAGTCTGAGGGCTCCCAAGGAGGTGGTGGGTCTTGAGCTGGGACCGCGGGTGAGTGCCACATCTTGGGAGAGTGAGAGGGGTCACCAAGATGTGGAGTCTGCAAGAGGGCAACAAAAGAAGTGATCGTGCCTGGTGGTCCCCAACCCCAAGGTCCCCAGCAGCAGATTTGGGGACGGTTTGGGCAGAGGAAGAAGTGACTGGGCCAAGAAGTAGCCAGCAGCCCTGCTCTACTGGCATTTCCTCCTGCTGCCCCAGTGGTGGCCCTGGCCCCTGGCCACAGTCCTCATAGCTGGGAGATCCCTCAGCTAGTGCTCACTTCTGTCACGCAGGAGGCTGGGGTCTGAAAGAGACCAGATGATATTAATGTGGCTGCTCAGTTTTATAAAGTGTCCTAACCAGCTGGCGAGCCAGGCGCACTCAGTCTTATTTACGGTCGCTGCTATTTCTCTCACATCGAGATTAATTTGATGATAGCTGTTTATAAGCTCCTCTATCATCAGATGGGCCCATTACCTGGGAGGAGAGAAGGCTGGGTTTAATTTGTGAATGGTGCGCCGGGTCCCTCTGCCTCAGAGTGAGTGCGTGCGTCTCAGCCATAAATCCTGGTAGACAGCGCCAAGACCCGACAGCTGGCAGCTTCCCAGGCAGACAGGGGCCCATGCTCATGTATGGGGCTGGGTGCCCTGCAGAGCCCTCTATGCCAGGAGAGACCCTGGGAGGTCACCTGGCCAGGAAGCTTCATCCTCTTGAGTCCATACTAAGTAAGAATCTCCTAGAAGCTTCTTAAAATACAGATTCCCTCAGTCCTACAGGGTCACCATCTCCAGGGATGGGGCTTGGGACTCCCCAGGTTTGGAGTTTTCTGAGGGATGTCCTGTCCACTATACTCCTGCCTCCATGAGGCTTGGCCTACACAGGGTTAGGGCAGGGGTGGACTGTGAGACAGGCAAGGAAAGTCCCCTTCAAGTCCCCCTGCTCCAAGCAAAGCCTCTTCCCTGGAAGTCTTGAGTAGAAGGGAAGAGAGGAACAGATAAGGAGGTGAGGTCCTTGAGCAAAGTGATGAGGGTTGCACCTGCAGAGCCACTAAATGTTGTCACCACTCCCTCCTGCTCAGCAGCAGAGAAGCATTGTTCACGGATGTCATGCTGGGGACTTTGGAGTCACCATCACTTTGTCCTCTGGTGTTGATCTTTGCATTTCCTTTTTTAAAAACTCAATTGAAAGATAAGATAACTGAGGTGTTGCAAGTGGTGGCTTGCAAAATCCAAGCTCATGCCCCTAAGGTGATCTGAGGCAATTGACCCCTCCTGGGGACAGGGATGGGCCATGAATGGATGCTTATGGACATTGCAGTGTGTGGAGCAGGCGTGGATATTTCCTGAGGCATCTAGACTGAAGAACCTTCAGACCATAATGGGATTTTTCTCCCTTTTGTGCCCTCACCAGCCCTGTCGGAAGACACTTGTGGCCCGTGGATGGTGACCTCGCCCCCTGTGCTATTTTCCTACATTGTCTAAGTCTGCATCCCAGGAAGGCAGCCCTAGGCCCTCCACCTCCCAGGCCTTGGCCTTCCTTCTGCAGCAGCAGCTCTTATAGCCTTTTTTTTTCTTTCTTCCTTTTCATTTTTTTGTGCTGGGGTCTAACCGAGGTCTCAAGCACACTAGGCAGCACTTTGCCATTGAGCTAAATCCCAGCTTGGCTCTCACAGCCTGTGCAGGGCTTGTTAGAGACATTCGAGAATGCTCTGGGCTAACCATCCTGAGTCCCCTCTCCTCAGGTGCATGGGATCCCCTCTAGGAGGCTCCCCTGGAAGAACTAGTGCGAAGGAAGTCAGTTTGGGCTCCATCAGACTCCTTCCCTCACCCAGAATCTACTCTTACATTAATGTAACCTCATTTGCATAGGATGTCCTAGACCCACATCACCCTGTTGTTGAGCTTAATTCATATGGACCAGGATTGGATCTGGTCACATCTGCTTACTGAGACAAGCCTGGTGGAGAAGGCTTATTGGGTGGGATCAAAGTCTGCTTCTGGTGACAGAGGCCCCAAATAAGGGTGATTAAAGGGATATCAGTTTAGAAGAGCCCAGAGTCAGTGTGTCTTGGGCAGGTGTGGCACCCAAGCCCCTTGGTGTCATGGGCTCAGGCACCTCTTCTCCTGTTGCTTCACCTTCCTTAGGGCGTGTGAAGCAAGAGGCAAAAGGGTGGGATGGTGCATCCCAATGCTGCCCATCCATTGGCTAGAACCAGGTCACATGACCATACTTAGCTGCAAAGGAGCATGGGAAGTATAGTCTATTCTGGAAGGCCATATGCCCAGCTAAATTTGGGGGTTCTATTACCATAGAAGGAATGAGCAAACGTTTGATGCCAGCTAGTCATCTCTGCCTGAGTTTATTCTTAGGACCACACGTCAGGCCTTACATGGATCCTGGTTAAGGATCGTCCTGTGATCACATTCTTATTTAGTGGCAGCACAGATGGGACTCCCATGCCCTCTGTGGCTTCACCTAAATAGACAAAGCAGAGCCCCATGGCAAATTGGAGTCACACCACTGACCTGTGCAGATGGGATGTGTTCACTACTCCACTGCGAGCCTTCCTCGTCCTTGTGACTGGCTTGTGCTTCCTCCTTGTCCACAAGACAGAAGTAGAAAATATAAATGAAGATGAGAGAGTGCCCAGCCTGGGGTGTGCTGTGCAGGGGGCCCTAAATGAAGGCTGCACATCCTGGGCAAGTTATCAATCTCTCCGTGCCTCTGTTTTCTCATCTAAGAAATGGGGGTGTGATCTCCCCCTTAGGTTGTTGGGCAGATCCACAAGAAGCACCTTGGACAAGGGCTGGACTGGGTCAGGCTGTGGGTCAGGCTGCAGGGTGAGAGTCAGGGTCAGTAGCCCCAAGAGGGCTGTTGTGAAAATGGAATGGGGTCCTTGTCACTTTTAGCATGGATGCCTGGTTAGTCACTGGCACTCAGTGGATGCTAGCATGCTCACTGTCCCCTGCCCCACTGCCTTTGGTCAGAGATGTTACCTAAAAATCCCTTAACTCCACCCCATCTCTGCATATGGAAGCACCGGGGAGTCAGAGCAAAGTGAGGGGCTGCAGGAGACTCAGCTGCTGGAAGGTGGAGAACCACAATTCTGGCTCTTAGGCAGGATTGTATCCACCACCCCATGCTCCTGCCTCAGTCCTAGCTTTGCTGAGGGAAATAAGACCACTGTCCAGAAGAGATAACTAGACACAGACAGCCCACGGAGAGCTCTAGTCTCTGGGGTTGAGGGCTGGTATAGCAGGGGCCCCAGGTAATTCTATCTTCCTGTCCACCAAGACTCAGCTTCCAGGGTTATTAACTTAGAAGGGACTTCAGAGATATTAGGCCCATACCCCAGCCCCTCATTTTATAGACTGGGAAAGGGACTTGACCAGGATCACTCAGCAGAGATGACCCAGGTCCCCACATCTCAGTCTCCATTCACTCTCCCATGTCAGGAGGGTAGGAGCCACAGAGTCACCCTGATCCCACCTGTCTCCTCTTCCTTCTGCCTGTAATCATGAGTTATTGTTTCTTCCCATGCTTCGTTGTCATCAAATAAAAGAAAGGCCCAGGGGGGCATGTACATTAGCAGAGGCATGAGAAGTGGAGGGAGGCTACCCCTTGGGGGAGCCAGCCGTGGTGGGGTAAGAGCTCTGCAGGGCATGGATTGGGCTCAGATGCCATTTCTGTGGCTTGCTGGTGCATGATACAGGGCAGGTGTAGGCAAAGTCAGGCACAACTCTCTGGGTTAGAGGGGACATTAACTTACTCAGACCTTGTGAACTGTGAGGGACCATTCAGATGTTCCAGCTGCACAGATGAGACTCCTTATGCACAGAACACAGGCTGGGAGGACCCCTGACCAAGTCTGTAGGTGCCCCTGCCCAACAGTGCCATTGACAAGAGGCAGTACTCTTCTGTCTCAGAGACCCAACTGGAGAAACCTTTATGGGAGACTTAGGAATTGGCTAGAGTATCTCCAGGGTCCCTAACTGATACTTTTCAAAGGACATCCCCCTCCTTTCAGCTGCAGCACCAGTACAATGCTGATGTACACTTTCCACATCTTGGAGATTGGAACATGCCTTATAAACAACAGTATGTCCTAGTTTAATTGCCTCCTAAAAATCTTTTAGTGGTTCATAAAATGATCACCATGCAATTGATGGCCCCGTAGTGTTGACAGCACTTGGCATTCCTTTTTTTATGGGCTTCATACACAAAGCTTTTGGGGCCACAGATTAATCTATGGAATTCTTAAATGCAAACACCAGTGCCAAGTCTATGATTTATGAGATCTAAGTTTCCTCGACATTCTCCATCGTCTTGTTTTTGTCATTTTAAATATGACCCAGGGACTCAGGGGGATGAACACTTGGGAGTGGACCAGAAGTCATTGAATTGGGAGGCTGGAGTTCTGGGTTCCCTCTGGTGAGGACCAGCCTCGTTCTTCTTCTCAGGTCCTTGGGCTCCTCATTGACTCAAGGATGAGGCTCCTCTTTCTGCTTCACTCTCTAGCCCTGGTGAGGCTCATAAGAGATACTTGTTGTTTTAAAAGACTTGGAAAGGACACAAGTGCCCCAGAGTTAATATTCTAGAAAAACATGAACTTCTTCAAACTTTCTTCTTTCCCCAAACCAGCTGTCCAAGCTCTCTTCCTGTGTTTCTCTAAGGACTAAGAATCTCCTGGACATTCAGGTGATCTTCAGTAATGATACTTCTGTTCCTTCTCTTGCTCTTCTAGCAACCATGATCTCTAAGTTACCTGAAATGTCCCTTCTCAGGGCCTCTGCTACCCGCTGAGTTCACTGCCTGCCTGGTCTCTTGGCAGGACTCTGGGTCTCTGGCTCTCCCTCCATCTTTCCAGCTCTCATATGCTTAGCTACCTCTTTAAGACTTTCTCAAACCCAGCTTTCCCCATATGATCCAAAACCTCACATGACTATGCTATGCTTGTAGGACCCCTGCATCCAATCATTCAGTGTGGTCCCATCACACTGGGTACATGGCCACTGTGGTTGATGATGTTGATATGTTGATGATAAGGACGAAGCAGAGAGTTTGGAGTTGGGTGGAGGCATGGCCAGGTGATGGGGCTGTGAGTCCAGGCACCATTTTGATCCTTGGCAAGCTTCCCTTGGCTCTTGGCCCTCAGGCAGGATGAACTAGGCTTGGTGCAGGCCCCTGGTTGAAATACCCACTTTATTCTCTCTTTTATTTGTCACTTTAACATTTATTAATGCCCTCCTCTCTGCCAGGAACTATGCAGAAACTGAAAAAGAAATAGCTTTATTGTCTACTCATTCATTCATTCACTCATTCTGCGATTGTCAATTAAGTGGCCAGCCTATCCAATTCCAGGCCTGTCCTAGGTGCTGGGGACATAAAAGTGAATGAAAACCTGACTTTATGGAACTTACGTTATATTGGGAAAGGTGAACAGCAAACAAATAGGTCAGCAGGTAGCTTGTCCAAGACGATACATGCTATGATTCAAAATGGCACAGGGGAATGGGCATGGGATGCTGGTGGGGGAAGATGGAGAGGGAGATGCTTGTTGTATGTCTGATACTCAGAAAAAGCCTTGTGCTTACTATGGTGACTACCTGAGCCCTGAGGTCTCGGGCAGTGAGAGAGGGACCCCAGCCGGTACTAGGTGGTGAGGCTCGCCTCCCTTGTCGTAAGTGTGGTGACATGTGGATACCTCCTGCGTACTGACTTCAGAGTACAGTACACTCAGCCCTCTGTTTCCAGGAGTTCCTCATCCGTGGATTCAACCAAATTCAGAGGGAAAATTTTGGGGAAAAAAAAAATTACATCTGTATTGAACACGCACAGACTTCATTCTTGTCATTATTCCCTAAACAGTGCAGTGTAATAACTATTTACTCAGCATTTACATGGTGTTAGGAATTGTGTTAGTCATCTTTGTGTCATTGTGACTAAAATACCTGACAAGAACAGCTTGGGGGAGGGACAGTTTATTTTGGTTCATGGTTTCAGTCCATGGTGGACCCAAGTTGAGGCAGAACTTTAAGGCAGAAGGGCATGTGGTGGGAAGCTGCTCTGTTCATGGCAGCCAGGAAGCAGAGAAAGGGGAAGGAGCAGCAGGGAAGAAGAGTGCTTCCAGGGCACACCCCCAGTGACCCACCTCCTCCAGCCAGGCCCACCTACCTACAGTTACCACCTGGTCAGTCCTTTCAAACTTGGGTGGACTGATGAGGTTACAGCTCTCAAAATCCTATCATTTCACCTCTGAACAGTCCTGCACTAGCCCAGGAGCTTGGGGAGGGCAGCTCATATCCAAACAGTCATCTATAGATGATTTAAAGAGCATGGGAGGGTGTGTATAAGTTACACATGAAGAGCTACACTGTTTTATATAAGGGACTGTAGCATCCTCAGATTTGGAATCTGCAGGGAATCCTGGAACCAGTCCCCTGAGGATACCCAGGGGATATCACTCTCAACGTGCCTGGACCTCCATACCCCATCCCAAGTCTCTGTGCCTATAGGTCTTCCACGGCTTTATTATCTGCTCTTATCACAGTGTCATGTCCCTGTCATCCCACCAACTTCCTGTCTCAGGTGTAGACCTCACTCTCATCCAGTCATGGTGCAGGTGAAGAGGTTTTATATTTAGGGAGAACCAGGACTCCTGAGGTTACAGAGTCATCTTCCTGAGTCAGAGTTCTGGTGAGACAGCCTTCTGTGTCCCGAGCTGCAGCATTGGGTTCAGGCAAGGGAGAGTTAGCATTGTCCAACTCTCTTGCCTGGTATTAGGGTTACCTGGCAGCTTGCAGAAATCCACATTCCCAGGCCCCGCCCCAGGTCTACTTTTCTGAGATGGGAATCTTATTTATTTATTAATTGTACTGGGATTGAGCCCAGGGACACTTTGCCACTGATATATTCGTAGCCCTCTTTTAATTTTTCATTTTGAGGCAGAGTCTCCCCAAGTTGCCCAGGCTGGCCTTGAATTTGCAATCCTCCTGCCTCAGTCTCCTGAGTAGCTAGGATTATAGGTGGACATTACAGAGATTGGCAGCAATCTGCCATTTTATGTATTTGTGAATTTAAAATATAAACTAGTTCTTTTGTCATTCAAGAAGATAGAAATGCACATAGGAAAAAGCAATGTGGAAGATTCATCGCTGCTTACTAAGTTTCTTTCTTGCTCTTGTTACATCTCCTTAGGCCCTAGGCCCCATCCCCAGAGGTAACACACGTCATCACCCCTCATTTATTACATACCCAGCACAAGTTGGGCAAGGTATACACTGTGATGAACTGTGGCCTCTGCCCTCTGGAGCTTATAGTTTGGTGGAGGAGACAGCGAAAGCAAACAACCCACAGCTAACTGTGCACCTGTGAACGAGTTTAGCAAGGATGTAATTTTGGTGGGCTGTGCTGGGGTGGTGGGGTGATGGAGTGAGGTGTTCCTGACCTCCTTTACAGAATCCCAGGTGGTTGTGAAGGACCCGAAGGGTCTGGGGACCCTTGATTAAGCCAGTTTCCCTCCACTCTCACTGAGGGGCTGTGGGCTCCGTGCCTCAGGTACAGAGGGGAGCAAGACTCTTCCCAGTGCTTGGGAGCCACCGTCCAGTCAGGGAGACAGGACTTAATCCATGATGAGGATTATGTTGGTTTTCTGAGACAGCTGCAACGAAATCCCACAAACCGTATGGCTTAAAATGACAGAAATGTAATCTCTCCCAGTTCTGGGGTCAGGAGTGTGAAATCAAGGTGTTGGCAGGATCAGCTTCCTCTGAAGGAGCCAGGAAAGACTCTTTCCTTGCCTCCTAGGTCTTCTGGTGATTGCTGACAGTCCTCGGGGCTGGCTGTGGACACATCACTCCAGTCTCTGCCTGTGTCACCACGTGGTGTTTTTTTATGTGCATTTCATTGTCTCCATGTGACCTTATAATGACACCTGTTTGTATGACCTCATCTTAACTTGATGACATCTGTAACGACTCTATTTTTTTTTCTTTTTTTGTTATTTTCTTGCAGTACTGGGGATTGAACCCAGGTGCTCTTCTACTAAGCTATATCCCCAGCCCTTTTCATTTTACTTTGAGATAAGGTCTTGCTAAGTTGCCCAGGCTGGCCTTGAACTTGTGATCCTCCTGCCTTAGTCTCCTAAGTAGCTGGGATTACAGGTGTGTGCCACCATGCCTGGGCAAGATCCTATTTCTAAATAATATCACAGTCACAAGCCCTGGGGTTAGGACTTCAACATACCTTTTTTGGGCCACACAACTCACAACAAGGATGAGTCACATAACCTCAGGGAATGGGCAGCTGAGAGGGCAGCAAGGATCTGGGGGAAGGAGCCTGGGGGCCTGCGGACTTCAGGAAAGGGAGGTCTCCTTGCTTGGGACGTTGGAGAATACAGGGAGGAGGATGAGCAGAGTGTGCGGGTGAGTGCAGGAAGAGGCAGGAACTCAGGGAGGACACACACCACAGGAGCGGGCCCAGATCTCCTCAGAGCCGTCTTCTAGAATGGAGTCCAGTGGAATGAGAACATGGCCACTGTGAAGCCTACAGCACATCCTACTCTGGGGGGTCTCAGCCTCCTTCTGTGACTTTCCCAGCTCCTGTCGCCTCTGGCCTTCTTGTATAGTGCCTGCAGAAGAAGAGAAGTGACTGTCACCTGGGCTCATGGGATGAGCTAGCATGTTTTCCCCACACCTAGAGCCTCTTGATGACATGCTGCAAATACCCAGGACAGTCCCCTCCTCTCCTTGTCACCACACTGGCCATCCCTTTCCTTCTCACATGCCCAGAGAGAAACTGTAGGTGGATGACATGACCTTGTCTCGCACTCCTTTCCTGGTGCCTGGAGAAGGGCCTGCTCAGAGCAGATTCATGAGAAATCCACTTTTTACTTGAGACCATAGTGAGATGTGAGATTCCATTATTTGTGCCCTGCCCTCCCATCTTGTCCCTGCACAGCCCAAGTCCCCCACCCCTTCATCTGTACCACTGGGCTCAAGTCCTGCCCCTGAGCCCAGGCAAGTCACTTCCTCTTCCCAAGTCTCTGCTGGCCTCCCTGTCAAGGACAGCAGGGGCCTTCATCTGCCTCCCAGGGCTTATATGGAGGCCAAGCCAGCAGCTGTGAGAAGCTGGAACTGTGAGGTTTGATCGGGTGCCACAGTCTGAGCTCCTGCCCAGCAATTTGAGCATGCTGCCCGGCCCAGGAATTCAGGGTGGACAAGGCTGCCCCTCCCAGCCACAGGGGTGATGGTCAGGCTGCTGGGAGAGATGGATCTTATGTAAGGAGTTTCCCAAATGATGAATGCTACACGGGAAGTGTGCAGACAGCTCCACGAGGCATCATGGAGTTTCAGCTGATTTGGGGTCAGGTCCAGTCTTCCTGAGGAGGTGACACATAAGAGGGCACTGGCCAGTAGAGAAGCACTGGCCAGGCTAAGGCTGGGGAAAGAGTTCTTGGCAGAAGGAGCAGCATCTGGGAGGCTGGAGCTCCTGGCCTGTGTTCCCTGTGGCTGGAAGGAGAGGTCAGTCTGGTGTCTAGAGCAGAGAGTTGTGAGAACTAGGGCCCGAAAGCCAGGATGGACTCCCATTATATTGGTTGGTGTTCAGTTTGGTTTAAAATCTACAGTTCATTTCTCTCACTTGTTCAAGAAGAAGTCTGGGGGTCACCATCCAGGGCTGGTGTGGTGTTCCACTGAGTCAGGGACCCAGGCTCTGCCCCTTATTATTTGTTAGGCTCTGCCATTCATGTCTTCCATTTCCCAAGTCACTCATGACCTAAGATGGCTGCTAAAACTCCAGTTCTTCTATCTTCATTCTAGCAAATTCAAGGGAGGAAGGGATGGGAATGACTTCTGACATGAAATCACTTCCTAGACGTTGCATGCACCATGTCACTTAAATCTGAATACACAGAGTTTAGTCACATGGTCACACTGAGCTGCAAGGAAAGCTGGGAGGCATCTGCATTCCAGCTATCCATGGGCCACCTAAGAATGAAGGGTTTTATTACTATGGAAAGAGGCAACAAGGTATGTTGGGGGGCAACTCAAGACCTCTACCAGAGTCAATTATCTGTATTTGAGTTGATGAGGAGTCCAGAATACCTTCAAAGGCATAGTGAGTCCATTGCTGGCTCTGTTGAAGGCCTCCAGCTCACCTGGATGAAGCCATTCTCCCTCCCACTGGTGCGGTTCACTCAGAGGCTATCCTCCTCTCCTCCACGACACCCACATTCTTCACTGAGAGTATCAAGGTTGTTCGGGATCTTCCCTTGCACTACTAGGGTGAGAGCAAGAGGGGTGATGTGTTTGTGGCTGATGCTGGAGGAACACAGAGGATGGTGTCTACCACAGGGGACTCCAGAGGTCAGGCCCACATGGAAAAGTAGTCTTCCTGCTTCTGTGGGCTAGCCTGGGAACCTAGGGTTCCTAAGGAAAAACAACTGGGAGTCCAAAGTCCTCATTTACAAAAAAAGACCCAGGCTTCTTGTGTCCTTTACTTCAAGACATTTTAAAGACAACCCCTGCTTTCCAGCCTATTCCTTCTTTTCTCTCTTGGGGCCAAAGCATGAGGCAGCTACAGGAAAAAACCCAGGGTTAGGAAAGCTGTCAGAGTGTCCCTGGGGGCAGGAGGAGGGTGCCATGGGAGATCCACCAGCTCAGGGCTGCCTTCTCTACCTGCCTCCCACAGGCCCACCTGTCCTCTGACACTCCTGGGTGGGGTGTGGAATTCCCCCTGGGGAGCACCCCGCTGGAGGGGAAGCCTAATGCTGGCCAGCCTTGGGGTGTTTTAGTTGCTCTCAGGACCGTGGAACTGTAGAGGGGGGTCAACCCCACAGCAGACTTTCCTTTTGCTTTCAAAGTGAGTTTCCATGGAACTTGGCATTTGAAGGGAGGTCTCTTCAGCTAGAAAACATTTAAGTCTCTAGCAACCTCTCATTGAGCAGTGAACTGGGCAGGTTGGATCATGGGCTGGGAAGAGTGGAGCCACTTGCCCAAGGTCTCACCAGTAGCTGGCGATGGCTGGCCATGAGTGTATTTTCCTGATGCCCAATGGAAAGGGTTTTGTTTTGTTTTGTTTTTTAGTTGATGGACCTGTATGTTATTCATTTATTTATATGCGGTGCTGAGAATTGAATGCAGTGCCTCACACGTGAGGCAAGCGCTCTACCACTGAGCCACATCCCCAGCCCTGGAAGGGGATTTATACATCTTCATAATCACTGCTTGGGGTCTTGTCAGATTAGGTACTGGCTTCTTGATGTCCTTAGAGAACCTGAGTGCTCCAAGCTGGCCTTTGCCCTGGCTGCTGATGGGACAGGAAAGGAAAAGATGGACTCTCGACTTTGCTCTCCACAGTGAAATTTCAACCTAAACCCTGTAGCCTTGATCTTTTAGAAATGAAGAAAAAAATTCATCACACATATTTTTAATGATATATAAATCATTGTGTATGTGCATATGCATGTGTGTATGCGTTATATACATGCATATGGATATTCGATTGGGAATTACAGACACGTAATACAACACCCCAAAGGGGAGGCAGAGGCTGCACACCGAGGCAATCAAGTCTTCTCCTGTGTCCAGACACCTGGTTGCCCTCCATAGATTCCTCTGGATCCTTCAAAGATGGTCATGTGCTTCCATTTTAGTCCTTTTGACCCTGCTAAAGTCTTTCTCAGGGTTGTCATTAGCTACACAGGATTTTGGAAGGAGGTGAAGTGAGCAGGCTGTCTGAATGGAGCCTCCCCACTCAGGGCGCAGGGTGCCGGCCTTTCCCCCTCCCCCAGGTGCCACCTACCCATGTTGTAGGCAGCAGTCACCCCTGCTCCTAGACTACAGAACCTCTGACCCTCTGCAGACCTGAGACTTCTGCACTAGTGGAGGAGGGGGTTGGGCAATATGCTCTCCAAGATCTCATTTAGCTCAAATTTCCATGATCCTATTATCTACTTCATGCCCCGTTTCCCCACTTAAAGAAATTAAGAAATAGAGCAGCATTGAAGATAATAGCTCATTTATGTCCCTGAAGGATTTCAAAGGCATTTCTAGATTGCAAGGAAAATGGAGCTGGAGCTCAGCTGTGCTTGGCCTGCTAAGGGCCCCCACCCCCCGCCCCCAGCGCCAGTCCGGGGAGGCCTAGGCTCTGGGATTGGGGGTCTGCTCAGGGGGCAGTAGCTTTCTTCTCCCCAAGCAGTTACTCTGGCAGGCCCTGAGCTGGGCCCAGCAGGCCCTTGGGATGAATTCATGGGGGAGGCCAGCTTTTCCTTTACGATTTTGTCAGAAATATGGTTTCTACCTGAATTTCTTAGGCAGGATTTTGCTCTGTGGGTCCTCAGGGCGCCCCCTAGGGGAGGAACAGGCATTTCCCAAGAGGAACATGTTGGGAGAGGAATGCCAGGCAGGCCCAAGGGTTGGACCTGTTCATTAGCGAAGTCTAAAATTCAGTCCTGGACACCTTCCTTGTGACTCCAGGGTTTTCTGTTCTTGGAAACCCTGAGGACAGCTTAGACGCCACCCAAATGGTTGGTGGTCCAGCCAATCCCCTCTTGTTTGGGTTAAAGATATCCTCAAAGCTTTGTGATTTACAGGCATAGGGTATGTAGCCTTGGCCAGGGAGGCTACAGCCTTGGGAGGCTGCTCCAGGAAGAAACAGGAGTGGACTACTTTATCCACAAGTTCAAATGCATGTAAGTGGATGAGTTCAACGTGCTCAACTAGGTTTTTCTTTCCACAGTCCCCTCTGGTTCTTCTCATTTTTGGGGACTGGTGATTGAACCCAGGGTTGCTTTACCACCGAGTCATGTCCTTATCCCTCTTTATTTTATTTTGAGATCAAGGTCTCACTAAGTTGCCCAGGCTGGCTTTGAACTTGCAATCCTCCTTCCTCAGCCTTGCAAGTCCCTGGGGTTACAGGCCTTCGCCAGTGCATCTGACCTTTTCTTTATAGAAGCACAGCCAAAAGGAGCCTTAGAGATGTGTTCACTCAGCCCTTCCATTTTGCAGATGTGGAAACTTGGTCCTGGAGGGGAAGAATCACAGGACAAGGGCAAGCCCATCCATCCAGGCCTCCTATATGGAGTCCACAGAGATCTTTCACACTTGCAGAAAGAGTGTAGTCAAACCGGTGGGCCTCTCCTGCCACCAGAATGGAAGCTCATGGGCGATTTCACTTACTCACTGCCATCTCCCCAGTTCTGGTGCACAGTAGATGCTCAGTCAATACTTGCAGATTGGATGGACGGCAGTCACGTCACTGTCTGAATCAGCAAAGCTGGAGCGAATGTGACTTTGCTGTGCAGTCAGCCAAGAACACCCCTTCTTCACCCCTCAGACCGTGGCCCTGAACATGAGCACTCAGAAGTCTTCCCCCTCTTGTGCTTGCAGAGGAAACCCGGGCCAAGTCTCCTACCTGCTGAACAGATGGCTGTGTTCCAGAAATTAAAAATACTGAAAGTATTGACACTGTGCTGCTCCCCTGTTCTGTGCAGTTTTCTAAGCACAGTGCCCTTAGGAGTGGGACCCAAGCCCAGCTTTTCCAGGACCTCTGCTCTCCTCTGCTTGAGCCACCCATGAGCCAGGATTCAGCGGGTTGGATCTGGGTCCTAATTCATTTTTGCACACCTTTCTCCCATGTGCGAATTTACATCTACTCTGTGCACAGCCCTGACCTGGATCCAGGAGTGGGAACACTGGGAAAACAGGTGGTTTTTCCCCCCTAGGGGCTGGTGGAGCTAAGGCTCTCCCTGTTCTAGTGAGCTGCCTTTCTCCCAGGCTGACTGTAAGGCCAGGGAACAACCCTCCTTGACTCGGCTGTCCTTGAACTTTCTGAGTAGAATTGAAGAGGTTATGTGAAATAGTGGGGGCCTTCTTGAGAATGTGACCTCCTGACTCACCTTTCAGAGAGCTCAAGGTCCAGGCTCTGTTCCCTGAACATCTTTTAAAAATTATTATAATTTTTAGTGTACATTAATAGTACAAAATAACAGGTTCCTGGACCTCTTTCCTAAGGACTTAAGCTCCTCTGGGATCTTCTGGCACTCCTCACCCCCACCTGTGCCCTGAATCTCCAATCAGAAGTCTCTTGGGTCAAAAGTCCACAAGAGTTTACGGTAGGAGCAGAACATGTTTGGATGTGGTCTAGCAAAAGTTCAAATCAAAAGCACCAAAGACAGGTTGCACACTCTTAAGTAACTGGAGAGGGGCTCATATTGGGGGTTCCCCAGAGGAACCTTCATGATGCCTGCCTCACACACAGGTGAAGTACCTATCTGTGCATGTGACTTCAGGTGACTCTCCACCCTTAAATATAAAAAGGTCCTCCATCTACTGCTTGGCACCTAGATTTTAGGATTGGTTTATGATTAGATTGTTTTCTTCAGAGGTGGCCAAATGAGAGGCTGGTGGCATCATGGAATCTCCTCTGGTGACTTTAAACATTGCTTGGGCCAGCTCTGCCCTTAGGACCCCTCTGACAATCTGTGATTACTGACTGGTTGGGGCTGGCCCTTTCTGAGGACCACATGGTCTCCAAGAGGATAGAAGCACTAGAGAAATCAGTCCAGTAAATTCCTCCAAGTCTCTACTCTCTGGGCTGGAGGCTTGAGGCCTCAGCAAATGGCTGATGGACCAGTTTTTCTAGAACTTCAGGGTGTAAAAGAGCTGTGACTGAAGGTTCAGTAGAGCTGTGATTGAAGGTTCAGTAGAGGTGTGCCCTCGGATCCCTGGTGGCCCCTTCCAGGTTCTAGGGGCCTGTTTCTCCCTCTGTGACTGGACAAGAGGGCTGGGTTGGGATCTGAGTCTCTGGTTCTCCTCATCTTTCTGCTTCATCACCTTTCCCTGCTTCTCCTTCCACATCTTCTCTAAGCAGTCTCCCACCTTCCTGTTGAAGAAAGTGGAGTTGCTTTTCAGAATCAGACCTGTTGGAGAAAAGTGGGTGTGGATGGCAGGAGGAGGGGTAGGTTGCTCCGCTCAGATCTTGGGGCTCCCATGTGGGCTCTTCAGGGAAGACCCAAGTCTTTTGTCAGCTGCCTACCCAATCCCTGACTCTGAGAGATGAATGATCAAGGATCCAGTGTCTATCTCTAGAATTCTCTGGAGGGAGCCTTTTCTATGTTAACTGAACAGATATACTCCTTTCTTCACAAGAATCCTGGCTCTTGCCCTATAAGGAAGGCCACATGTTTGAGACTGGCTGGCGTACCTTTTCATTTGGTGACATTGGACATCTCATTTTACTTTTTGGTTTCTACCTCCTCATTCAGTATTGGCAGCTCCAACTTTGTGGCTAGATTTGCCTGGGAGTGCGGGGTGGTGTCAAGGACAGGAATGACTGCGGGAGACGTGTGATCATGGGGGCCCCTGAAGAAAGTTACAATCACTAGTGCAGGAAAAGTCACATTTTGTGAATGAACAGTGGGGTTCAGAGCAAGTTGGGGTCTGATTAAAACAGATCCTGTGATACAGGCATGAAGTCTCTGTAAGTTTGAGGAGAGACAAGCTGGGGAAAATGGATAGAGTCCCCTCTCCCTCAGTTCCAAGCCCAGCCCAGCCCCGCAGAGGACTTCTATTCTTTTCAAATGCACCCCTCAGATGCTGAAGGTCATTTCATGATGAGCCCCAACAACTTGGCAAGGGGTCAGGAGAGTTGCTTTCTGGGTTCCTTCTTGCCTTAGTAAATTCGAGAGCCTAGAACTTCCCAGCTCAGTGCTTATTAGATGTGGGAGTCGTGGCTGAGAGGAAGAATAGAATATTGAAAATTTCATAATCTAGGAGAAAGGTGTTTCCTTCTGGGATGGCTCAGGCATTGAGACCGTCCCTGAGAGGTTCCTCTACCCTTGCTGGTCATGAGATAAAGCGAGTTTCTTTACTCACTTACCTGCTTATTTACTTAGCACACATGGACAGACAGTTCACCGTAATGAGTCAGGCGCTGTACTAGGCACTAGGGAAGCAAACCCAACTATCTCAGAGAGTGAAGAACAGAGTGCAGCCAAAGGTCCTTCTATGTCCTGCTGGAAAGAATGGGTTTTCTAACACTGACTTAATGCCCAGTCCTATCAGGATTCTGGGATTCACACCAAGAGGAAATTCATCATACACTTAATTTCCAAGAAAAAGGAAATAAATCGTCAAGCAAAACAACACCATGCACCTTATAAAGCCAACACAACAGGAAGACACTGCGCTGAGTGGGTGAAAGGCTCCTGCTGGCTGCCCATCTGCTGGGGACATGGGGGCTCTCCTCACAGTGGCAGAGTTTGGGGAGTTTTCCAAGGGCCTTGTGGAAATGAGCCTCTCATTCAACGGGGTTCAGTCCTGCTTCCTCTCCCATT
The DNA here is from genome assembly GCA_020662805.1 of Glaucomys volans. Taxonomy (NCBI): domain Eukaryota; kingdom Metazoa; phylum Chordata; class Mammalia; order Rodentia; family Sciuridae; genus Glaucomys; species Glaucomys volans. The sequence goes on along the minus strand of JAJEJO010000437.1, from coordinate 193,002 downwards.
ATTGGCTCTCATACCTGCCTCTCCAGTAGACCAGATGACCCCTGAGGTTTCCATCTGCCTTAAAATTCAGCAATTCATGGATTTTTAGGAGACTCAGAGATTTGAGCTCAAACTGGAGGATTGCATTGAAGTTAAAGGTGGGTGATGGGAAATAATATGTCCATAGTAGCAACATAGTGGGGGCACGCATTTGTACTTTAAACCTCTCTCATTGTGGTCCTGATGCCCAGTTAAGGTTGAGAATACTACATGTGGCCAGTGAGTGTCTGAGTGTGATTCTCTAGGCAGCATTGTCACCTGGGGAGCTTGTTAAACACAGACTTGTGGGCTTGTCTCCACAGCTACTGAATTCGAATCACTGGAGTTGCACTTGAAAATCTCCATGGGTGATCCTGATGCACACTAATGGTGGGAACCACTGCTCTAGACCTTGTCTGCTTCCTTAGATCTCATGAGTCCTTGTGCTTGAACAAAGAAGTCCTTCCCAGGCTAAGTTTATTGGAAATTCACTAAGTGGGTTCTGGCTTGAGGTGTAGGTTGGGCCTGCCTACCTCCATCTGCTGGCTGAGATTGGCTTGGAGTGTGGGAGCCTAAACAGAGAATAAAATGTGTTAGATAAAGCATTCAGCTCTTCCTCCATCATCCTCCATTCCTGTCCCCACCCTCTGTCCACATTACCACCCTAAAACCCCAAGGCTCTTGGGTGGGGAACTAAAATTTCCAGGACAAGTTCTGGTCATGGGATACAGGACAGGAAGAAGCCAATGAGTGCCTGCAGCTTCTCTGTGAGCCAGGGGTACTCAGGTCACCTTGGTCAAAGTCTGGCCTGGGCTTTTCTCTGGTTCCATTGGCCATCTAGGAGAAGCCAGCTGAACCTTGGCCTGAGGCAATTCGATTCTGTTCTCTTTTGAATGGCTCTATGGAGGTGAGTCTTCCTCTGATGCACAGGAGGTCTGAGGTGGTCACTGTGCACTGGAGCCTGACTATGAATAACGAGGGGATCCTAGCATGACAGTTGGCATTGTAGACAGGGACAAGAATGCCTGGGTGCAAACCCCAGCTCTGCCCTTCACTAGCTGTAACCTGAAGCAAATTGTTTAACCTCTTTAAACCCCGATGTCCTCTTGTTAAAAGTGGGCTGATGAGGGCTGAGGATGTAGCTCAGGGGTACAGTGCTTACCTGGCATGCCCAAGGCCCTGGGTTCCATCCCCAGCACCACCAAAGCAAAAAAAGTGGGGTGATGGTGCTAATGTCTACCTTGCAGAGCTCAGGGGTTTAGCATAAGTTAATACACATAGAGTTTAGAGCAGTTCACGACACATATGTGTTTACTATCTTCATTTCTATGATGTGTCAGGCACTGTGGTACTTATTTGGATTGTTTGATATCATTTAATCATGATTTAGTGTTATTATGCTGAGATTAAGAACCCACAGTTCAGAGAAATTAAGCTATCTGCCCAAGTTCACACAAATGAGTGGCCATCCAGGATTTGAATCCAGGCCTCTGTGTCTAAAATTCCATGCTTTCCCCCCTGTGCTGGGGTTCTGGGGATGAGAAGAAAGCCGTCATTGTATCCAGGAGCATCTTGGGGTTGTTTATAGATAATGTGAGAGTCAACTGGATGGCGATAAAAGATGGTGCATCCCTGTGGGCTGGGCTGAGTCAGGGGCCCACCTGAGCTGGGACTTGCTGGAGGGGAAGGAGGCTGAGGCTGAGAAGAGGGACTTAGAGGAGCGTGGTTGTGTGTACTTGTGTGTGTGTACGTGTGTGTGTGCACGTACATGCGCACATATGTGAGTGGGAGCCATCAGGAGAGGGAGAATGTGTGGAAGAGGGGTTAGATAGGGCAGCTTCTGGAGAATGCTGGAGGCCTGTTGTGAGTGTCAGGGGAGGTGACAGCCACCTGGAAGCCCTCCACTGGCTGGTGAGATGTTTCAGTGTGCAGGGTGGGTGTTCCCTCCCCCACTTCCTAACACACAATTCAGCCAAGCAGCTTTGGCCTGGTGACAGTGTATTGTTGGAGGTGGGGGCAGTTTTCCAGTCAACCTCGTTCTGTGCTCTTCAACTTTTCTTCCAATGCTTCGTTTCCAATGGACAAAGTGACATTTCATGTGTGCATCTCATCGAGGTGAGGGGGCCTTTTCCTCCGCAGATCTTGGTACCAGGGTGTGTTTCAGGCCCCCTGGGTCCATCTGCTACAAATTAACCCAAGAAACCACTCCTGGGAGAACTGCTGGCCCTACACACTCGTGCTCGCACACACACACACGCACACCCCTTGCATTTGGAGATGATCTTGACAGGACCTCTGGGGCCACAGAAGCTTCCAGGAAAAGGAACTGAAAAAGGTTTCCTGACCCTTTTCCTGTCTTTCCAGCATCCTCTACCAACCTAGGTCACCACCTCCTCTCCCGCTCTGACATAAAGAATAAAACAATACAAAATAACAATTAGCATTTTGCAAGGCCTGTAGTGGACCAAATGTGTCTTGTGCTAAGGATTTTTTATACTATACTCACAACATCCATATGGGGAGGAGTGGGGAGGTACATTATTCCCATTTTACAGATAAGAAAACTGAGGCCTCGAAGGGGTAATAAGGCAGCTAATGTGGTGCTGAGATAAAATCTGAATCAAGGAAATCAGAGGGCAGAACCTGGTTCCATGAGCTTTGGTGGAAGAAGGAGAAAGTTCCGGGGAGACCCTACTTCTTAGTCAGTTCCCTTGAGGCACAGGAATGCCTGCTCTGTTCTTGGTTGTAGGAAAAAAACTCATGTTTAGACTCAAGAGCCAAGGTATGGGTGGTCCCCAGCTACGGTCATCCCTATCTGTCACCCCTTCTCCATCTCTGATCTTAGGCAATCTAGGTGTGGGTGAGGGCCTCCCCAAACCCTGCCCCATGGCAGGTGCAATAGGACCCAGGAGCAGGATAAGATTTCATCTCTGTCCTCATTCTCTTGAGCCATCCTCCAGGTGGCAAGACCCAAGGGACAGTTGTGATGTGACACAGGTTCACATGTAACAGAAGGACATCCCAGAGAGCAGTGGGATCCACTCCAGAGGCCAAGATCCCCCTGGCTATTGGAACTCAGGGAGCAAGAGGTCAGTGTAGGCTTTGGGGGACAAGTGGGAACTGGGTACAGGAAATGGTCACATGCTGAGGGAATGGGGAAGAGGTCAGGGACGACAGGCAGCAGTGAACCCAGCATATTCCTGGCCAAGAAGATGGTCCACTGCAAAGAGGGACTTGGAGTCCACTGAGGAAAAGGGTAATGGAGGCTGGGCCAGGGAGGGAATCTGACAGTGAAATTCCATCCATGGGATGAATGACTCAGGCCCTTGCTGGATCTTCAGCCACACAAGCAAGACTCAGCTGTGTTCTCTGGTGAGGAGAGAAGTTAAAAGAGATCAGGCATTTTAGAAAAATTTCCAACCAAAAGAGAGATTTGAACAAAAAGGGTCTTTATGAAGATCAGATGATGTCGTGGGCATGCAGCTGCTATCTGGCACTGGGTACCCAGCAGCAGTTAGTGTTAGTGGTGAACTGTGGGGAATGAGAGATGAAATCCTGGGTATCTCCTGGAAGCACTGGTGTTCTTCTGAATGCTATCCCAGCTTTATGTAGGTTTTCTTTCCCAGTGATACAGATGAGGAAACCGAAGACTGAAGAAGCCAATGACCGGGCTAGAGTCAGTGAAAAGGGGCAGGTGGAGTATGCTGAGGGTGGGGTCCTTCTACTCCACCACAAGGGTCCTCACTGTCCAGATGGGCTCTCTGAAGTAGGCAGGTCACCATTTGTTCATGGTCTATTCAAATCCACCCACCCAAGAGGTGCTTATCAAATACCAACCCATGATGAACTGATCTTGGCTGTGTTATTTCTGAAAACTGACTAGAGAGACCTGGATGGGCCATGTCAGGAGGTGTCCTGAAGATGAAGCATCGTTCTTGAAGGACTCGTGTTCAAGGGACTCATGTTCACACAGAGTTGTCCCTGACAGCTGGAAGTTGGCTGGCAGGTCCTCAAAAACAGGACTGTGGAAGGTCTCAGCAATGCCCAATCCAGAGGTCCTCACATGGGGCCCTTCAGGGAGTGCTGATCAAGGTGGTGGCATGGTTTTCTCGAGAGAGTCCATTGAAGATGTGATTGTGTCACCACAGCCACCTGCTCACTTAGGCCGTTTCACTTCCTCCCGATGGGGTTCCATCACTGCTCAGCTGGAGAACAAACGCTCTCCCCCAGAGGCCCCTGTGGGGACACAATGGAATCCTGCTCTGTGACAGAGAGGGCTGTCCTGTCATCTCCATCACCCTTGTCTGGGGCTATCTTATTAGGCTCACCCACAGTTCACCCCTCAGTCCAGCTGGCCGCAGGCCTGGAAGAGAGGGACACCACAAGGAGAACCAAGCCCATGTCACCATGGCAACGGGCAGGCATCTGGATTCCAAGTCCTGGTGGTGCCCTAGGAGAGGCTGGCCTGAGGGGTTAGGGTTCTCTGGCTGGGACTTGGGAGTGGACAGCAGGAAGAGGGAGCTGAGGTTTCGACTGCTGGGGCTACAGGAACAAAAATCTTCTGTTGCCTCTGACCAGGCCATTTTATCTGCTCTGCTAAACCCTGGACATTTTGGAGGCCCAAATCCGTATGTTTCCCTTCCTCTGACCACACTGCAGCACTGTTACATAAGGGCCTGTGGTGTCCAGGAAGCCACTGGGGGCACAGGAAAAAGGAGCTTTCTCACCGCTTCATCCCTCCACTTCTCCCATCCCTCCCCACAGCCTCCTACTAGTGCCACTACCAGCCCTCGTGATGGTGATGGAGGGGACCCTCCTGCTCAGAAACGGGCTTGGGAGTGTATGCTGAGCACTCCTCCCAGAAGGTGGACAGAGGGCTCTCGTCCTTGTCCTTCCACACACCAGGGTGAGCAGGAGAGCCTCCCGCCCCATCCATGTGGCCTCCCATGAGCGTGTCACCCACACTGGGCCTCCAGGAACCTCCAGGGCCTTGAGCTTGACACTGCAGCACTTGACGTATCAGGGCAGATTCTCAGCCAGAGACAAGGGGTAACTGCAGTGCCCATCCTGTCATTCATCCCCAGAGCTCCTGGGAAGGTGGCTGACTTCCCAGGCACACGTGGAAAGGGGGTTTAAGGGGGCTAGCCCAGTGAATCGTGGTCCCTGTCCAGGCTTCACTGCATGCCCCAGTGTCCAGGGCAGGAAGACTGGTCAAGTTGGGTGCATCCTGAAGGGTGTAATGTGTCTTGCACTGTGGATAACCCTGCAGAAAGGGACAGGGTGACAAGACAGCACAGTGCCCAGGGCTCACTGACTGACTCCTGTTCACTCCAAGGATGAAGGCTGAGCACCCCTCAGTGGCTCTGTGGGAGCCAGGGACAGCACACCATGGGAGGCTGACATGGGTGTAGAGCTGGGGTCGGGGTGGGGCTGCTGTCTGAATCGTGCACACAGGGATGCTGAGCTCGGGGTGGCTTGGTGCCCCAGGGAGCAGAGCTGAGGCTTGCTGTGCCCTCAGACCCTGCCCTGTGCCCTGAGCCCTCCTGGCAGCTGCCCGTTTTCCAGAAGCAGATGGACAGTGGCTCCCACAAAGGGGCTGCGTGGCTCCCGCGTGCGGTTCCCATGGTAAGCTCAGGCCCCTGTGTTTCCAGCTCCTCCTGGGGTTCTTTTCTTCCCTCCGTGTGAGTGCAGCCGGCTGGGGCATTCTGTCAACCTGTCTCCTGCCTCCCCTCCCACCAAGGGTCCCTCCAGGGAGTCCCTTTCACAAGCAAGAATGCAGGGCTGGGCAGCTGGCAGGGGTCACTAAGAGACTTGAAGACTGGCCACGTGACTTAATCTATTGAAATAATTTTAATTAATTAAGTTTTACTGTGGTTAAAATTTTTTTTTTTTTTTTTTTTTTACCAGTTTAACCAATTTTTAAGAGCCACAGGTCAGTGGCGTTAAGCACATGCACAAGGAAGCACACTGTCCATCTCCAGAGCTCTTCATCTTCCCAAACTAAAACCCTGCCCCCGTCGAACCCCAACTCCCCTTCCCAGTGCCCCGCCCTGGCCACTTTCACTCTGCTTCCTGCCTCTGTGAATCTGACTGCTCTGGGCTCCTCACATAGGTGGCGTCATACCAGGTTTGTCCTATTGTGTCTGGATTATTTCAATCAGCATGCCGTCTTCAAGGTTCACCCATGCAGGTGTTAACTGCCTTCTCCAGCCAGCTGGCCCGACACCTTTTCTTTTGCTTTAATTCTTTAGCTATTAAACTTAAAAGAAAAAAAAGCCAGGAAACCCTTCTTCAGCTTTGCCCCTACCCAAAGTTTTTAATGGAGGCTCAGTGAATATAGGGCACACAAAAGCAATGTTGGACGGAGGGGCTGGGGATCCCCTATCTCAGCCTTGAGGTCCCTGGAGAACCTTCCTAGGAGCTCCTGGGCTTCTGTCCTATAGAGCCACAATCCCGTAGAAAGGATGCCAGGTCAGGGGAAGAGGCCCTTGAGCCCATCTGCTGGCACCAAGGGGCCAGCCTTTCCCATCAGGCCAGCCTCCCTCAATTACAGGCTTCCCTGCTGCCCTCAGCTGCCACCCTGCAGGTCCTCTTAAAGTCATGGGCCCCAGTCAGAGCCCCAGGCATTCTAACCCAGTGGAGGTCCAGAGATCAGATGCACCATCCTCTGCCTCGGGGACTTGGGGTTTTTCCTACAAATCTCCTCGAGGCTGATTTTATCTGCACTTGACTCCCTTCTGGGACCTGGAGAAAGGACCTGACACTGCTCCCCACTGCCCCTTGCTCCCCTGGCTCTGCCTGCCCACAGAGCCTCTGGCTCCCTCCATGCTGCCCTGACTCCATTCTGTTCTCCCGTGGCCTCACCTGCATACCCACTCTGGACACCTCCTTTCCCTGTCATCAGAACTGACTTGTCCTGAGTCCCATTTGCTCCATGTCTGGTATTAATCACTTGGTTCCATGAGTGGTTTCTTGATCTTACACATTCTGGAAGTTCTGCATTTGTCACACCTCTCTAGGTTCCCAGCAGTTCTACATACATCCAGAGCACACCTAGAATTTCAGAACCCATGGCAGGTAAGGTGGGTGCCGTGTTATGGGTGGAAGGAGCACATGGGACAGAGGACCTTTGGGGCATCCCTCAGATTCATCCTGGCAACCATACACTCTGCTTCTATCAGGCCACAGTGTATTGCCAGCTGTTCCAGGCCCGCACTAAGAGCTGGGCAAAGAGCAAGGCGGCCTCAGTCCCTGCCTTTGAGGGACCACGCTTTCATTTCCTTGTCTGAAATTTCACAGAGAGTTTGTGGATCAGTGATGGAGAGTGTGCAGTGCTCAGAACAGGGCATGGCCTGGAGCGAGCCCTGGCAAGCATGGGTTACGCTGGGTCTTCCCTCACCTATGGCTGGGGGCTATGTATCTGTTGTTGATCCCTGGCTTTTAAACACCCCCGGCAGCCAAAGTCACCTGTCCTTCCCGTGCACTTTCAGACCTCTCTAAATCAATGCCCAACTAAAAGGGAATTGAGCTGCGCTGGCTGTGATGGGAATTTGTGAGATGAGAGACACTACACCCCTGTACAGGCAGGAAATGAGGTCCAGCGTGGTTAAGGAGCACACCAGGAGAGCAGTCATGACAGTCCAGGACACAGTAGGGCACAGTTGAAGCTGCAGCCTGGCCTTCACCTGCCCAGTGTGGAAATTTGCTCCTGGTGAAGAGCAGGAGCCTGGCACAAAGGAAGGGACGTGTTTCTGTCCTTTGAAGCCACCTGATGGGACCTCAGCCTCTACCTGTGGCCTGGATCAGCTTTTGTGGGATGTTGCAAAATCCTGTCCCCATCCGTGACTTGGGAAGGAATGTCTTTGGGGACCTTAATGTAGTTTATTTGAAGTTAATTCCCTGAGTGCTGGTTAAGACTCAGTTGTGTACAGAGATTGTGAGAGATTCAGAGAGGCCAAACCCAGGCCCCGCCCCTGGGGAGCATCCAGGCTGCTGGGAGGCAGCAGCGCGCATTGCGCATGCCCAAGAGAAATTTGGTCCAGTCAGGACTCCAATCAGCACATGGCCTGAACATGGGTTGTTTTAAATGTATAAAATGTATAAAATGTATCACATTCAAATTTACATCTTCAGTAAATAGCCTTTAATGTTTCATAAAACTGAGACTGGGAGTTTGAGACTTAGTTAATGTCCTCCCTTTCTCCTTTCTTTCCCTTCCGTCAACAAATATTTCTTGGAACCCAGTTTGTGCCAGACATTGTGCAAGACACACAATAAATGTGTGTTCTACAACGAGGGCAATGGCAATTTGGTTCCAGAATGGTTATGCGTGGAGTGTGCTTCACCCAGAACTGGGAGCTTCTGGCAGAGATTTTCCAGGAAGAAACTGTGGGAGAGGTGATGAGTGGTATTTGTTAGGTGGAGGGCTGGAGTTGGGGCAGGGAGCTGGGAGAGGGCGTCAGGTGTGTTTGAAGATCATAAGCCAGACATCTGGAAGGTCAGCACATGGTGCAGCTAAGCTGAGGACAGAGTCATGGGGGACAGATAAAAGCTTCGTGGAGAAGTTGCTGTTTGGTCAATGTGGAATGAGTAAGAGTTTAACGAGCAAAGGCATGACGTAAGCCAATAAAGCGTAGTATATTTAGGGGGTGATGTGCAGGCCACCATGTCTAGGGTAACATGTAGAACAGGGTGGGACTTGGCACAAGCATGCATCCCAGACCAAGATCTGAGGCAGGAGAACTGCTTTGCATGCAGCTGGTTCGCACAGGGAGGAGGTGCTGGAATGGAGAAGGGGCCCGTTCAAGAGGCCCTTGGAGAGATGGCAGTGGGTGTTGGCAATTGTTAAGAGACGAGGCCCATGGAAAATGGTCCTGGGTTTTGCATTTGAGTGAACTGCTCTGCAGATTCCATTCATGTTCCCCAGCCAACTTATAGTGGGGGACTAAACTTGAGAGCTTGGTGTTCAGAGTGAGGTAAGGACTCACACGTTCCTTGGGTGGCCTGGCTCCCGTCTGACCCCACCACACAGCAATCTCTCTTTTCACATATTACAGATGAGAACACAATGGCTGGGTGGCTGGTTGCAGAGAGACTCAGTGCCAGGGCTAGAAGCCAGACTCCCAGATTTTCAGCCTGGAGTACATCTTCTAGAACATTCATCTGTGAACACTGTGGGAGGACTGGGTGGGAGTGGTGGGCTTTTGCACCTCTTTCTACAACTCCTCATCCAAACTGAAGAGGCTCAAGGAGCTCGGGTGGAGCTCTGAGGTGTCTTTCCCCGGGTTATCTACCCACCGTCCCCATGCTGATGAATAAGCTGAAACCCACCTAGGACATCGGGAGGGACCCTGGGGTGCTGCATGAGGCTACCTTGCTTCAGTAGGACTATGGAGGGAGGGGAGGGAGCACCAAAGGGCAGCAGCAGGTGTCTGGTCCCCATGGTGGGTGTGCAGCGGAGGGCATTGGGGGAGAGGGAAGGCTTGGGGTCCTCATTGTCCTTGCTGAGAGTGTCCCCCACACCACCTCTGATTTTACCAGGTGATATGAGAGTACCAGAAACATTATTGTCCTGGCAAGTCCTTCTCTACTCTTTTTTGTTGGCATCTGGTCCAGAGGTTTTTAAGTTTGTAGATGTCACTTGTCTTTCTCTTATTCTCATCTTGAAATTTAAAAGAACAAATCAAACTCATAAGACAAAGAGCTGTTTTCTTTTCAGGGCTTTTACCTCATTCCTTCAGGTTCTAGAAATCTCCACTTATCTTCATATCCATTGCCCTCCTCTTCATCCATTTTTATAGATGAAGAGATAAGCCCAGAGAGGTTAAGTGACCTGCCTGAGGTCACACAGTGCTTTGGCTGTCCTCTGGGCCTGACCAGCAGCACTGTTCTCATCTCTTTCTCCCAAACTCCTGTCATGCAAGGTTCTTCCTTTAAGCTCCCTCAGCATTCTCCTCCCTGCCCAGGGCCTTCCCTCACAAAGGGGAAGGAATGGCCTCTCCAGAGGTGGCCACAGTTGAACCTGCCACCCTGGGGAACTAATGAGCTTCCCAAGTCTGAAGGAACATGGGGCTTTGGGGATCATAGCCAGGGGAGGAGTTTGACGCCAAGGGTCCCTTTCAGAGATGCTCGAGGCTGCAGCGAGTGTACTTATCCCTGAGCTTCCACTTGCGGTGTCAATCTGAGTGGCTGTCCTGCCCCTGGGGGCCTCAGCGCACTGGGAGCTTCCTGCCTCCAGCCCTGCTTGCTGTGTTCCTCTCAGATGGAAGCCAGCCTGAGAGCAGAGAGGGGATCCAACCAAGTGCTCCCCACCATGAAGCCTCTCCTGACCACTGGCCTCAAAGTCTCTCCGAGAGCTTGCTGTGGGGTTAGGCCAGCGGCACACCAGGGCTTTGTAAAACCTGCTCACCCGTGGGCACGAGGGGCCTGGACCTCGCCTGCCTTGCTGCCTCTTAGGCTTCCTTCTCTGTAAAATGGGAGACCAGAGCCAGACGGTCTCTCCACGGCCTTTGGGCTCTGGCTGTGTCCTGTGCTGTGGCCAGCTGGTGTAGAGCCCCTGTGTGGCTGGGGCCCTCAGGCAGGCCCTGGAGGATGTACACCGTGGCTGCCTCCCTTCCCCTGTTCATTGAGGCAGGGGGTGCAGGGCATCCGCTGGCCAGAAGGAGGTCCGAGGAAGCTTGTTTAAGGCTTCATAGAGAAGGAAGCGAAGGGGTAGTGATGCCAATGAGGACGCATATACCATGACCGTAGTGGCAATGGCAGAGGCTCCCGTAGCACTCCAGCAGGGCCAGTACTGTCCAGGGCTTCACCTAAGGGGACTCTGGATTCTGGCTCCTGAGAACCGATGCTCCATCCTTGCGAACCTGCTGCCTCAGGAAGATACTGTGCTCGTTGCCATAGTGCTGGAGTCCCTCAAGTGAGTAGGAACTGGGAGCTGTGGCTTCTGAGTCCCCTGAACTCCCAGTATCTGTGGTTCTGGAGCCCTGAACGCAGCCCATGAGTCCTGGGCCGGAAGTTTCTGAGTTGCCCCCAACTAAGGGCAGAGAGAGGCCTGGGCAGGACGGGCACCCTCCCTCTGGTGCCCATCACACCTTCTCTAGCCCTCCTCCCCTTGTCTCAGAAAGTCCAGAACCTGCCTAAAGTGGAGACAGAGGTGAGGGACCGAGGAAGACTGCACAGGAAGCAGACCCAGCCCGGCCATCTCTGGCTCTTGGGCAGAGACACATGCCTACCTTCTCTGCTGTGTGTGGGAGTGTGGTGAAGCCTTGGATGTGGTGCTTTGCTGGGTCTCAGTTTCCCCATCTGTAAAATGGGGACAGTGTTGTCACCATCACTGCCCCAGGGAATGAGCGAAGGGAAATGAAACCATTCCAGAGCGAGACAGGATTGGCGTTGCCACCAGCAGGGTTGGAGAGAGGGCCAGGCCCATCTTCTGTTGTCTAAAGCCAAAGCCCAGTTTCCCTCTGGGCTTGCTGCTCCCTGCATGGTCTCTGAGGAGTCAGGCTTTCCTTTCTGGGACCACAAGAGCAAGTTCAGCTCCAGGAAACCCGGACCCATGCCAAGGCCCCCGGCCCTCTTCCTGCTTCTTGCACTGTCTCTCCAGTCACAAAGCCTAGCCTGTCCCAGTGGGTCACAGGCTCCCCTAGCCCAGGTCTCATGGGGGTGTAGCTGTGTCAATGTGGCCTCTCTCAGTGCCTTCCTGTTTCTAGAGAGGGAGGAATCCATCTTTTAAGACTCTCAGAATAACACTTCAGGCATGGGCTCCCATCCCCAGGTGAAGAGGCCTTTAGGAGTGATGGCTTCTTCCCTTGCTCTCTGACCCAGGGTCCTGCTGATGCGCCATCACTGCCTCTTCCCTTGGCCTTGGTGAGCTCCCTCAGGCCCTGCAGTAGCACCTGGGGCAGCCGTGTGGCAGGTTCAGACTCTTATGCTGTCTCTGTCTGGGCATCTCGTAAAGAGGGCCTGGTTTTGGGGGGCTCAGTATTTAAACAGAGAGCTTGTGAGGGTTTCAACATGGCAAATTCTGGCATCTGTGCAATTGGTCCCTGGAGGCTGGGATCTCTCCCTGCTGCTGCCTTTCCCTCCTCCTGAGAAGCACAGGCCCCGGGAGGCAGGGTTCACTCAGGTCAGCCACTGGGGAGGAAGCAGGGTTCTGCCACCCTGGCCTGGTGCCATCAGGGCCTCAGGGCTGCAGGCGCCTCTGGCCACGGATTCCTGCTGGGCCCTCTTGGGGCTGCAGCTGCAAACCTGTGGCTTTCAGAGAGTCTGTCTTGTCTTCCCCTCTTCCTGTCTCCCTCCTTTTCTTCTTCACCCCTCCGCTTGTACATATTTCATGTTTAAAAAACTGGACACACTCATCCAGTGCCAGTCTCTTGTTTCCCACTGTTTATTGTGCTTACTACTGCAGGGAAATCTGCCCTCCCCTCGGATCCCGCAGGCTCTGCTGGCACTTGTGCATCTTAAGTTTCCTGCCTTTCCAACTGTCCTCCATCAATTGCCCATCCTCTGATGTCCACCCTAGTCCCATGAGGATGAGCAGGAGGTTCCCCTGTGAGTAGGGGAAGACAGAGAGGTCCTGGAGCTCCTGAGCTGGCAGGAGGCTTCCCTCTGGGTGGGGAGGAGGCAGAATCTGGGCAGAGCCTGAAATACCCACTCTCACCTCCAGCTCCTGAACCTCTCGCCCTCCCCAGCCTGCCAGGGGTGTGTGGGAGGGTCCTGCAGTGCTCGGGAGTTTTCCCAGAGAGTTTGCTACTCCATTTTCAATGGAGCTTTAGGGAATTGACATTTACGATCCCCTACTGCCTCCCTTCCTGTCACCAGCTAGGCCAGAATCAGGCTGAGGGCCTCTGCAGGCCAGATAGATTGGTTGGTATGGTGGACGTGGGCCCGAAGAGGCTGCCCAAGAGGGACACACCATCAGATCCCAGCCATCTGGGAGAGGCAGGGAGTGATGGGGGCTGAAGACAGAAGGTCTGTCTAAATTAACACCAAAGTAAAAGTTTTGAACTGTTCAAAACACAATTATCTTACAAATATATACAGGCTTACTTAATTTGCAAATGAGGGAACCAAGAGAATAATGCTCCCAGTTGAAAATAGAATGAGAAAAAATACATTTATATGTGTATACATTTATGTGTGTGTATGTGTGTGTGCATCTGTGTATACACATATATGAATATGTGTGTGCATAAACATGCACATCAATGGGGAAAAGGATGCTGGAATGAAAGTGCTAAATTAGATATAAAACCAGTTAATGTTCAGGAGGACAATAAAACCATACCCTTTGGTGTACAGTGTCCATTTGACATAAATCGCCATCATAGGACTGGTTCTCTAATGCTAGCACCTAACTTGAGATAGTCTGGGCTCTGCTCAGTGGTTTGTCAAAGTGATTTCGTCCTGGAAGGCAGATGCCCCTCAGGCAGTTCTGCTTGTTAGACCACGCGCTGGCATGGCTGAAGGACACTCAGCCCACATTTTGCTTTCTTTCAAATTTTTGGATATGTATTTTTTTTTTTAACAGTGGGAGAAGGAGTTAAGGATTGAAACAGAAATTCCAGCCAGAGAGAGCCTGTGACAGAGATGGTCAAGACTTAGTCAGTCCAGCAAAGCTTTTACATCCAAAGGGACTGTCCTGGCTCCACGTCCAGACTTGCCCTTCCTCCAGCCATTTAAAATTCTGTTCTGGTCATTGAAACAAGCTGGACACTTCAGTTGGACACAAGTCCATGTCTGAGGCCTTATGAAGCTGTAGGTGAGGTTCTGCTAGTTGACCAGTCTTACTGAAGACCTTCAGACCTTGCTTATTATCCCAGGGACTCTCTCCTTCAGGACCTTTCCCAGGGGTGACTAGCTCCTATTTTCTATCCTCTCCCAAATTCATTGCTTCTTCCTTGAAAGTTTCCCATGGGCACATGGACACTTCTCTGCTGCACTTCTGACCCACAGGCATGCACATAGCTCCTGTCACCTCCTTTCTCCACCTTCCGCCTCTTCCATTTGAGCCATGGCTGGCCCATTCTGCATAAGCTAGAGAATGCCTCCTTTCCTTCTGCAGAGGCAGGCAGAGCCAGGGCACATGAATGACTGCTTCAGCCCCACTCACCCCTTGCTGGACACCTCAGTGCACGGAGCAGGCAGCATCTCTATGAATGGTGGCCCCATTTCCTCCGCCTCAGAGATGTTTCCCCGATGGTCTCCAGAGCTCCCTTCAACCTCTCAGTTGGCAAAAAGGTCCCAGGGGGGGATAGTCCAACCAGCACTGGCATACATCCTCAGAGATCCTGCTCACCATGCTGGTGCCAGCTGTGCCCCACAGGCTGGAGAATATGGTGACTGGGGCAGTGTGATGTTAGGGGCCAGGGGAACCCATCCTGCCCCACCAATTACAGGGCTGGGTTCCAAATCCAATGGCACAGAAATGAGAGTCATTTTGTAAGTTCTCCTAAGGAGATGGAAGTGGGGACTCATTTTCACATGTGGGGGTAAATGATTGACAGCAGATTGTCTTGTCTGGGGGCTCTGGATGTTAGATGGACTCCCATGGTGTGTGTGTGTGTGTGTGTGTGTGTGTGTGTGTGGTGCCTGCAAGGTGGTTAATTCAGGAAGCCAGATGAGAGGTGATGGGAAATTAGATAAAACAAACAGACACACAACAAGAGAAAAAGCTGGGACCTGGTGGGCACCACATTCTCATGGAGTGGCAATGACCATGAGTCAGTTCAGCACATTTATTATGTAACTTTTATCATAGAAGGGTTTATTGTAGGAAAGTTTCTTCAAAGCAAATGGAGTCAAGGTCATGAGTATGAGCAGCCCAATTATGATTATCAGCCTGTGCCCATAACTTTCTACTGGCATCTGAAACTCAAGGTTAAGAACTGAATAGCTCTGTGGCTGGCACAAAACCTCCTATTGAACAAGGTGTAACCATAACAATTGGGCTATCTCAATTGGCACCTTCACACTGAGAGTTCTCCTAAGGGCATCGCCTCTGTCACAAGATAGTTCAAAACCCATAATTCAGCCACTGCTTTGTGTGTGTGTGTGTGTGTGTGTGTGTGTGTAGGGGTTCTGAAGAGGAAGGTCATGCCCAAGGATGCTGAGTTTGAGGCTGGGAGCTTTTCCTTGGTGCTTCTGCTGGCTCTGGGGGACACAGAACAGTCTCTAGAGTGCCACCCCCAAAATCTCCCAATGCTGCTCCTTTCTGCTGATGGGTGGCGGCAGGAACAAGCCTTCCTTTCAAACACACAGAGAGAAAATCTCAAAACACACCCGCAGCCCCCATCTGGAAGTGTCAGCTCTCACCCTCAGAGTGTAAGCCACATACCCCCACCTCCTCTCAGAGCTTCTTCATGCCTCCCCAGCCTCTTGCTCCCTGCCTGCAGTTTGGCAGGATCCCCCGAGGTAATTAATTAATAAATCAGTGTTTGCCTTCCTCTTGGAAAAGTGATTTTTTCCCCCTTCTGTAAGTGATAAGTGTCTCAGTGGAGCCTGGCGAGGTGTTGGGGCTGGGAGGAGTGGCAGTTATTAATTGGTACCAAGAAGACTGTAATACTGTCTCCATAAAATGAGGGGGTGGGGCCAGATGACCTCATGGTGCCTGCGGTTCTGACACTCTGGCTCTCTGAACCCCTTGTCTGCAGGAGGGAGTTGCTTTCAGGCCATCTGGGCCTTTTTCTCGGTTGATTTGCCAAAAAAGGAGGTATTGGGGTCCACCCACAGCTTCATGAGGCCTCAGCAGCAAATGTCTTGGTCCATCAGTTTGGGGGAATGTTCTCAGAAGTGAGAGGGGAAAGCAGCTGGGTATCCACTGAACAGGGCTTGTCTTCCTCCCCCTGCCTCCTTGCTTACACTGGTAAGGCGAGCTCAGTAAAAGGCCTCCCTGTTCACATGCGAGGATCTGTGAACTCTCTGACACCCTGGATGCTCTTTCTTATTGCCACCACCCTCACCATCACCTCTGACACTTGTATGATCTGATAGTTTACCAGATGCCATTGTATGTAGTATTCCAGTTAAGACACAAATTCCCTCTGCGAAGCTGGGGTACCTACCCCAGTATAACCAGCATTGTTTTATGCTAAGCAGAGGCTCAGAGGAGTTAATAGCAATTTTCTTTTCAGATCAGTAAGAACTGAGGCCAGAACTAGAATTTAGGTCTTTTCCTATGTTGCCTTATGTCTTGACTTCACATCTGTCCATCCACCCATCCACCCATCCACCTATTAACACACCCACACATCCACACACCCATTCATCCACCCACCCATCCATGCATGCATCCATCCATCCATCCATCCATCCATCCATCCATCCATCCATCCATCAACACAATAGATTATTATTACACCCCCATTTCATGCCAACCACGTAAGCAGCAGTAATGAACAAAAAAAGACCTTTACCCTGCCCCAAGAGCTGTTACGTTTGGGGGAGATTCTCCTTTTGAGAACTCTATCATCTCTAGTAGGAAGAGCAGGGTATACAGTGGGAGCCTGGACATGAAGCTCTAAGAGAAACACTTTGTTTTCACTTCACACTATTTCCTTCTTCCTTCTGCTAGCAGCAAACTAGATTTGTTTTGTTGTTGTTGTTTGTTTGTTTGTTTGTACCAGGGATTGAACCCAAGGGTACTTAACCACTGAGCCACATCCTCAGGACTCTTTAAATTTTTAAATTTTGAGACAAGGTTTTGCTAAGTTGCTTCAGACCTTGCTAAATTGCTGAGACTGGTCTTGAACTTGTGATCCTCCTGCCTCAGCCTACCAAACCACTGGGGTTACAGGTGTGTACCATCACAGGGGTGCACCACCATGCCCTGCAAATTTGGGTAATTCTTGAAGGTATGCCACCTTCTGATTCCTAGAATCTCTGGCATGGTGAACAAGATTGGGATGGAGGAGCAGCTACATACTAGCAGAGGGAAGGAAGGACACTGATGTTTTGGGGCACTGTTGGGTGCTGGTGCTAGACCAGGTACTTTACAAAGATATCTGTCTAATTCTGTCCCCACAACAACCCAAGGGGCAGCAGACAGGATGCTCTGCATGGATTGGACCAGGTCAGGAAGACTGATTCCTGGCGGTCTCACAGCAGTGAGATCCTTCTGTACCGTGTCAATACATAGCTCTGGGCTGGCCAGTTTAGGAGACAAGTTTCTTGATGTCCTGTGGTTCTCAAACTTCATTGTCCAACTGAGGCAAGTGTGAGAAAAAGACAGAGAGCCAGGCCCTGCCTCCAGAGTCCCACCCAGTGAGTGAGTGTGGAGGATGGAGGCCTCATTAAAACACCCAGTCCCTGTGGTACTCATGTGGTGCTGGGACCACTCTGAAGTCAGAAAAGCAGTTTCTTCTGGATGATGGAGGCCTTTGGGGGTGAATCCAGTACAAAACAGAACATAACTCTGGGGATAAAGAATGTGTACAGGAGTTGCAATATTCTAGGACTCATAGGAGAGAATCTTGTCCAAATGTTGATGCCAAATTCCCCGTGAGACTGTGCAAAATGTGGAGTCCCTGAGTTTCTCAGCACAACTTGTGTGTGTGTGTGTGTGTGTGTGTGTGGTGCTGGGAGTTGAACCCAGGGCCTTGTGCTTGTGAGGCACGCACTCTACCAACTGAGCTATATTCCCAATCCTCTCAGCATAACTTGAGTGTAGTTATGGACTGTTAGAAGAGTCAAGCAAGCAGGCCATGTAAGATCAATGGATGAGAACAGACCAGAAGCCCTTGCCAGCTTTAGATGTAGAGGAATATGATGAGAGTGGAGATGCTTCCAATCCCTGTGACTATGGACTTTTGAGAGCCCAAGGTCAGGACAGGGGTCTGGTTGTGCCCAAAACAGCAGACTCTTGAAGCAGAAGGTGATCATAGGGGTTATCTAATTACAGGGGCAACCAGTGTGGGGCATGCGGGCTGTCAGCCCCGATCATAGGACCAGGGCTGACAGGTCTAATCAACCACATAGCTTTCCCCCAAGCCCGTAGGCAGCATCTGAATTTTAACATGGCCTTCAGTCTGGGACTTTCCAAGATTCAAGTTGGCATATGGGCTCCATGCAATCTGTCATTGCCCACCATAATCGCTGGACACATGAAGAACACGAAGCTGAAAGATGGATAAGGGGCTTGTTGAGGTCACATGGTTCTTCAGGATTAGAGCAGCGAAATGAGAAGAATGTGGCATTTCAGAGGGATTTGGGTTCTGTGGCTAGGCAACTTTGAGAACTCCTGTGCACAGCAGCACCTCTATGTCAAGGATTCACCACTCATGGTATATGAAAGGCTTGGAAAGGGTCAACAAGAAAGAAAACTTGACTTTTAAACTTGGAGCTCCCTACATGCATTTGGTCCTGGGATTCCTTTGGTGGCATAGACACTGCTCCATCTGCAGAATAATTTATTCTGGGACAGACGGAGCTGTAGGCTGAGCATACCAGGAAGCAGCTCTCTCACTGTGTTCAAGGTCTGCTCTTGCCCACGGTCAAGGGCTCAGGGTGCACCCAGTGAAGTTTCCCTCACCTGGGATCTGGGGTGCAATGGATCTTTATGACTTCTTTTCCTTCTGGTGGTTTAGTCTTCTCAGATGGGAAGAGTGTGGGGACCCGTGGACCTACTCATTAAATCCTAGTTCACAAGAATAAAAAACTCTTTGGAGGGTAGTTTTAGGATTAACCAAAGAAAGTTCCATTTCCCTGAATGAGGAGTCAACCTAGAGAACTCAGAGATGTGTTTGTGTGCAGAGGTGGGTTTGAGGGAAAAGGTAGCACCCCACTGGGGTTCGCTCAGTGATAGAGCACCTGCTTAGCATGCCCGAGGTCCCAGTTCAGCACCATGAAAGCAAAAACAAAAACAAACCAAAACCAAACAAAAAAACAAATGAATACACACACATGCAAAGAACCAGACCTAACATAAAGGTTAAAAAAAGAAGATTTAACAAAAGACACAAAACATTGGAATAGTTGTCATGAAGCCCATCTATTTAACTCTGGGACAGCATATGGGACTTCTTTAATAGTTTATTGACTCAGTTTATAAAGGCTTCTACGAGACTCAGAGTTCTCTCTTGGTTCAAGGTTCACAACAGATTGGGGACAACCAATTGGAAGGAGAAGGACAGACTTAGGGACCCCAGAATGAGAGGAGTGGGTCCATAGTCATCCTATATTGTAACTCACCATTAGGTAATTAGGACCCTAAAGAAACAGGAGTCCTCTGAATTTAGACACTGCTGAAGGAGCCAGAGTAAGCGTGTGAACATTCAGGAGAGGTTTCCACGCTAAATGATGGAGATTAAATGAGTAAGTTTCTGTTACAGGGAAAATTCACTTAAGCGACTCTTTCCCAACAATGTTGATAAATGAAACATCACTCAAAGTTCTAAATGCTCCAGATGAATTCCCATGGGACAGACACATAATATGTCATAAAAAAAAACAAAGCATGTCAATCATCTAATTCGACTCTTCTGTTTTGTGTGTGTCTGTAGACACAGACATTCTGTGTGGGTGGGAGGGGTGGGAGGGCGCCACCCAGCCAATGGCCCCCAGATAATGGGGGCAGGGACAATCTCCCTCCCCCTCAAGGTCCAGCGTTTGCTATTGTGGAAGGTGACTGTCCAAACATAGACTTCCAGGCTACAGGGACTTGAGCCCACCTGGGGGCTTTTGGGGCCCTTCTTAGATTTTATTGGAGGCAGAGTTGCCCTCTCAAGAAGTAAAATGGCCAATTCTAACCAGCCACCACCCTGGCCCCACTTCTCCCTGGCTTGACCCTGCTCTCTGCCTAGCTGCTCCTGTTCTGTGACTCCTTGGGACCTCTCCTGGTGGAGTTTGGGTGGGACCTGGGTTGATTTCTGCTCTGACCCTCACCCCGAAGTCACCCCTCCTTCCCTACGTGGTCTAAATCACCCCCATTTTTTGTGCCAGCAACAAAGCCCCACAGCCTTCCCCACCCTCTCAGAATCCTGTGATTCTTCTTTTTGCCCCTTGGGGGTGGCGCTGGTGCAGGGATGGAGATTAAGTCCAGGGTGAGGGTCTTGCAGGGAACTGCACTGACACCATTGGCTGTCCCTGGCCTGACAGCAAATAGCAATGATTGGAGAAGGGTCACTCTTCACTGAGTGATCACACTGGCCAGTTTCTTCTTTTGTTCCTTTTTTTAAATAGGAGAGTTAGCCCATCAGTCCCTTTCACAAGCACTTATGGTGAGTGCACAGGAAGACTAAAGAGATAGGAAGGCACCACAGTCAGACGATGGCTCAGAATTGCTGGGCTCAAGTTCCAATTGCATTCCTGAACTGGGTGCCCGTGACCTTGGTACTTAATTTCCCTGACTGTATAATGGGAATATTAACGCCACATCAGGGTGTGAGGCTCAAATGGAACAAGGCATATAAATCACTTTAGGAAGCGCTCAGTAAATGGAAGGGATTATTCTACAAGAGGGGATATTGGTTGACTGGCACATCTGCCATCTACAAAACAGTGGTCACTGAAATTCTTGAAAGCAGTAAGTGATGGGGAAATTCTTCACATTTCATAAAGTTCTGAAATTCTGACTGACCAGCTCAGACTTGGCTCTGGGTGGTTGTGGTTGAGAGTTCCCACTTCCCAGGGTAGTGGACAAAATGGTGCCAGTTATCTGCCCATCAGCGGGGGCCGCCATTTCTTTATTCATTCTTTACGGTTTACAGTTCACAGAGCACTTCTTGGCTTCTGTTTCGCATGAAGTCTCATAGGGTGTAGGGCAGGAGGTCGGGGTTCTAAGCCCAGTGCCTCCTTCCCAACGTATAACCTGGAGCAAGACCCTCAGCCTCTTCCCGCTCCCTGCTCTCTGTCTGCAATGGATGGCATCCCCGCTCTTTCCAGCTGTCCTGAGAATCAGAGGCCAGCTGCAGGAGCCGAGCGCTGGCGCCTGGCTCACTGCGTGCTCTCGTTTCAGGGAAAAGACAATGTTGGTGTGCTTGATACCACTTCACCCACCATCCTCATTCATCACGGGTGGGACCTGGGCTCCTGGGACCTCCTGGCAAGCCCTGGGGGTAGGGCTAGTTTGAGCCACAGGGTCTCCCACCTTCCCTCCAGCCTGAGCTGTTCTGCTTGGTTTGCGGACATTAAAGTAAGTTTGCACATCATGGACTAGTGGGCACCCAGCTGCTTTCCTGTGTTGTGACAGGTGAAGAACTTGGGATGTGTCAGTGTCCCCCTCCCCAACCTCCCCCAGCAGGTTTCCCCACTAGCACCCTGACACACACACACACACACACACACACACACACACACACAGCATTCACTTCTGCCTATGTGTGTGTCCCCACACCACTCCCCTCTCACCCTGACCCCTTCCCTGACCTTCACTGTGAATCTGCCTCTTCCCCAAAGGTGTTTGAATCACTCCAACTCCTCTGCTGCCTGAATGATCCATGGAGCATTTGATGGGATTTGGCTTGGGGCTTCTTCAGGGGTCCTGTATGTCCACTTCACAAGCTTCTCCAACTGAGACCCCCAGTGCCCTCTCTTGGTCTCCTACTGCCCAAATTTGGTAGAAGTGGATAGCTCTTGAGAGCCACTCTGGGAGTCCTTGATGGCTGCCTGTAACCCATTGCCCTGTTCTGTGGGGCCGTGGACATGGGCTCAGGAGAATTTGGCCAGGGAGCACATGGGTGGGGTGAAGGATCTGTCTACTAGGGAAGACCTGCAGAGGGAGGTCTAGGCTGGTGTACTCTGGACTATCCTTGGGGCTCAGCATGACACTGTCCCTTGCTGGGCATTCCCAGATACCCAGCTCTAGACTGAGCCTTTGGGAGAGGCAAGCCCTGCCATTCCTGCACCCAGGAGGAAAATATGCCTTTCTGGAGTTGAACTGACAGCAAGATGACTCACACTGGGACATTAGGAGGGGGACTCCCAGTCCTGCTTCCCCGTGCATCCAGCCTCCAGGAACCCAAGAAACAGCATGTAGGAGCTTAGAGGGAAACCAGAGGCCCTGAGGCAGCTCCTCACTCCCTTGGCACAGAGACCCAGAAGGACCCACGCAGGTGCTCACAGTCCCACAGCTACTTAGTGGCAGGATGAACCCTGCAAAGTTTGGGGACTCAAATGCTGCTGTATCAGCCTCACAAACTCAGGTTTGTGATGGATCAGATTTGCTTAAATTGTGGGTCTGTATTTAGAAGCAGCATCCAGAAAGGGCATTGTGTATGAACGCTGATCTTTGCCGAAAGGCTGTGTCACTAGTTTCACCTGACCACATCTGGCAGTGGCCTTATATTAGGGGAGTGGAGGAAGTCCTGAGGAGGGAGGGGACAGATGGCTAGACCCCACATGACCCACCAGGAGTTCTCTGTGAGAGGCCCCCTGCCCCAGCAGTGGTTTTCAGACCTGAGATGCACATTGTTTCCTCTTCAGCCTCAGGCTTCATAAAAGCATTGGGGAGGCTCCTTTCTCCTTCTTTCCACAGTATCAAGCCTGGCCTGGGCCAGGGCCCCTCCCCTCCTGTATAGGCAGGACTGGAGCTGGTCCTTGTGTGTATGACTTATCAAATGTGAGGTCTTAGACCTGTCACTCACTCCAAACCTTGGTGTATCTTCTGGGTGTCTCAAACCTTCCATCCCGGGAAGCCATGTCCCAGTACTCAGGGATTTGGGCTGCTGTGCTGGGCCCAGCAGGGAGATGGCCCTGTAAGTAGAAAACATGTGGACACGTGTTCTGGGGAGAATGGCAGGTCATGTGGTGCAACTGGGCTCTGGAGTCTGACTGGAGAGGGTTCGAAGCCTGCCTCTTCTACTTAATAGTCATGAGGCCCCTTAATTCTTCTGAATCCCTGTTGCCATGAGGCTCAGATGAGCAAGGGCACCCACTGCCTGGTGGAGACCAGGATGACCCAGGAGAGGCTCCAGTGCCCTGGCTCCCAGCACCATGGGACACAGGCAGAGCCTGCCATAGGTGAGCTCACCTTCTCTGCTGGCTTCCTGCTGTCCCTGGAGGATGCACACTCTGCTACAAACCATGTTCTCATTCATTTCCTTCCTCTAGAATCTTCTTGCTTAGAAGCAAGTGACGAGTGATGGTAAGACAAATGTGGCCCCTTGCAGAGGAGAAGACTTTAAACTGGTTGAAGCCATGAACTTAAAGTGACAAAGTGCATACTAGGATTTCATCATGACAGTGTCATGTTTCTGGGGCAAAGGCAAGCATGGCCCCAGCTTGGGAATCTGTCATTGTACAGCCTCTGTACCTCCAATCATGTCCCCTGCCCAAGGTTGGGACAGTGTCCTCATTCTAGCCTGCCAGCTGTCCCTGAAATTCAACTGTGCTGGATTTACTCCTGTGAGACCTCCCCCTTCTCTACCAAAGGGTCAGCTGCCTGAGACCCAAGTGATCCTGGGGTACTTCCGCCACTGTGGGTGAGTCTCTCCACCCTCCACTGCCCGAAGTCAGCAGACCTCACGTTTTGCTTTCAGCTAAGCACTGTGGTGACAGAGGAGGAAGTTTCTCAGAGGCACAATTGATCAAATGGAAAGCAGTTTCAATTGGTTTGAAGCATATGCGTGTGACCCTGGTGGGGCTACTTTCAAATTAGCTCTAATAGACCCCTCCCACACCACCCCAACTTCCAACAAGCTGGAAATCCAGAGCTCCCCTCCTTGTCCCCATCACCGTGCAAGGGCAGCTGTGAATTCTAAAAACGGCCCCGAGGGTGCTTCTGCAAGAGCTGAAGGCTTTCTGAATCCACAAAGGAAGGTTCTAGTGTATTTTATCCTGGCTAGATCTTTGAGAGCAGTTGTCCTGGTGGAGGATGCAGGGTAATTTCATGACCCTGAGCATTTGATGAACGTGAATATTCTTGTACCTGGGGCTTTGCTCCAGCATGCTAGGAAATCCTGCAAAGCCTCACTGCGATTGTGGAGATGGCTGCCTTGGGTCACAGAATCCCAGTGCCAGAAACTCAGAAGCATCATATAGTCAGTCCTTCTTGTGGCACTCAAGCTTACACCTAAATCAATCCAGACTAGCTGGACTCCCTTTTTACAGAGCTGTAGGGTGGATGGATTAAAAGATGGAAGGTGAGTCAGCTATTTTTGGCCCCACATTTGCTATTAGTGGTTTTCCCTGAGCCTCTTAGGAAGGGGCAGGGGCCCCTGAACCCCACATCTCCAGGGGCCTGTATGACCATCTCCTCTGATGCTTGCTGTGTGCCAGTGGCAGGGCCAGCGGCCAGGTTTCTTGCTTTGGCACTGGATAATTCATTGGGGGCTGTCTCGTGCACTGTAGAATGTTCAGCCGCATCCTGGCTTCTCCCCACCAGACACCAGTGGCACTCCTGCCCCAATTTTGACAGCTCAAAATGTCTCCAGATGCTGCCAAGTGTTCCCCACTTAGGACACATCATTACTGAGCATACGTCATCACACCCAATCCTCACAGTTGATTCCTTTTGAGGGATCCACTTGAATATCAACCCTGCTTTACAGATGCATTTGCCAGGGCTGAACCACTTCAGTCACTTTTTTGAGTGACTTGAGTCACTCGGTTGGTGAGTGACAGGGCCACCACTCAAACCTGAGTCTGTCTGGCTCCACATTTGTGATTTTAACCATGATTCCTGCGGCAGGGGATAAGATCTTGTTCATTCTCTGAAGCTCCAAGGATCCCACGATCTCAGTGCATCTTACCTGAAACGTGTCTAAGTGGCTTTTGGAGACAGGAGTTAATTGGCAGTGTTCAGTGTGAGAGTCCCAAGTTAGGGATTGTCTTCCTCCAGGGCTTTCTGGGGCCAGATGGAGACTGGAAGAAGCAGTTGAGTGGCGAGCTGCTTTCCTTCTGCAGCAGGTTGTCTGGTTTGGGCTGGCATTGGTATCTATTGCCACAATAATGCTTTGCAATAACTCAGCTGGCACTCAGGGGCTGAAAACCCCAGTCCTTTATAATTGCTCATCATTCAACAGAGAAGAATGTGTCCTTCAGGCTCACATCAGCTCAGTGGGGCTCATTCATTATGTGGATGGCTGCTCTTCCCTATGCTTGTGTCTGTGGCCTGGACTGGGATGACTGGGCTGACTTGTTCCATGGGCCTCTGTGGTCCAGCAGGTTAGCTCAGCCTCGCTCACATGGCAGAGGCAGAGACACAGAGAGGAACGTGATGGTGCGCTGAAGCCGAGGCTCAGAACTGCACAGGCCCCTCCGCATTATTCCGCTGGCGAAAGCAAGTCTAAAGCCAGCAAAATTGCAGGGTGTAGAATAGACTCTATAGGTGACTGGAGCAGCTGCTGGTCACACTGAAAGGAAGTGGAGGCAGAAAGGGTGTCACCAAAGCCATCTTGTATTTGTTCTGTCATGGTGCTGACCTGGGCTTCTGGCTTAGCCTCCAGAATCCCAGGGCCTGTCAGTGAGAGAGGGAAGGGAAATGTCAGCAGTTTTAGGCTTCCAAAGAGAAATTCTAGCAGCCTGGGTGCAGGTCTCCTGTCACTCAACAGGACATGGGCTCCATGAGGGTCTAGACTATGGATGTCCTTCCCACTCTTTCCCCCATCCAAGTCCTAAGACCTTCCAGGTTCCTGGCACATAGTAACACCTAAGTTAATAGTGACTACATGTGACCTTGATGCACTTGCTTACATCAACTCCCTTCCGTGTAACTGGATTTCGGTGGTCTTCGTTAAGTGCCTACCATCTATTGAGCTCAGCGCTGTTTAATCCAACAGGGGTGAAGGACTTGTTCAGTTCTCAGCCTGGCTTTCAGGGCCAGGAACCAAGTACAGGCGTGGCCGTCAGGGGACTACGAAGAAGGGGTTGACACAGTTTTCGTAGTGCTGGCCTTGCACCCCATGCCCAGACAGTGACAGCCTGAGCCATCCAAGGAGGGGTGTGGTAGAGCCTCAAATCTTTGGAAACTTCCCAAGATCTTGGCATGATGTGACTTGGGTGGATTTTCTGCTGATTTTCCAACTGGCTCTGACCAGCCAAATCCAGCGAGTATCTGAAGCGGCCTGCTGGCGCCCCTTTTCCTTTGAAAGCTTGAGGGCTCTGCGAGGGAAATATGAGCCGCTGAGATTCACCACAATGCTGTCTGTGTAAGGGCAGCTGGGTGCCCCAGCCTTTCAAAGCCTGGATTCTTAGAAACAGGAAGCTGCCTTCTGCCAGGAGTCAATGAGGTTCGCCTCCCCTGGGCCAGGCCTGGAATCAGGCTCGGGGTTGGCTGGGAGGACCCGAGTGGAGGCGTCTGCTCTTCCTACACGGCAGCTTGCAGGAGGAGGCAAGGAAGGGCCTTCACTCCATGTCATTCCTGTCTCTCTTCCCACCTTTAGCCCTTCCTGGGGTCAGGAGTGGGGATTCCTTCCAGATGAGGACCTGTCAGACCAGTGTGTGTGGCGTCTCACTGGGTGACAGAGCAGAGATAGAGAAGAGAGAGGGAAAGAGAGACAGTGTATGTGTGTGTGTGTGTGTATTGTGATGGTGATGTGGGAATGTGTGTGTGTGTGTGTGTGTGTGTG
>JAJEJO010000437.1:0-166473 GCA_020662805.1 Glaucomys volans | reverse complement strand
ATGCTGGGCCATGACCCATGAAACATGTGGCTGGCACTTGAGGGCAGGAGGCACACAAAGGCAGGGAGGTTAGGAGGGTCCGGGGGAGAAGAGGGTTGGCACTAGCGGGAGAGGGGAGTTGAAAGCTCACTGTTCACCTTCCCGGGTCTGTGTGAAGACTGGTGGCGGTAAAGCTGCTGACATCTAGGGATCTGACACCGGTGACAAGAGAGGGTGAACATCCTATACCAAGGCTCTTCCCTCCATCACTTGGGGCTTCTGGATGGCTGGGTGGGTAGTTATGATCTTTCATCCCACTGGCTTCTGTCCTTTGTCTTCCAACCACTAAGGAGACATGCCACCTACATGTAGTCACCATCTACGACACACATGTAGGACAGTGGCTTGAAACTTCACTGTGCCAAAGAACCCTAGGAACATTCATTAAAGCTCAAACTCCTGGGAATGGCTTCCGGAGATCACTATGTGGTGTATACCACCAAACCCAGGAATCTGCAGTTAACAAGGTCCCCAGGAGGTCATGAGGAACTGAGGTATGTCTTATGATGGACAAAATATCTTCAACTCTAGGGTGTTCCTCAGAACTCTCTGCCACCCTAAGGGCTGGCCCAGCGGTTCCCATTGTTTGCATGAGGACAGACAAGCCTTTCAAGAGAAGGACCAGCTCAGGGTGACACAGTCAGTAGAGGTGGAACTGGGATGAGAGAATGGAATCTTGACACCAGGGCAGCACTCATGGGCAGCTCAGCCAAAAGGGCCAGCCTGTGCATGGCTGTGCATGCCCCATGGGGTCCATGGGTGCAGGATGCTCTGCTCCTTCCCTCCATCAGACATGCCCCCAGTGGACTGTGACTGCAGGCATCCTGGGAATGTGTACCCTTGAACTTTGGCAAAGGTTGCAGCTCCTGGAAAGCACCCATTTGGTCCAGTGAAGTCATGTTGTGGTTACTGAGGGCTGTGAGCAGAGTCCCAGCACTGGGACAAAAATGGAGAAGGGGAAGGTGATGAAATAAGGGTCCACTGGCCGTGTCCAGGGTCATCTGGCCTCTTCCTGGGGGAGGACTGCCAGTACTTGGAACTGTGCCCCACACAGTGGAAGGCAGTTCACTTTATGGGTAAGGAAGGGAGGGTCAGAGAGGGGAATGACTCCCCCAGGCCGTGCCTTGACTTGTGACTGACACTGGGCACATGCTCAGATTTTGTTTCCCATTTTGTGACCTCTGATCATGAACATCAACTTCCCATCCCCTTGACCAGGCATGCCCGTTTCTCCCTAGTCTTGACTCTCTCTGGCGTTCTTGCTAACTTCCTGTTCCACACTATGCTGGATTTTCCAGAGCTCAGCAGCACGCACCATTGCCTGAGGCCACGGAACTTGAAAGGATTTTCTTCAGAGGCGTCAGCTCTCAGCAGCCCTGTCAGTGTGCCCCTGATGGCTAAGTCCTGCCACTGCTCCATTTGATTGTCCCTGTTGGTCTTCTGTTAGAATGGAATCCTGGCAGGGACTCAGGGTTCCATCAGTGCGGGCGTTTACCACCTACACTCTCAGGGTGCATTGGGTTTTGATTGACAGGAGAAAGGGGGAGGGGAAGGGAGATGGGACTTGGAAGATGTGAGAGGCAGAGATGACTCTCCAAAGCTGAACCTTGGATTGGAAATGCTGGGGAGACCAGACCTTCCCAGGAGGGAATGAGGGGCATTCTGTGTCCATCAGAGACCCCAGGGCTATGGGACATGAGCTTGGAACTCAGGAACACTGTGTCCTGGGTTCCCAGAGGCCCATTTGGTCCTGATTAGAGGTACAGGCAAGGGCGCTAACCTGGGCCCTGTCCGACAGCAAGGACCTGAGGACTGCGGGTCCATGTCCCAGAAGTTTGTGCCTGCCACCCCATCCCAGGCATGACCCTAGGGCCTTGGGCTCTGCAACTCATTCCAATCTCAGTCAGTGGACTTGATTCTAGCCCACATCAGAGGGCGACATGAATGGTTCACCCCACCCTGATGTCGATTGCTCACTGGCAGGAAGATTTTTTTCTTCTTGTGGAATTTTCCAGGTCTCTCAGTGTCATTCAATCAAGAATAAGGATTCTTTGCATTTAAGTTTTACCATGGATCCAAGAACACCAGGGCACAAACGGAACTCAGCCAATGCTTCATCCTCTTCCAGAGAGGCAATGACTTGCCCACGGTCACTCTGGCCCTCAGGGCCTGGCTGAGCCTGGACCATATCCAGGTCAGAAGTCACACGAACCAAGCTGGCACTCATTCCATCTTGGGATCCTCCCATTGAGCCCCCTTGAACACAGTGTACCCCTCCAGGAATGCTGTTAAGGGACTAAGTGCAAATCCTGAAGTTAGACCCAAATCTCAGCCTCTCCCAGGCTTCCTGGAGTCAGGGATCTGACAGCTAAGGAGCTTAGAGTGTCTCCTTCTGTGGTCCCCAACGGGGTAGAAAGGCACATCTGCCAGATAAAGCACAAGAAGCCCTATTAATTCATATAAACAACAAATGATTTTTCTGGTACTAGTATATCCCAACTATTGAAAGGGACATCCTTACACTAAAAATACTATTGTTCATGTAAAATTCCAATCCAACTAGACTCCCAGTGTTTCTGTTGGCTAACAGACAATCCTCAACTCACCCTCTGAAGCTGTGCAGAATTCACTTATTCCTTTGCCCAGGGGACAGCCCTGCTGGTGTTTGAAGGCAGGTCTCACTCAGTGTCTCTGGTGTTCCAAATCTTCCTGTATTTCTGGGACATCATGACACCTCCCCTGGTCTCTGAACCATGAGTTTCATTTGTGATGTTATGATTATGTTAGCCTGTCAAGCCTCGTCCCATGGCCCTGTTTCCACCTTCCCTCTGTCCCTCTAGGTTGACATCGGCCAACATCGCTGGGCCACCTGACCTAAGTGTAGTATCTAGTACCTAGACTACATATCTCATTTCTATCCACAAACACTTCATAACTGTCTTCTTTAATTTTCTGATTCATTCTTCTCAATGAATAGCTAGCTGCTGGATGCTTCCTTAGGCCATGTACCAGCTGCCTGGTGAACACTGGCTCTGTCACACCCTGGTGCTCTTCATCCACCAACCCAGCCGACCTGGTCACAAGGGAGCGCCACTGGCCCCTAATGATTATGGGTGCCCACCTCCTCCTCTTCCCTTTCTAAGTGATCATAAACCATTTTAAACTTTGTTACACATTTGTCAGGGTGTTTTATATTCCCATGGAAAGTTCTGGATTTCACCTTTTTTCCTTGTAGGAAAATTTAAACATGATTTATGATCTGCAACCCCTCTGTGTGAATCTCAGTTCCTCAAAACTCCTCAGTGGTTCTGGGGTCACATCTGCAAGTTCTTCCCACAGCTGTGCTGTGATTTAACGTTTTAATGTTGTGGGAAGATGTGATACAGCCTTTGAGCGGAGGGCTCTCTTACTCCTTTTAACAAATCTTATGAGAAAATTCTTGGTGGAGGCGGCTACCAGGTATTGAACTCAGGGGCACTCAACCACTGAGCCACATCACCAGCCCTATTTGGTATTTTATTTAGAGACAGGGTCTCACTGAGTTGCTTAGTGCCTTGCTTTTGCAGAGGCTGGTTTTGAACTCTCAATCCGATCTGTTTCCCGAGCCACTGGGATTACAGGCGTGCACCACCACACCCAGCTGAGTTACCAAGTAATTTTGATGGATGTAGGTCAAGGACAGAGAGAAGGTTGCAGAAACACACTAATAGGTATATCCCACCGACTCTGTGTCAGACAATGCATTCAGAATTCATCATATCAGACTCACCGAACTCAGTCAAGTAGGGATTAGGAGTTCCATTTTAGAGCTGGAGACACTGAGGCTGAAGAAGTTGGAGAAATTAGGTGAGATTCTCAAGGTCACCCATCTGGTGTGGCAGGATATTGGATACAAATTCACAGTTTGGCTCCAAAGCTGCCTGTCTTTCCACCGTACCACAGAGCTGAGCTTAACTTTTGCAAGTTTGATGTGGTAACCCTGCCCCCATTTTTGGATAAGGCTCATTATATAGTTCCTTTTATGTCGGGCCTGGTCCCTAAAATGACACCTTATTATTTTTGGGCACCTCTGTTGTATACTGGGTGGCAGAGCGCAGGGGTCGCCCTCTGGAAAGCTGGAAGGTCCAGCGGTTCGTTGAGTTTCTCAGAGCAGAATTTTCAGTTCAGGGGTCGTCTGTGATTTCTTTCATCTCTGAGAAATTCCTGGAAATAGCAGGGCCTGTAGGAGGTGGCTGTGGCCAGAGAGGCCGCTGAGGGGTCTGGCTGGAGCAGGCCAGCTGTGGGAGAGCCGGGCCAGCAGTGAGAGGGAGTGGTTGACTCTGAGGTGGTGGGAAGGCCAGAGTGAGGGCAGGGTTGGACAGAGGCTGAGTGAGACAGCTAGAGGATGACAGGGTCCCAGCCTGGGCCGCTGGGTCCACATGAGTTCCTACACCCCAGGGGGTAGACGGGAAGGTGGGAGGGGAAAGGAATTTGCTCTGGGGGGATGGAGTGGAGGGTGTCTGTGGGACATCCAGGCAAAGGTCTGGAGATGGGAGAGCTTCGGGGGCTCCAGTAGTGAGGGTTAGGTAGTGGGACCAGAGCACCCGCCATAGCCCTTCCTGCAGGACCCACGTTCCCTGCCTCCCATCCAGAGAGATTCTCTGTGGCATGTGCACAGCTATGCACCCTTACACGGTCATCCACACCTATGCCACCTGCTGCCCCCTGTGCACACTCGCACACATATCCACACACAGTGCACATCTTAACATACCCACACAACACTCCCCTGTACACATGTGCACACTATGCTCACACTAGGCACCTTTGTCCTCACTCCAACACACCCTCAGATGCACACATCCACACACACCTGCACCTTGCACTCCTCCTTGTACACATTCAGACACTCACCCTCTCACACTCACACACCTCACACAGGTGCATCCTTACTGGTCACACATGCCCAGTCCTGATCAGCTCTTGCTGTTTAAAAAGGCCCTTCTCAGTCTCCCCAGAGAGGAGTCCTTTCAGGAGAATGATGACTGGGAGCGGTGGCACAGTGCAGCAGATGACCTGCATGGGGGAGGATGCCTCAGCCCCTCACTACCATTGATGCCTGGGGTGCTGATACGGGTGGGGCAGCTCTCATGGAAATTCTGAAGGACTTGAAGTCCTTCTGGTCTCTATTTTGGGCCTTCAGGAACCATGAGACTGATGGCCTTGGAGGGAACAGATGTCAAACTACATGGGTCCTAAGAGAGTCTCTCTCTGGCTCCTTGTGCAGATGAGAAGACTGAGGCTCAGAGAGGGCCTGACTTGCCCAGGATCTCCTTGCCAGGGAATGGCAGCCTTGGGACTGGGACACTGGATGCCTCTGTTTGGGGCAGGAGCCTTCAGGGTGCCCCAGCTGGAAAGCTGGATCCCAAGAGGGATTGGATGTGGGCACAAGCTTTGAGGGTCAAGCACAGAGTCCACCAGCAGCAGCCAGGTGTTGGACTGTGGGGCTCCTTCTGTTCCTTGCTGTCCCACAAAGAACTGGTGCCTGGGAGTAGGCAGGGAGGCAGGTGTCAGGCAATTCCAGGCTCTGTCCCCTCCAGCCCAGAATCCAAATCCTGATGGGGACGCACAAAGATAGGGTAGGCAATGGGTGACCTTTTCATGTCCCCAAACAACCTAGTTTCCCTTTAAGAATAGCTATTTATGGAGCTTTTACTTAAGAGTTATCCAGAACCTTCTTGAACTTGGCTTTTGTCCTTGCCTCTGCGACTTCAGGGGAGCAGGAGGAATGAGTACTATAAATTTCATCCTGCCACACCAAGGTAGGGTTCCTTTCATTTGCCTTGAATTCTGGTGTTTGAGATCAATTTGAAATCCCGAGATTTCCAGCACTGGCTCCTGCCTCCTTCCCCAGGTCACCACAGTTTTCATCCCACAGAGTTGGGGACCAGCTCTGGCCTGAGAGTCTACCTTGTGACCCCCATGCTTTTGTGGAAACTGCATTTCCTCCTCCTCACCAGTCTCTGACCTCCGACCCAGTGTGGCTGCCACTGGCCTGGACTGGCCCTTTCTTGTTTGCTCAGATGCCCTCTGTTTTTATTATTGTCATTCTATGGCTTTATTTTTTTTTTTATTTTTTTATTTTGTTGGAACCAGGGATGGAACTCAGGGACACTCGGCCACTGAGCCACATCCCCAGCCCTATTTTATATTTTATTTAGAGCCAGGGTCTCACTGAGTTGCTAAGGGCCTCGCTAAATTGCTGAGGCTGGCTTTGAACTCGTGATCCTCCTGACTCAGCCTCCCAAGTTGCTTGGATTACAGGCGTGCGCCACCACGCCCGGCTTATGGCTTTATTTTTGCCCCATTATAAAGCCCTGGAACAAGAAATTTGAAAACTATGGCTTAATCTTATCATCCAACAGACCCATGCCCGCCAGTTAACGCTCTTCCTTCTAGGTTTTCTCCCTGGACGGATGAAGTCTTCTGTGGTTGAATGGTTTTTTGTTTTGCTTTTTTTGGAATTGGAAGCTAATCATGTAGAGGATATTTTCAGACCTGAGGGTCCAGCAATGGCTTGTATGGGAAAAAAATGAGTCACAGCTGTTATTCATGGCTGGGTTTTTGAAACTGAGACAGGGAAGGACCTGCTGGGGCTGGCACAGAGCTGGAAGCCTGGGGCGTATCAGCTAATCCCTGCTCGTAAGGAGCTTCCATTCCAGTTGGGGTGACAAGATCCACCCGTCCAAAAATTTGGGTGAAACCACAGATGTTACATCATTACCAGTGTCACAAGGCTGCCTGGGGCCCTGGCCTTTTAAGAAGTGCAGAGACTGATGCGTTTTCAGGAATTTGGGTGGCAAAGATCCAGTGAGGTGTTCAGGGAAGCCCTGCTGGGGGAGGTGGCATGTGGCTGAGCTTTGAAGTCCGAGTGACTTTGGGCCTGATGGGCTGGGGAGGGAGGGTGCCTCCGATTGGGGAAAGAGGCTGGAGAGATATTTAGAGGTGGGAAAGCTCCAGAACATCTGGAGCTGGGAAGTCGCTCAGTTTGGCAGGGCAGTGGTCTGGCCACAGGTGTGACCTTAGTCAGCTGACGGGGTGCTGTGACTGAGGCTGCCATTCAGGGAGTTGAGCAAGAGGTGTCCTAGGTCTGCTTTCAGAAACACCCAGATGGTGAGAGCATTGCCTAGCAGCAGGCCCTGTCTGCCATCCCCTGGCCCTGCCTCCCGCCTACCCAGAGCCAGAGCAGACCTCTGGCTCATCTGGCCTAGGGCTCATCTGCCTGGTGCCAGCTTGGTGCATCACCCATGATGACAGTGTGGAAGCCATAGAGAGTCCACAGAGCTCACATGCTCAGCACAGAGCCAGACTCCCGGAATTCACATTCCAATTCTGTCCGTTAAGGCCCATGGACCGAGGCCGTAGGAAACACTCCCATAGTCAGAGTGAAGTATCTTAGGCTTTGCTGTGAGGGAGAGCACACATCAGGGAGGGGAACCTGTGGGGCAGCTCAAATGGGGTGTTCAAGGAGAGGAACCTACAGAGTTTGGGGGCTAGCTGGGCTCAGTGGCACATGCTTTTAATCCCAGTGGCTCAGGGGGCTGAGGCAGGAGGATTACGAATTCAAAACCAGCCTCAGTGAAGTCCTAAGCAACTCAGTGAGACCCTGTTTGTAAATAAAATATAAAAAAGGGCTGGGATGTGGCTCAGTGGTTAAGCACTCCTGGGTTCAACCCCTGGTACCAAAACAAAACAGTTTAGGGACTGGAGATCATTAGCTTCATCTTCTACGTGTCTTGGTCAGACTTTGTAGATGGTGGGAATTGTTGGATCCATCAGAAGTTTCTCTAGAACATTCCAGCACAGGTGGAATTGCCGTTGGATCAGTTTGTCTGTGGTCTCACCTTGGAACAGATGGCTGTGAATGAGCTGGTGTCACCAAAAGAGCGTGCGCTGGATAGTCTGAGGTGAACGTGAAGGTTTGCCATGTGCTTCTCTGTCTCATGAGTCACTACACAGGCTTTTCTGCAAACCTGGGCTTTGCAGAAGTCTCAGCTCCCCATTCACTGCCTAGCTGTCCACAAGGCCATTTTCTTTTGAGAGTTTGTCCATGTTAAGTTACCTGACCTCTCTGTACCCCGGGCTCCTTGTTGGTTAAGCAGGGACAATAACGATAGCTACACCACGGAGTTCTAGGATTAAGTGGATTAATATATATGAAGAACAAAATGGTGCCCTGCGCACAGTGGGTGCGACACACGTCAGCCATTATCATGACTAAAGCCTGAAGACTGAGGAAAAGGATGCTGATGCTCAAAAGAAAGACTGGCCAGGGGAGGCTGTGGCTCCTGGTGGAGTCCTTGTCTAGATGTGTAAGACCCTGAGTTCCATCACCAGGGCTGGAAAAAAAAAAAGAAGGAAAAAAGGAAGATAGTCTGCGGGGATTTTTTTTTACCTAAGGGTTAAGGAGGAAAAGGGGGAGCAGATGTGGGCTCCCTGGGGATGCTGTCCTGGGGAGCAGACACCGTGGTCAAGAACGAGTAAGTTCTGTTTGGCAGACAGGATCTTCTGAGAAAGGGGGAAGGCAGGGATCAGAGGCTCCCTTGAGGTTTGTCACATCTGCAGCTAAAGGTGGCGACTGCCTCCTCCTTAGTTTCATCAAGGACCAGAGCAGGAGGAAGCGGAGCAAGGAGATGACAGTGAGAATCTGGACTTGGCAGATGAAGAATCATCTGACTCGGGTTGCCAGCCTCAGGAGGTGGAGGCTGAGGACCCCTGGCCTCTTCTGAGCAGGGTGGACA
The DNA here is from genome assembly GCA_020662805.1 of Glaucomys volans. Classification (NCBI taxonomy): domain Eukaryota; kingdom Metazoa; phylum Chordata; class Mammalia; order Rodentia; family Sciuridae; genus Glaucomys; species Glaucomys volans. Next base: position 157,654 of record JAJEJO010000437.1, on the reverse strand, counting down.
CTGGTTCCACAGAGGGACCTCTACAGCAGGAGTCGGGTTTCTCTGGGTAGTGAAGGGGTGGCTTTCTGCTGCTCGTTCCTCCCTCTGGGTTTGACACTCTCTTGAGATCTGGGGGATTCAGAGTGGAGGCCCTTGCTTTCTTCATTTCCAGGCATCCTGGAGGTCATGACCATTGTTTCTCACAGTTACACAGTGGTCTCTGAATGCACATTCTCGTGGCATGGACATTTGGTTGTGTCCAGGTTTTTGTGGGGTTTTTTGCACTTTAGCAGCCAGGGTACACATCTTTGTGCGATCTTCATGGTGCTGTATGAATTTATCTTTAGGATGCCTGGTGAAGTGGCTGGTCAGCAGGGGCTGTGTGTTGGTGATTTCCATGCCCTTGCCAGGTCACTCTCTGTAGAGTTTGCGCCAAGTTATCATCCTACTACGAAGCTGTGGGCCCTGCCATTCTCCTTCACAGTGAGGAGTGGTGGGTGGTGCGTGGTGGCGATGGCACTCCTGCCTCTTACCTCTAAAGTTACACGACTTTCAGGCCCCACTTTGGCCTCTGCTCCTATTCTGGTTACAAAAGCTTGGTGAGCCCTGGCTGCCTACTCCTCTGCTAGTACCATGGCTCTGCTGCTGCCTTAACCTTGCTCCTCTGCTCTCCAGCTGTCCCTAGGGGGAGAGAGAGAGAGAGAGAGAGAGAGAGATAGAGTGTTCCAGGTGTTCAGTGTCTCACCAGTGCCTGCAACTGTCATCCAGCTTCTGTGTACACACACGGGGCTTCCCACAGGCAGCAGAGGAAGGGGAGGTGGTGAGGAGGAGGCCATCCAGCTGTGTGTGCTATGGTGACAGCCAGAATCCCTCAGCAGTGGGACTTGAGGGGCAGACTGGTCATGCAGGGTCCTTCCAGGGCCTTCAGCTAGAGGATCCCCACTACTGAGCTGAAGCGAGCCCCCTGAGACCTGGTGATGATTTCACCCAGGGAGGTACTGGCAGGGCCTAGATCTTGGTTGTGACCTGAAGCCATGTGACTCAAATCTGCCACTAATGATCATCCCTGGAGTTAAATGAAGGAGAGGGTGAACAGCGATGACCAACAAATAAGGGGACAATTGTCACAGTAAGTGTAAACAGACCACAAATGGGGGTGTAGCTTGTTCCTCTTGTTCTTGTCATTGACGTGGTTGCTGCATCAGTCCCCAGTTGCCTAGACTCATAAAAGTGGCCGGAGAGCAACCCCAGGCTCCCTGCCCTGTCTGGAGCCCTTGAAGCCCCCTATTCATGAATCAAGCATCTCCTGGGCACCAGCATGTGCCAGGCACTGGCTGTGCATGGGTGGCAGGTGAAGAAGACCCTGCCTTCACCCCAGGGCACTGCTGAGACAAAGCTTCTTGTGACAAAGCCCAGAGCAAGAAAGTGGTAAGTGTCACAACAAAGCGGGTTGTCCATGCCTGGTGGCTCTGGCACCCCCTTGACGCTTCTCATAGCTCCTGCTCTCTGAGCATCTGATGATGGGTTTAATGAAGGGAGAGAGCCGGGTAGAGGGAGAGGACAGATCCGCGGAGAAGCTGGGTGAGCCATGGGAGGAGGGAGCTTCAGTTCTAGCCATTTGCTGGTTTCACAGGGTCACCAGCAAGTGGCTTTGGTTGGGCGAGTTTGCTGAATGATAGCTACTGTCCAGGGGCACTGGCTGCAGAAAGGAAAGAGGCGGATTTCCTAGGGGCCTTGTACTTGGTTGGCCTCTGTCGATGAGCCCTGGCACGTGACCATGGTTAGCAGGACAAGTGCTTCCCAGTCAGTTTGCTTTAACCTCTGCAGTCGAGGGGGTTGCATGGAGCCTTGTGCTTTCCTGTCAAGTCCCTTTACCCCGGATGGAGTCATTTCAGTACACATTTGCTTAGCTCCTACTGTGTGCCAGCAGTGAGCCGGAGAGCTGAGGTCCTGCCTCATGGAGATGACATTCTATTGCGCTAGCTTTGTGTTCCTACCTATGACCAGGAACCCACCCAGAGGAGGGGCACTGGACCTTAGTGGGGACCTTGAGAAAGACTTCACATTGCAAAGGTGTGAGGCTCTCTTGGTGGGATCTCAGGCCTGGGTCATGTACTTGGGATTGTTCACTAGTACCAACAAAGGGGTGTGGACCAAGGAAACCAGACTGGGTCAAGGAGCTGGACCTGCAGAAATTGCAGCCTGGCACTGACCATGCACAGGAGATCTTTACGTCTCCTTGGTCCCTTTCTTCTGGACCCTTGGAAGCCTAGTGGGAGCAGGAGGGACTGGGGTGCTCGGGGCTCGACTCCCTGGAGTGGCATCGATGATCCAGGCTCCTGGGCTAAAAGCCTCTTGTCAGCAGAGTAATTGGATCTGACTTGCAGCAGGCAAGGAGCAGAGGTATTCAAGTCAACTGGGGCTATTTTTAAACGCCCTCTCTCTCCAAGTGCAGAGCTGGGCTCAGCGGGAAAGGCCAGCTCATCTCTGAGTCCTGGGAATCAAACGGCCCCAGCCCCCAGAGAGGAAGTTCTCCCATCTCCATCCTTCAAAGTCAGATCTCAAATTGGGCAGCTGCCCAAGAATCCTGTTAAGACCACATGCCCTGGTTTGGGGAAGGGTGGACTCCTGGGGCCATGGGGTCAGGCAACATATCCTGATTTGGGCTTGCTGCCTGGCTGGCTGGAGGAGAGCCCACAGCCCTGGTCTCTTGGTCGCCTGGCAGCCCCAGAGGCTCACCCCCAAGCCTGCAGGCGAACGGGTCCCTGCCTGCCTGCTTCTGTCTGACTCTTGGTAGCAACTCACAGCTGCCTGTCAAGCTCTGAAGACAGAGCAGAGAGCAGCCACCTTCCTGTCACACTTCCTGCTGGGAGCTGAGACCCATCTCACACGCTGCCCAGGGAGGTGGAGAGGGCTCCAGAGAGGCTGATGCTCTGTCAGGCTGCTGACAGGCTGCTCCGATGGTCTGCGTCTTCTCAGTAGTTTCTCTCCCCAGCTCCCACCCGTAGCTTGCTGGGAGATGCTCCCTCCCAGGGGATGCGGGGCAGACAGGAAGGGCAACTCCAGGTGGTCCTGACTGGCCCACCCCTCCCCACTCTTGGAAAAGAACAGGCCACTTTGGACAGGAGCTGTCACAGACACGAAGGTGCAGTTCACAGCCAGCATGGAGTGATGGCCTTCTGTGATCCAGACAGCGCACCTGCACCCAGGTGCCACGGCATTCCGTTACAGAGGACACGGAGGTCCCAAAGGGAGCCCTTGGCCAAGCTCTCTGGCAGATCCCCCCTCTCCCTGACCAAGACCCTCCTGAGGTCCTGAGGCTTTTGGTTGTAGAGAACAGGGGTGCTTTGACCTCGCACAACTCAGCTGCAGGTGTTCTGGGCTCAGCACAGGGACCGGACTTTATTACTTTGGGTGACAGAACTTGAACTCAGTTTTCAGAATTGTTTGCAAGCTGGGGAGGGACCCTGCTGGGATGGTTTCTCTCTCTCCAGGAGAATAAGAGTGAGCCCGGCTGACCTGACCTGTCCAATGGGACTGTCTCAAGTTTTATAAAGAGTGTTATATAAGCCCAGCCCTATCTGGACCATGTGGTGACCTCCCAGGGGCCCTGGAAAGACCCTCCCCACCCTCCTCTATTCTGTCACACATGCTGAGCCCACACTCATGTGCGCGGTGACCCTCCTTCAGTTTTCCCGTTAGTTCCTAAGGCACTTCCTGGCACTGTAGAGCTGAGTCCTTTATAGCAGATCCAAAAGCCGCCTGGCTCTGTACTGTTGGCCCTGTGACCTGGGACATGTGACAGTGTGGCATTGCTTTCCTTTAGTCTCTGTTAACTTTTCTCTTACCTGGGGCAGAAGGAGAGCTGCAGTTCTGGAGGGGAGTGGACGGGGCTGTGGAAGCCCTGGGCACCCGGGCAGGTGGGGTTGGTGGAGGAACACCACGTTCTCCATTCTGCTGAGCTTGCTCTTTGAAAATTATTTGACTTTAAAAATACTCAGTGTATTTTAAAAATCTCATACACACATGCGATACAAAATTAATATTGCACAAAAGGATTTATAAATAGATGGTGATAGGTAGGGATGGACAGATAGATGATGGAGGACAGATGGGCAGGAAGATGATGGATGGGCAGATGAGAGACAGGAGGATAGGCAGTCCCAGCTGCCTTGCTTCCCTCCTCATGAAGAAGCACTATTGTCAGGCCTCATGGATCCTTCCAGAAATCATCTGCATATTTAGTTTTGCTGTGCACACACTGTAACCTAAACCACACAACTTGATTCAAGCTAGCGCAGCCTTCTCTGGTTCCTCTGTTTGTTTGTGGCAGTATCCATAACAACAGGCCTCATTGGTGTAGGTCTCTATAATTTTCAAAGCACTTTACCCCACCACATCTCCTCCAAATCCATGGCAGCCCTAGAGGCAACATCTTTATGTATATTTTGCACTTCTGGAAGTGGAGGTTCAGAGAGGCTAAGATATTTGCCAAGGGTCACATAGCGGGTGAGTAATGTCACTTGCCTGACTTTCCAAGCAGATATATCCCACTGTTTCTTTCAGGGAAAACACTTCCCTCCTACTATATTATGTTGGCAGACAGCAGTTATTTAATAAGAAAATAAGTGGTCTGGAAACCCAGGATTCTGTAGGCACTGCCAATAGGCAGGCCTGACAAACCCCAACATGCCATGGGCGGTGGATATTCGTGACCATGGCTGCCCTTGATGTTCACACACACACACACACACACACACACGCACACACATGCACTACATTAATTAACACACATACACGTACATATACTACACATGCACACACAACGTGCACAGAACAGCACACTCACACACCTTGCACATGTGCACACACACACACACACACACATGCAGCTCTCAGACCCCAGAAGGGCAAACATGACATGTGGAATCCTGATCTTCAGAGCCTCCCTAGCTCCAGTGGGGAGTAGGGAGGACTGTGACTAGGAAATGCTGAATGCGAGGCCACGACGGGGGCCCAAGGCATCGTCCTAGCACCACATATGGGAAGCACGGATTCACACCTAAGGCTACAGGAGGACACATGGGCCCAGGGCCTCGTCTAAGCCCCAAGTCCTTTATTCTCAACTCATAGGCATCTCATTAGCTTCAGGTAACATCTGGAGCCAAAGCCCAGAAGATGGGGCAGGTGAGGGAGCAGAAGCCAAATCCACCTTGTGAGCCTGGGGGAGGCCCCTCCAAGGGCCTAATGACCCCAGCCAGAGACTGACAGACATCCTTGAACAAGTGCCATGTGAGACCTCAGACCATGGCCTCACTGGTGACTGGCTCTGGGAGCCTCTGAACACCTTTTGATGATGCTGACAGTGAGGGGACTGGCCAGGAACCAGAACAACAGGCTACGAATCCCCAATCTGGACCATGTGATATGGGCAAGTCTTTCTAACTTTCCGGACCTCAGTTTCTTCATCTCTAACATGGGGATATTCTTCACAATTCACTACATAGAATGGTCTTGGGACAGAGTTTGGGGAAAGATCTTTAAGAGGTGAAGTCATCCACTGCGTTTCCGGGGTCGTCAGAGAGGGACCAAAGTAGAGCTCACAAGGAAGCTGGAGCACCAGGATCAGGGGACAGCTGGTCAGGGAAGTCGGAAACTGTGGAAATGGAAGCCAGCTCAGGATGGCAGGGCTAGGGCAGCCAGGGCTGCACCAGCTGGCTGCCGCGCTGGGGCCGGTCCTCAGCCTTGCTGACTCTGCTGCTGGCATCTTCACTGCTCATTAGCATGTCACAGGGGGTGGAGAGGAAGAACACTCAAAACAATCGGCTTGTCTATCTGCCAGCACATCTGGAGAAGCCTGGGTGTGGGAGGTCAACTCTGAAGCTAAAAATCACTGCTTCAGTTTTCAAGGAAATACATAGATCTGTGCGTTTCAGTTCTCTGTTGCTACTGCTGGTGAAAACTCTAGGAAATCAGGGTTCACACACCTTGATTTTGCAAACTCTTGAGGGACAGTGAGCAGAGAGAGGGGGGCAGTTAGAGCTCTTCAGGCTTTGTCAGGAGGGGGTGACTCAGGGACCTGGCTCATGATTAATAAACCAATTAATAAACCATCCACCAGTCTTCCACCCATTCATCCATCCGTCCATCCACCGACTATCTGTCCATCTAGCATTCACTGAGCACCCAGACTGTATCCAGCCATGTCCTGAGGGTGTGCTAGGTGTCACTGGGAGAGAAAATAAGGAGTTTTCTCTCTAAGCATTTACACTCACATGCAAATCAATCAGAGCATAACTCAAAATTGAGTCTCACTTTACAGCAGCACCATCTGCGACAGCTAGCTTTTGCTATATAACTACTACTCCAAAACATGGCCCTGAAACAACCGCCATTTCCCCAGCTCACAATCTTGGGGTTGGTCAGCTGGGTTAGGTTAGCTGGGATGCCCGTTTGGTCTCATCCAGGCTCACTGGATTTCTACAGTCAGCTGGTTGGGCAGCTGGGACAGTCTCTCTGCTTCTCATGGCCTCTCATCCTCCAGCAGATTAGCCTGGGCTTGTACTTACGGAGCAGGGCACTGGAAGAGAGAATGGGGACTGGGAGAGAGAATGGGGACTGAGGGAGAGAATGGGAACCAGGAGGTCTCCTGAGGCCCAGGCTCAGAACCTGCATGAGGACACTTCTGCCATATTCTATTGACTAAAGTCAGTCACATGGCCAAGCCCAGATTCAAGGGGTGGGGACCTGGATTCTACCTCTTGGTGGGAGGAGCTGCCATGGATGAGTATTTGGGGTGTTCAGTTTTGCAAACTACTAACTATACCATTCGTGTAGCAGCTCAGGACAAAAGTTCCAGAGTCCCCCTGTCCTCTTTCTCTCCATGTTCTGTATCCAATCCATGAGCAAATTTGGTCACCTCAACCCTTGAAATGAAATATATTTTGGATGTGACCATTTCTTTCCCTTCCCCCAGTCTTATCACCCTGATCTAAGAAACCTTGGTCTCTTTCCTGGTTGCACTTTCTTTCCTTTGTCCTCTGCAGCCTATTCTAAACACAGCAGCCAAAGAGAGTCAAATCCTATCACTTTTCTGCTCCTTTGTTACTCTAAGAGTCAATGCCTACGATGACCAGCAAGATTTTACATCATCTGTCTCCCATCACCAAAGTCCATCTCACCAACCTTCTAACACACAAGCCCATTTTGACTCCTCAAAATGGCAGTCTTTCTCTCACCACAGGGCCTTTGCATGTGCAGTTCATAAAGCTACCTCCTTTAGCTTCTTGTGCAAAAGTCACCTCGGTGAAGGCTCTCCTGGCCATCTTATTTACAATGGAACCACTTCCCCACCCGCATCCTTCTCCACTTCTGTTTTCTCTCTCACCATCATCAATAAATGACATGTTTTCTTGACATGTTTTCTTATATATCCACTTGACATGTTTACTTATATATCTGCTTAATGTGTAGGTCAGTGAGATCTTATAAAAGTACTATGTAAGACATATGTCATCTAAATTTTTCTAGTAGCCCACATTTAAAAAAGCAAAAAGAAATTTATTTTAATGATATACATTATTAATCCAGTATATTAAAAATATTTTCATTTCAACCCACAATTTTAAGTGTTTTATTTAACATATTTTGTACTAAGTTGCTGAAGTCTGGTGCTCATCCATTTGGACCAGCCACATTTCACACGTGGTGACCACCCTGTGTAGTGCAAACTGAACCACGGCTCAACAGGGGCCAGGGGTCTTGACTTTTATTCAAGGTTACCTCCAGGCCCCTAGGACAATTCCTGGCACACAGTAGGCATGCAATCAACCTTTGGTGAATGAGTAAGTCAGATTCTGAATCAAATGCAATGGTGTGGCAGGAGAACCTGAGACCCAGAAAGAGCAGGTGTCTGGCTGGGCTCCTCCGGGTGCTGGGGCGGAACTGGGGTTGGGTGTGGTCTGCTCTCGCAGCCTTGCCACCTCCTTCAGCTTCTCGGAGTTTTCTCTTCTCTCTAAACAGACAGAAAGCCTTGCAAAGTTGGTCTCTGAACAGCAGGGATTGGTCTGTCGCCCTTTCCTGCACATGTGCGCTGTGAAGCAGGGAGAGGAGCGGACTCCCTCCTGCAGGGGATTGGCTCTGGTGGGAATGCTATTCCTGCATCCTCCCTCTGGCGTCTCTGGTTTGGCCCTCGAAGTAGGCAGGGTCCCCTGGGTGGCCTGATGATGGGTGGCCTGGCTCCTCTCCCCTGCCTCTTGCTTCACACCAAACCGCACTGGGGCTTGGAAGGTGAGGAGCAAGGACCTGGGAGGAGCAGCTGCTCTCAGCACTCGGGAAGGTCTCCAGTCCAGGAAGGCACTGAGCCCGTGGAGGAGATGTGTCTCACTTTGGGAGTCACTTTTACAGGTGGTGCTTCACTCTATCCACCCTGTCACCTGGGCGGGTGAGATGCCACTTGCTCATTTTGCAGCTCAGACAGTGGAAGCACAGAGACAGTGAGCCATGTGCCCCATTGGCTCCCCTGATGGCTTGCCAAGGGGTTGATGGGGTCTCTTGAGGTGACTGAGATGGGCCTACCTCACCTAGGCATCCTCTCCCTCCCTCCTCTCTTTTCCATCTTCTTCCTGTTTTCTTTCACAATCTTCTCTTTCTCCTCCCTCATATATTTCACACACATCTTCCCTCACATCCTTCTCTGTCCCTCTGTCTGTCTGTCTGTCTCTCTCTCTCACACATACATACATACATTCTGGAGGGCTAGAGGGGCAGGTGCCCAGGAGCAGTACTGGCTGGGAATCCAGCCCCCTCTGAAAGCAAGCAGAGACCCAGCCGCTGCCGAGGTCTGGCTTCAGGGGCACAGGGAGGTCGAGAGCTGCCACACTGCTCAACTCTGGCTGCAGTCTGAACTCCCGCCATTAGAACTCCTTAACACGCTCTCCTTAACATGTATCCGCTCCTGAGAAAAGCGAGGTGCCAGCTCCCCTCCTCCGCTCTTCCGCATCACTGCACTTCTGAGTGAGCAAAAGGAGTGCAGGGAGCGTGTCATTAGAATTCTCCTGGGGGCAGCGGACGTCCAGGAAAGAGGTGGCTGCCTGTGCTTTCCACAGCGTTCCCAGGACCAGGCCAGTGCACCTGTGATGTGTGCCCGCAGCCTCCACAGGAAGGGCCCCGTGGAACCTGTGAGCTGAACTTTCTCCACTACCCTGGACGCCAGGCAATGCTCATGTGAGGTGGGCCCCCCCACCCAACTTTCCGAAAATTGTTGAGGCTTTAGGGTTTTTAAAACTTACTTGGGTGTCTATCAAGAATGCAATGGTAGGAGAAGGAAGATCTGAATTCTTGATCTAAAAGGATGAGCACATGGTTTACCAAGCTGCCCAATGCGTCCCAGTGCCAGCCCTCTGTCCTTGGTCACCAGTGGCAGCAGATGGGCTGCTGTTCTGGGTCTGAATTCATGTATACTGGGTTAGTTGGTTGTGACCCACACTGGTGGCTTATGTACTGGGCCACCCCAGTTCATGCTGGACTTGCAGCTGGTCCCTGTGCTCATCACAGAGTTCTCGATCTTTCTGTCTGCAGTTTTTCAAGACTGCTTCAACTGCCTTTGCTCCTCTCCTGCTGTGCAAATCCATGAGAGGCTCCAGGACTGGGAGGCAGCTGCTTGTACCCTACCGAGCATTTTAGCAAGATGTTGCTTCCAGTGTGTTCAGGCCTTCGTTGCCATGCATCCATCTATTCAGTAAGTCCAACTACATATCAACATACATAGTCCTGCCTTCAGGAGGCGCACCATCTTCTGACCATAGCTGCTGTCCAAAAAAGGCCCTGTGACGTCTGCAGTGGGAAGGTATGCAGAAGCCTTGTTGGCTTAGATGGAGAAAGGCATCTTCTGAGACAGGCAGCCTGGAAGACTGATCCACTACCCACAGGGCTTCTTATGGTTGCAATCTGTCTCTGAACATTACTCCTCCTATGCTTCCTCCCTTTACTCCTGGACCTTGAGGCCACTGGCCCACATACCAGCCCCGGCTCCTGACTGGGAGTTTGCTATTTAATTGTCTCAAAACCTTGGGTAAGTAGGCTTCTTTAGGATGCAAAATATCCTCCCTTTAGGGTTTTGAGAGCCAGAATTGGATTCCTTGGAAGAAGCTGAGTTTTTCATCAGAGATCAAAGACGGCCCTGGGGAAGCATCTCAAAAGCTGCCCTGGGTGTTAAGGACCCCACTGGGCTATCCCTTCCTATCTAGGCCCCAGGTGTCCTCCATTGGACAGGGAACCAAATTTGAAGAGGGAGGAAAGCAGACATCTGGCAGCCTGAGGGGACAAGCCAGGGAATAGCCCTCTTGGGACTGATCAGACCAGAACAAAAGAGGTTAAACCGAGTTAACTGTAAAAGGCAAGGAAACCGGGAAGAATGACCCAGGAAGTCACATTCTGGGCAGATGCCCACTTTCATTTTCATTTCTGATTTGTCTGGCTTATAACCAAGTATTGGCTTATGAAATGTACCCCAGAGTCCTAGTCCTGCCGTTCAGATTCCCTGCAATTCGCCCTTCTCCCTCTGCCCTGTGGCACATTCCCAAACATTCCGCATCTGAATGAATCACAAAGGATGTATTCCCCAGTGCCACAGTATGAAGTCTCCAGGCTGCAGAGATCAGTGTGGGCCCTGGAGATGGGGAAACAGTTCCGAGCTGCATCCTGTGGAGGGAAGACAAGGCTCCTCAGTGGTTCTGTGGAGGAGAACGTGAAGTCTGTCTTAGGACACCAGCCTCCCTTGGGGCTTGCATCTCCTCCTTGCACCCTAGCTCAGGTTCCAGGTCCCGAGGACCCCAGGCTTGTTTTCTTGCTGCCAACTCCTCCCTCCCTTCTCCCAGCCATCACAGATGGGGGCTGACCACTTGGTAACTGAAACTATGATCAGTCCACCCTGTGCAAAGGGAGGAGAGTGGGAGGAGATGGATGTTTCAGGGAGTTTGCGTCATCTCGTGGAGGGTCTAGAAGGGCCTTTTCCCTGCTGGTGTTCACACTTACCTGCAGGACAGTTAGTTGGCTTCTGTGTGGGCATGTGCAAGGATGAGGAACTCTGGGGAACAGACACCTTCTGAAAAATGTCTTCTGTATATGGACTCAAATTGCCTATTAGAAAGAGCTTTGTCCCTTTGTTAGAAATTCCGAGGTGCAGCAAGGAATCAGACGCGTGCTCGGAAGTGGGTCAGCAAGACAAACTGTACTTCTGTAGAAGGGTGTGCCTGGAAGAGACTCCAGCCAGCACGCACACCTGGGAGGGTGGTTCGCCTGCTTTTACCCTGTCAGAAGCCCCTGCTCTGATAGGAGGAGGGCGGGGTCACAATCCACACCATTCGCTCATTTAAAATTGGAGAGGCAAGGGGAAAGGGCTATCGTTGTGACACCTGCCAGGGAATTTAAAACTAACTCCATTCTGACCACATGATTTCCTAACCTAAAATGGCCCCATTGTACATTGGGAAGTTCAAGTTACATGTTCGTATGTTACATCACAGGTTTAACTTTAATAGAGAAGAAAATGTTTATCTTACACCTTTGACTGCAGCTTGACCTGGCCGAGTGCTCCCTCCCCTGCTTACTCCCAAGTCTCCAACTGTGCCCCTGCCAGACCACCTGAGTCCCCTCAGAACACTCTTCATCAAGAGTTTGGTTCCTCAATGTCCCTCTTAACACCAGGTGCCCTGAATTGGATTCAGTGCGCCAGAAGTTTCCACCATCCTTTTGATCAGTTAGACCCCGTTGCAAGGCAGGGCCTGGGGCCTTCTGCATGGGGATTTCCAGAGGCGCTGCAAGATTTGTCTTGCTAGAGCCTCCACCTCGCCCCACTGCACCCCTGTCTGTTCTTTTCCTTGTCCTTCATCTTAGACCACAGAGGGGGCTTGAGGATTTTGGCCAAGGTGGACTGAGCCGTGTCTAAACAACCTCACCACCACAGCCACTGCTCACACCTTCGCAGAGAGATTCCAGACTATTTCCCTTGGAAGCCAGCAGCTAGGGCTTGGCCAGTTTCTGGTTATTTCCTCAGGCAGGAGTAGGCTTGCTCCTAGGGGCTCCCTAGAGGGAAGGCAGAAGGGGAGGGGAGGCGGGACCACCAGGACCAAGACATGTCATCCCATTCTAAGGTCACTTGGGTATGTGGATTCCTTTCTGGGATGATCATGTGTACACATGTATGAATATATGAGGATCATGTACAGGGAGGAGGACACTCTGTGACAGACAGGGCAGAGGGTCACATTGTACTGGGACTCAGGAGCCCTGGACTACAGGACAACCTTGGGACAAACCAGTCCTCATTTTCCAGCCTCAAAGTCTCTATTGTGGGATGAAGGCCACATGATCTGAGTCACATTCACCTTGCATATCTAATGATGCCACGAAGAACCATATTTCCCACCAACTGGCAATTCAATCCTGAACTTCTCTGAGCTAAAGGGCCTTCCCCTTTCTTCCTTCCCCCTCCTCCCTTTTATGATTTCTTTCCCTCTCTCCTCCATTCTCTAATCCCCCAAGCACCTTCTAAGAACAAAGAACACTTGCCTCATGGTGTTCACCCTGAAAACACTCACTTCCCAGCCTATTACTGGAGACAAAAGTTGTACACAGCCAAGATGCCAAGTATCATAAGCTAAATGCCACAAGTTAAAGGGAGAGGGGAGCTTCACCATTTGGGAAGGGCTGGGAGGACTCCCAGAGCCTTGCTATCCACCTTCCGTAGTCAAGGGTGGGCAGGATGTGACAGTCTGTGAAGAAGGGTGGCAGTGCTGGGGGCATAGAATGGCCATCAAGGGCCCAGAGGCAGGCAAGGACTCTGGGGGGTCTGGGACAGATGAGAGGGAAGGTCACACAGGGAAGCAGGGAGCAGGGGAGGAGCTTGGTGGGAATGGAATGCTCAGACAACCATGGACAGTGCATGTGGCCTTCTGGGACAGGACGTTGACGACATTCCTGACTCTGCTTAGTGGGGTGGGGACAGAAGGCTGGGGTCTGGTTCAGCTGCGGGGCTCTGGGGTGGCCTTGGAGCAGTCTGCCAGTGTCTTCCTGTGCTTCTGCTTGGCTTCTGATGGACAGGAGGAGAGCCTTGCTGGCCAGGAGACTTCAGCAGGGGACGGGATCAGGCACCATCCTGTGGGCCATAAGCTGGCAAAACTAAGGCCCAGAGAGGTCTCACGTGACTGCGAGGGGAGACACCGTGGCCTCTCAAATGGAGCCCTGAAACAGACACCTCTCTTGCTTGGGAAGCTTCCTCACAGCCTCTTGTGGGCAGACAGCTGCTTTGCAAAAACTGGTTTTCTTGGCTGCTTTCATGGGTTTTTGAAAAAGAGTGATTGCTGAGTCCCAGAGATGAGGCCCTGCCATCGCTGACCTGTCCTCCTATACTACCTGAGTGCCGCCCCTTCCTCTCCCTCCCTCTGCCATGGTCCTGCCGCCCAAGCCCCCTCCCTGTTCTGCCCCAGTGCTGGGAGGGAGGGACACTGGGTCAATGAGCTGAGGCACATCAGGAAACTGGACACCCTGAGAACTGTCCTGGGAAGGAGGAAGCCACTGGCTTCCCTGGAGGCCCTGGAGGGTCTGGTTTCCATCCTCCCCTCCCAGGGTCTCCTGTGCCCCTGCAGGAGTGTATGTGGGAGGTCTGGTCCCAGTCAGGTGGCCAGCCTGTGATGGGGACTTTGGGCAGGCCTGTGCTTTAGACACCTGTAGGCGGGGGCCATTGGCTCCAGGAGGCCTGGGCAGATGGCCTGGGTAGGCAGCAGGAAGGCCTGTGTCAGGGGCCCTTATAGTGCCTCCAGTACCACCTGTTCTCTCCTCCTTCAGCCACTTCTTCATCTCTTTCTTCATCTGAGGGCTTGAAGGTGGTGCCTCTCAGTCATAGATCCTTGAGGGTGAAGAGCCACTTTCTAACAGAGTAGAATGAATATTGGTGTGTGTGTGTGTGTGTGTGTGTGTGTGTGTGTAATCAGAAAGAGGCCCCATAACAAAAGGCACAGACTAAGGAAACACTGAACAGTAGACATTTCTCACACTTCTGGAATCCAGAAGTCCAAGATCAAGGCACTGGCAGGGAAGGCATCTGGTGAGGTTCCCCTTCTCACGGAGGGCAACTTCCAGCTCTCTCCCCACATGGTGGAAGGGGCCAGCTGGCTCTCTGGGCTCTTTGATAAGGACACTAATCTCTTTCATGAGAGCTCATCACCTCCCAAATGTCCCCTTCCTAACACCACCATGTGGAGTTGGGTTTCAGACCATAGCATGCCACACTGCCACATCTGCCTCGTCAGGCCTCCGAGCTCCCAGGGCTCTGCCTATGCCTCCTCAACACGGCCCTCAGGACACACCTGCATTCATATCTCCTTTCTGTTCCTTACCAGATGGTGTCCCAGGCAAGTCAGGGAACATTCTGGACTTGGGACCTCATCACTGTTGTCTCCCCCGCCTTCCCCCAGCCCAGGGCCCTGAGTCCTCTGCCTTTCCCTTTCCTTTCCCTCCCCTTTGGGCTGTGTGATTTCTTCTGTCCTCTGAGCCACCCTTTCTCCAGCTGTCAGCCTGCTCAGGTTCCTTGCCCACAAGGCATGAAGCAGCCACCGGTTCCAAGACATTTGGGGAGCACCTGCTTTGTGTCCCACATGGACCAGGTGGGCATCATTGAGCTGCACACCTGTGGGCACAGCTGTGCAGGGCCAGCCCTGGGCCTTCCCCGCTCAGGCCTGCACCTGCCTTGCTCAATCCCAGCCCCCTTCAGGAAGGTACTGCTCCTAGCCAAGTCTCAGGAGGCACTAATCATCGGCATCAATTTCCAGAATCCTAAGACACATTTTTTTCTTCTGAAACTAATTCATGTCTTACAATTGATGGGTTTATTTAATGTTGGGCTTTTTTAAAATTTTTTGCTTGTTTCTGGGAGACCCTTCTTTCCTCCCACTCCCTGAAGGCATTATTTAGCTCATGATGGATCTTTTAATTGGTGGCATTTTGGCCTTGGGGAAATATGATAAATGCATTGTGTAATCAGGGACATCTGGAGATTATTTTTTTAACCTGAAAGAGCGACTCCAATGGGAAGAACTGCAGGTTGTCTCCTAAAGGGGGAGGCCTGTGAGGACGTCGTGCTGTTCAGATCTCGCTGGTCATCGGCTTGTCACGGACCTGCGTATTCCCCTGAGTTTCACTCCCTGGGTCTTCGAGACCAAACAGAGCAGCTGTTACCTGGTACTGTCACATTCTATATGACATAGGGCTGAGCATCAGTCCAGAGGCCCAGGATGGGGGTCTCCTGGCTTCAGTTTGCTTCTGAGCAGGACAATGAGGCTGAGGGGTAAAGATGAGGCTGGGGGTGGAGATGATAGGCTAGAGGTGCAGAGTCCCAGAAAGGAAGTCGAAGGACCTCTGCAGGCAGAGATTGCTTGAACACAGCAACTTTTGTCCACCCTTCTTTTGCAGCCCACCCTGAGAGGGGGCATCCATTCTCACTTCCCCATGCGTCAACTAGAGGGCCCAGGCTGCCAGAGGCGGAAATCTCCTCAAGCCGGGCCCTGGTCTTCTGCTCTGTGGCCTGCACAGCAATCTGCAGGCTCCCCTGGGGCAAAGGCAGCTCCCCCCGCAGGAGGGTTGTGGGAGAGGAGGTAGGCAGCTGCTGCTCCTGGCAGCAGGAGAGGCTCCAGCAGGGCCTGAGACTCGGACCCATCCCTGCCATGCTTAAAACCACCCTTGAAACCCAGGGCTCACCTGGGGTCTACTCGCCCCTCTTTCCCACTTAGTTTCAAATTTGTCCTCATCCAGCTTCAGCACCTCAGTGCCTTTGAGACACTGTTGTCCCCTCTCTCCCTCAGGCATACACCCAGGTATTTCCCAAGCACCAGCACCAAGCAGGTGCATTGGGGATCCAGAAACAGCTCAGGCTCTCTGCTCAGCTGGTGGGGGTGGCCACTGTGAGGTGGGAGAGGCAGGGGGTCCTACAGAGCTGGGAGCAGGAGGGCGTCCCTGGGGGCTGGTGGGCAGGGAGGCATTTGGAGAACAGCTGAGAGTTGGTGCAAGACCTTTAAAGATGGGGAAGGCACTGGAGAGAAGGTCCTCAGTGGGTACGTGCTCCGAGTGTCTGGAATTCTGAGTGGGCCAGCGTAGGGGGTTTGGGGAGGGCTTGGCGGAATCTGTGGAAGGATGGAACTTTAATGTCAGGCTAGGCAGGTCTGGATTTCACCAGTAAGCCAGGGGGCTCCCCACCTGAGGGCAAGCCAACTGAGAAACGAGGTTAAAGTCCTTTGCTCTATGTATGGAGTTGGTTTTTGTCCTTTAGGGTCACGCTGTCTCAGATGGAAGCCACTAACCACAAGTGGCTATTGGGCAATTGGAGTGTGGCTAGCCCCAACAGATGTGCTATAAGAACAAATACACACCAGACTTCAAAGGCTTATGGAAAAGAAAAAGAATATAAAATATCTCAATCATTTTTATGTTGAATACATGTTAAAATAACATTTTGGATATGTTGGATTATGTAACAAAAATTAACTTCACGTATGTCTTTTAACTTTTTAAAGGTGACTACTCAAAAGTTTGAATGACTTCTGTGGCTCATACTGTAATTCTATTGGCAGAGCTGGTTTAGTCTTTCCAACATCCTTTTTATCTTTTTCTTGCCCCATTTCTTTCCTCTGTAGTCACATCTGTGTTTCACTCCTTTATCTTTGACGATTCCTCTTTTCACTTCTTGCCATCATCCCCCCTGTCTTGTTGACCCTTTTCTCTTTTTATTATCATGGGTGATGGGAGGTGGTGAGGGGCAGGGGACCCAGTGCCTGGATTCATCAAAGCCAGAATTTGTAAGGCAGAAGGGTCCTGGGCCCTACTTGCATGGAACACTTGGGGGACTTAAGGTTCTAAACAGTTCTGGCTCACTTGCAGTTAAGCATAAATTTTTCTTATTTCTTTTAGCAAATAAGTAGGCTTTTCTTGTTTTTTGTTGTTTGTTTGTTTTTGTACTGGGGATTGAACCCAGGATGTAAGCCACATCCCCAGTCCTTTTTTTATATTTTATTTAGAGACAGAGTCTTACTAAGTTCCTGAGGGCCTCACTAAGTTGCTGAGGTTGGCTTTGAACTCATGATCCTCCTGCCTCAGTCTCCTGAGTTGCTGGGATTACAGGTGTGTGCCATGCACCTGGTGGTCTTTTATTTTTTTAAGTCTATCAATGACATACATCTCATTTCCAAGCTCGACTGGACTGATATGACTCATTTAGTAAAATAACTATTGAGGGCCTCTGCCCTCCCCTCAGTCAAACTCTGTCTAACCAAGTTTGTTGGTCAAACTCCCTCCAGCTCAGCACTTCCAACTCTTCTTCAGACATTTACTTCCTGAAAGATATAAATTATTAAATAAAATTTGAAATAAATGCTTAGACACAATTTGTTGATTTTTTTCAGTTTCAGATGTCTGTGTTCTTCATATTCTGGAACAAGTATCCTTTTCTGTTCTAGCACAGTTTTATTCGTTAATACATAAATATTGCTTACTGCTGAGCCAAGTGGTACAGAATAATTGCACTTTCTTATGCAACTTCTTTTCCTTCAGGCAATCATTACCTTATTTATTTAGGTTGCTTTGCTGTTTTTACAAATTCTTACCAAATTCTCAACCAATATGTAAAATTCCTTCAAATATTATTTTCTTGTATTCATATTTATTAGCAATCCTATTGTTTTTATTCCCCTTCCCTCCAAATACTACTTTGGGACACCTGTCTCCATAAGGCGCTCCTGCCCAGCTTGAGAATACCCCACCTCTTTGGGGTGCAGCCCCCTATTTCATTACTCTTATTTTTTGGTTTGTGTCAGTACCTCTTTGAGAAAGGACAATCAGGTTAATTTTTCAATGGCTTTCTTCTTTTCTCACCTCAATTAATGGTTTGGCTGGACACAGAATTCTAGGTTTAAAAACTTTTTTTTTCCCCTCAGGAGGCTATTCCTCTGTAGTTTTTGAGCTGTTGTGTTTGAAAAATCCCATGCTATTCTGATTTCTGATCCTTTGCATGGGATCTATCTGCTTTCTCTCTGGAAGATGCTAGAAGATCGTCTCTTTGTCTGTTTGAACATTTCACAGTGTGGTGCCTTGGTCTGTGGTTCTTGCCCTCATCTCTTCTGCTGGGTACTCAGAAGGTCTTTCCTATGTAGAAACAGACCTAAAGTTCTGGGAAGTAGTTTTGTACTTCTTTTCATAATTTCCTCTTCAGTGTTTCTTACGTTCTTTCTCTCTTACTTGTGAATGTGGAAGGAGTCCTCTGCCCATCCTTGTTTCATTTTACTTCCCGGGAAATGTCCGACTTCATCTCTAACCCTGCTGTTCAACTTCACATTTCACCTTGTGTGTTTTAAATTTCTAAGAGCTCTCTGTCTTGTGTTCTCGTTGCTCCTTTTGAAAGAGCTTCCTGGATCCAATGTCTTATTTCTCAGAGGATATTAATTATAGTGTTTTGAAAATTATTTTCCTTCTAGTCCTTTCATTATCTCTGCTCCTCTGACTTCTTTTTCTTCTTCTCTTTTAAAATTTGGTATGATCTCTCTCTCTCCTTTCACTTTGTAATCTTCCTGGAGACTGGTCAACTTGGGGCTGTTTGATCCTGCAAAGAGCTCCCTAAAAGCTCTCCAGATCTGTGTGTGACAAAGGACTTTTCAACTAATGGGCTTCATTATGGAGTGGCCAGTTGGACCTAGCCATTTATTGAGGTGCTTCCAACCGGAAGTACCTTTCTGG
Source organism: Glaucomys volans (assembly GCA_020662805.1). Classification (NCBI taxonomy): domain Eukaryota; kingdom Metazoa; phylum Chordata; class Mammalia; order Rodentia; family Sciuridae; genus Glaucomys; species Glaucomys volans. The sequence continues at coordinate 138,898 of JAJEJO010000437.1, read as the reverse complement.
GACCATTGTTTTTCTTTAGAGCAGCATCCTCTAGTGATCTGCCCAGGGCATGTGGATAGGGTTCAGGGAAGGGGCACATACCTCATGACAGGGTTTTTGAAACCAAGGGACAGAAGCAGGTAGGGAGTCTCAAAGTTCCACATATACTTACACTTAATCCTGTTTTGCATGGTACTATACCCCTGGTCTCTGGTGCCAATGGGGACTTTCTGGGAGGGGTAGTCACTGCCCCGGATGGGAAAAGATAGGAGCCCCATGTGTAATCATGAAACTGCCCCTTAGACAGACTTATTGTTAGTCTTCCTCTTCTTAGCTTGACCTTCTAAGTAGCCACTGCCTCCAATTCCTGACCCTTCCAGCTTCACGTGGCAAGCCTTGTCCAATTCTTGTTAACTGCCCCTTTGGTAGGTGCTTGGTGTCTGATTTCTCAGTTCTGCTAATTCCTCTATCTGATTTCCATCTTTCAAAAATCTATTGACATCTCTTGCTTGATTGATGTCAACCCTCCTGATATCTCTGTCCTTGTATGTTTATCTTCTCCTTATTTTGTGGCTCTCATCTTAGTGAGGTTTGGGAAAGAGCAGGGATGTATTGAATCTTCCAAGTTTGGCAGGATGTCCTCTGCAAATCTTCCTTCAGTACCGGGTCTACATCTTTACCTTATTTAAAGGTCTCCTCCAATGCCTAGATCTGGACTTTTGCTCATGGAGCATTTGTAACGCTTTTCTGCCATCAAATTCAATTTTATTTAGAAAAGTACTAGAGCCTAAATTAAATGTCACTTGAGCCCAGCTTATATCTGAGAATTACTTAAAAGTAAATTACAATGCTATAATAAATTGATAATTATTTAAATAAAACAATTATTTTGTGTGAGTTCCCCCCTCCCCTTCTTTAAAACTGCATGCCAAGCAGTTTTTGATTGCTTCCTCTCTGGAAATTAGGACCTCTTGGTTGGGTCTTGGCTGGCCAAGGCTTGGGTGAAGTTCAGAGCTTGGCTAGGCTGCCCTAAATTTTTTTCTAGGTAGCATCTATTTAAAAAGGTTCAGTCAATGAGACTGCATGGAAACAGACTAATTCCAGAAAGCCAAACTGCAGTTAGGGATCTTAAAAACCCTTTAACAAATGTGTTATTTATAAGTAGATGCCTGCCTATTTATTTAAGTACACATTCTTGCCCTCTCCAGCACGAAGAGAGAGCCCTTACTTGACAGCATAAAAGAGGACCATTTTCGTGTAAAAGTGATGGGATTGCTGTGTTCTCATGGTCCTGAGTTTCACCAGCTCCAGTGTAACGTGAGTGTCCCGATGCGGATCTTCACGGAGACATCTCTGTCCTTGCCTCTCCAGGTGCCCCCTTTCAAAGGTCTCAGCATCCTCACGCTACCTCCTGCCGCCACTTCCATCTGGGCCCTCCGCAGCCGCAGCAGCTCGCCCCCGACTTCCCGCTGGCTCACCCCGTGCAGTCGCAGCCGGGCCTCAGCGCCCACATGGCCCCGGCCCACCAGCACAGCGGCGCCCTCCACCAGTCGCTGACCCCGCTGCCCACCCTGCAGTTCCAGGACGTCACAGGTCCCTCCTTCCTACCTCAGGCCCTGCACCAGCAATACCTCCTGCAGCAGCAGCTCCTGGAAGCCCAGCACCGCAGGCTCGTCTCGCACCCCAGGTGGGCTGCCTAGAAGGGGGCGGGACCGTGAAAGGGGCGGGGAGAGGGCGGGGCCAAAGGCAAGGACACCTGGCTTCTTCCCACCAGGCTCGGCCTTCAGTCTCCAAGCGGCTGAGCGGAGGTAGCTTCTGCCTTTGTTGGTGACATTCATTTCAGGCAGTGAACACTACTCTGACCCTAGAATGTGTCCCTGTCACATCATTCAGGTGCAGGGTCAGGAGATGGGTAACTGGAGGTCCGTGATGCTCACAGTGGACCTTTTGTCGGTTGTAGGAGGTCCTCTAAGCCTCATGACCACCTAATTCTAACACCCAAGAACCATAAAGAACACTAAAGGACCCCAGTTCCAGCTCTGCCTTCAAAGGCGATGGTCTAGTCAGAATCCAGATATAAACCATGAAACAAACCGAGAGGAAAATTAGTCAGTACCAATCACACGGGTCTGAAGTAGCTGTGGGGACCTGGGCAAGTCACCTTACCTCTCTGACCCTTTTTCTTTGTCAAGAAAAAGAATTAGATTAACACAGTGGTTCTCAAAATTTGGGGTCTCAGACCTTGTTTTACACTCCTAAAAATTGATGACTTTAAAGAACTTCTGTTTATGTGGGTTAGAACATTGATGTTCCCATATTAGAAATTTAAAAAATATTTAGGAACTCATTTAAAAATAACAAAAACAAACTATGTTAAACCAGTGAAGTATTTTTATGAAAAATGACGACAGATGAATTGAGAATGCCTTTTTAAAAACATATTTGCAAATCTCTTTAATGTGTAGCTTAATAGCAGAGAGTCATGTCTTTCAGTCTACTGCTGCACTAAATCTTGCAGAAACACCTGTCACAAAGTTTCTGGGAAACCCCAATGTTCACCTGTGAGAAAATGAGGATGAAAAGGCAAATAATATCATAGTCTTATTAGGAACATTGTTTTGAGCTCTTGACCACTGGAAGGGTTTCAGGGACCCCCAAGGGTGCTTGGGCACTTTGAGAACCACAGGACTGCATGATCTCTAAGGCCCTAAGCTTCTGTGGCTGAAGGGGTTAGGGTGCCTGGGACAGTAGGTGAGTGTTGAAGGGGTCAGAGGTCACCATGATCTGGGGTGTTCTGAAATGCCTTCCTAGTGGAGGTAGGCTTTGACCTGGGCTGTGAATACTGGGAAGAGTGTGGAGAAGGATGAAGAGAAGAAGACCATGGTGGGAACACAGGGGTTCAAGGACATGGGGAGATAGCCTGCAGGAGGGGATTCTGTATGTCCTGAAGATGGCCCATTAGGGACAGAGCAGAAGCAACACAAAAGCAGAGGAGGTGACAGCTTGAGTGGGGCCAGGTGGTCTGCTGCAGACACATCTGGAGAGAGATATCAATTTAGTGGCAGCTTGGAGACAACTGGAATGTCAGAGTCACCAACCCCTGAGCCTCTGGGAAGCTTCCCTGGAGGTTGAGGGGAGGGTGGAGCCACTGCCCTGTGGGCTGTAGGCTCAGTGGGAGGTTGTAGGAGTGGGGCATCCTCAGGTTGGCAGGGTTACTTAGGGCTCAGGGGAACTGGGCTGGCTGAGGCAGCCCCTGACACCTTGGGACCACCTTCGTTTCTGTATAGGCGGAGTCAGGAGCGTGTGTCCGTCCACCCCCACCGCCTCCACCCCAGCTTCGACTTCGGCCACCAACTGCAGACACCTCAGCCCAGGTATTTGGCTGAGGGCACTGACTGGTGAGTCTCTGGGGTCCCTGGGGGAGGGAGGAAGGTGGGTCTTGCCAGATCCATGCAGTTTCTGTTTTCCTTCACTTTGAATCATGCAGGAAGGCTTGTGCTCAGTCCCCAGCCTTTGTACGGGTTCCCAGTCACTCTCATGGCCAGATGGCTTCACCTGGGCCTGGTTCCAACAATTAGCTCAGATGTAACTGGGCACTGCCATGTGTCCAGCCTGAGGCCCAGTGTTCATGGTCCTGCAGGGGAGGGGGAGACAGGGATGCAACACATTTCTCAAGTTCAGTGGAGCTATGAACCAGTGATCCCTGGGAGAAAAACAGGAAGGACGGTTCCAAGGAGCTGAGGTGGTCAGGAAAGGCTTCCTGGAGGGATAGAGATAGCTAGCCACCTGGGAGGTAAAGGTGGGAGAGAGGTGGAGAGTGTTGGTTTGGCTGAGTCTCAAGGTAGAGGCCCCTGCACTTGGCCCAGAGGTCTTTGTTGTCCTGGGAGGCAGGGTTGTTTGGTTTTGGATCCTGGGCCCCACCCAATTATCTATTTCTAGCTCAGAAGAGAACTGATCTTAACTTGGGTCTGATTAGAACCCTCCAATACTTTTAAAAGATGTGCAGTTTGCTGAGGATTTAGAGGTAAAGGGCATCATGTCTGTAATGTATTTCTAAATAGTTAGGTTAAAAAAATTGTCTCTCTACAGAGGTGTGTGGGTGTGGGTGTATATGAATGTATATATATATGTATATATACAATTTAATTATGTACGTATATGTGCATATATTACATATGTGTGTGTGCATATGAATATATATAGAGAGAGAGCCAGACAGACAGAGATAAGGAGAGAAGGAACTAGAAATACAGTAAAATAGTAAAATGGTAACATTTGGGGAGTCTGGGTTGAGGGTATTCAGGAATTTTTTGTTTTTCTTGCAACTTTTAGGTGAAAAATGTATTTTTTAAAAAGTGGGGAAAAAAATCCCTTAATGGAAAAGAATGGATTGTTTTGAAAACCGGATGTGCCATGTGTCATTTTCTAGCCATCTGGTCAGGCAACTGGCTTAGTCGAGGGTGGCTTTGGGAGTCCCTTTCGTGACACCTAGGAATGAGTCAAAAGGGCGGTTCTGACTGGTTTAACGCCAAGGGCACTTCTGGGTGCCCTGAAGAGTCGTGTTAGCACGTTCCATCGTCCCCAGCCCTCTGCTCACTCTCAGGTACACTCTCTGTTAAATTGAATAATCCCTGAAAAGATAGATTGCATTGCTGCCAACCTTAACCCAGGCTTTTTCTAATTAGCAGATTCAAATTAGGAAGATTTAATTGCAGTTTGAATTAAATTCTGTCCCTCCGCAGTCAAGTCAATTCAATTTGATTCCATTCAGCACACATGGAACTCTATTGCATACGGCTGAGCAATTTGAATACACATGCAGGGTCCGATAGGGCATTCGAGATGGACAGGTGATAGGTAGGGATTGTCCTGGTCAGATGTCAGGAGGAACAGAGCAGGTGTTAGCTTGTCCCTAGCGTGCTTTCTTGAGCCAAACTTTCTCTTCCTTTTCATTTCAAATATTCTGCATTCTTGGCCCCTGTTGTCCCAAGAAACAAAGAATGAGGCCTGGAGAAGCTGGTCCACGTCTCAGAGTTCTTGCCTGGAACCACCCCTGGGTGTACAAAGCTGTTTCCAGTGCAGAGGGGACAGTTTCTCCTCCCTTGTAATGAGCTCTGCTCCAGCAAGGGCTGGCCTAGTGGTGCTGAGGGATGTTTTGTAATTGTGATCATGCTAACTGCATCCCAGCCCTCTTTTCCAGAGAGGCCTCTTCTGCCTGGAGATGGAAGCCTGGTAATTGGATTACAGGAAATGCCTTGTAGGAGGGTCTACTCTCACTCTCTGCCAGGAGCCCCTGGGGGGCAGGGTGGTGTGTCTGCAGCAGCCTCCTCCCCCTTTTCTTTACAGAACTATCAAAAACCATTGAATTCTGCTCTAGGTCATTTGGGCAGCATGACTTCATCCAGCCCTGGGGTTAAGGCTGCCCAGACTTTTGCCCTTATTTGGAAAATCTTTGCCCTCCTGGAGCAGCTTCTCCATTTGGGCATCCTGGCCTGAGTTTTGGTGGAAGCAGCAAGTTTTGAGGGATGAATCTCCAATATCCCCCCTCTCTGTGCCATGTCTAATAACCTGACCCTGACCTTGAACCTCAGCCCCAAGTCCCCAGTGTCCCTATTCTTGTCACCTTTTCTGACTCAGTCCTGGCTTCTCAATCCCAACTCTGATCTTGCACCCCCCACAGACCAAAGCCTGCTCCCCATGGCCCTAGCCCTATCCAGGCAGATGTCTCCAGGGGACTGGGACCTGTGGGCAGAGGGTGGGTGGAGCATTAGAGCCTCCCTTGCCCATAGGCAGCCCTAACTTAGCTAAGTCTCCAGAGCTCCTGTAGCCTGAAGTCACTCATAGGTGGTGCTGGCATTTTGAGGACCGGTTTCCTGAAAAGAATTTAAGGGTCTTCATAGCAACCAGGACACACCATATTTCAAGAAAATTGACAGTGGAAAAGAAAGTTGAGCTGGATGTTTAGACACAGATGACAAAAATTATGCATGGAGACAAAGTCCACAAAATATCTCTGAAACACAGTTCTGGGTTAACTCTGTGACTTAAGGCCCATGGGACATCTCTAGGACCCCCCCCACCACCACCAAAAAGCAATCAACCAACAACTAAACAAAAGCCAAAAATCTCGGTGAGGTTCTCATTGGCTTGTGGCAATAGCAGAAAGTGAGAACCCTGCTTCTCTTGGAACTGATGTCTCCTGGGACAAGTTCCTAGCTAGACTGCTTAAGAGCTGGGGAAACTGTGCCCAGCTGACCAAGCCTGTGTCCAGGAAGGACTTTCCTAATGATTCTATTGTTCTTTTTTTCTTTGTAGCTTCTTAAGGTGGAACCTTAGGTCATGACTTGAATCTTTCTTCTTTTCTAATATAAGCATATAAAACTATGAATTTTTCTTAAAGGACCAAGAATTTCCTATTTATTTTTGACCTTGGATTATTTAGAAATACATTGTTTAAATTTTTGAATATTTGGGATATTATAGAAATCTTTTGTTATTGATTTCTAATTTAATACCATCATGATCAGGAAACTTGTTTTATATAATTCTAATCTTTTAAATTTATCAAAACTTGTTTTAAAGTTCAGGATATATTCTGTTTAAATAAAAGTTTCCTATATATTCTGTTTTCATTGAATGAAATGTTGTATAAATGTTGCTGTAAGATGAAATTGGTTATAAGTTCAGGTATTTTAGAGCACTTAATTTTAAAAATCTATTTGTCCAGGGAATTATAAAGGAATAGGGTTGAAGATACAACTACACTGGTATATTTATTTGTTTCTTCTTTTAGGTTCATTTATTGTGTTAGGTTCATTTATTTTGATTTATACGTTTTAACATATATATTTTTTCTATATAAATGAGGACACATAATGATTGTTATGTCTTCAAGATGAATTGACCCCATAATCATTACAAAATATTACTCTTCACCTTTGGCAATGACCCTTGGTTCAAACTACTTTGTTGGATATTAAAATAGTCATTCCTTTTTTTTCCAATTAGTGCTTGCATGGTATATTTATTTCTTCCTTTTACTTTTAACTTATCTATGTCTTTATATTTAAACAAATTTTTATTGACAGCTATTGTTTTCCAGTTGACACTCTCTACGTGTTAAGGGGAGTATTTAGACCATTTACATTTAATAAAATTATCTATGTGGTTGGTATTAAATATATCATCTTGCTCTTTGTTTTCTATTTGCCCCATTTTAAAATTATTTCCTATTTCATGCCTTCTTTTTGATGAGTTAAGTAGTTTTTAGGGTTAAATATTGGTCCTATAGTCACACCATTTTATCATGTTATTATATTTTGTGAATAGTTTTGGCTTACAATAGGCATATTTAGTTTCTTACTTTACCTAAAATGCAATTATACTGTTTCAACAGTATGCTTTCATTACCCCTTTCCCATCCATTGTTATTCCTTTTGTAGATTTCATCTATACATATGTTGCAACCCCCATAATACATTGCCAGGATTTTTGCTTTAAACTAGGAATTCAGCAAACTATGAGTTGAAGGTCCAATCTAGCCCACACCTTGTTTTTGTAAATAAAGTTTTATTGGAACCCAGACACACCTGCATGTTTACATGCAGGTTTTGACTGTTTTGATCTATAATACACATTAGAGTAGTTGTGGCAGAGAAAGTATAGCCCTCAAAGCCTAAAATACCCTCTCTAACCCTTCCCAGAAAAACTTTTCCAAGCTTTGCTATAAACAATCAAACTTCAAAGAAAAGTTTTTAAATGGAGAAAAAGAATCTGTGTCTTGTACACAAACTGTCATCTCTGGCACTCTTTATTCCTTTGAATAGATCTAAATTTCTACCTAGCATCATTCTCCTTCTGTCCAGAGATCTTTCTTTAATATATATAAAAAATATGTATATATATATATATATATATATATATATATATATATATATATATTTTTTTTTTTTTTTTTTTGGCAGTGCTGGGGATTGAACCCAGGGCCTTGTGCTTGTGAGGCAAGCACTCTACCAACTGAGCTATATCCCCAGCCCCACTTTAATATTTCTTGTAGTGCTGGTCTCCTGGCAGCATGTTCTCTCAACTTTTGTTTGTCTGAAAATGTCTCATTTCACCTTCATTTTGAAGGATGTTTTTGCTGGATTCTTCTAGTTTTATTTTTTGTTTTTTGCTTTTTCCTTCTCTCTTTTCTTTCAGTAGATTAAAGATGTTATTTCATGGTCTTCTGACTTTCTTTGTTTCTAAAGAAAAGTTAATGATAATTCTTCTCCACATTCCTCTGTATCTAATTGGTCTTTTCTCCTTGGGTTTGTTTACTTATTTATTTATTCGAGGTGGGCCTTACTGTGTTGCCTAGGGTGGTCTTGAACTCCTAGGCTCCAGCAGTCCTCCTGCCTCAGTCTCCCAAGTGACTCACCCACCTGGTCTGGCTCTGGTTTAAAATTTTTATCTTCACTAATGTTTTCCAGGAATTTGATTATCATGTGCTTTGAGGTGATTTTCTTTATGTTATTCTGCTAAAAGTCAGTTGTGTTCCTTGAATCTATGGATTCATCAGATTTGGAATTTTCAATCAATTTCCCCCTAAAATATAATTTTATCCTTTACCTTCCAACCTTGCCCTTTGAATCCTACTTACTGACCACTGGGTATTGTCACTGAGACTCTTAATGTTTTTCTTTCTTTCTTTCTTTCTTTCTTTCTTTCTTTCTTTCTTTCTTTCTTTCTTTCTTTCTTTCCCTTCCTTCCTTCCTTCCTTCCTTCCTTCCTTTCTTTCTTTTTCTCTTTTCTTTTTTTTACCTGTGTGCTTTTGCTTTGAGAATATTTTTAGAATTTTTAAAATTTGTTTTAATTAGTTACACATGACAGCAGAATGCACTTTTTTTTTTTTTCAGTGCTGGGGATTGAACCCAGGGCCTTGTGCTTGTGGGGCAAACCCTCTCCCAACTAAGCTATATCCCCAGCCCTAGAATGCACTTTAATGCATCATATATAATACAGTATAACTTCTCATTTCTCTGCTATACATGATGTAGAATCCTACTGGTCGTACAGTTATATATGTACATAGGGTAATAATGTCTGATTCATTCTACTGTCCTTATTGTTGTCTCCAAGTCACTAATCTTTTGTTCTATAGTATCTGACCTCCTGTTAATGCCACCCAAGGATTGCATTTTTCATCTCTGGAAGTTCTATTTAGGTCATTTCCCCCCATATTCCATTTTTCTCCTCCCTGTGTTTATGTTTTCATCTACAATTTAGATATGGTTAGAATAGCTATTTGAGTATCTTTGTTTGCTATTTCACCATCTTTGTTATTTCTGTGGCTTGGGCTGTTTCTATGGTTTGATTTTTCATCTGACTATAGGACATGTTATTCTCATTTTTAGCATGTCCAGTGTTTTCTCTTGAATGATGGACATGATGAATCATACATTGTTGAGTTACTGGATTTGTTTTAATCATTTGGAGCATTTTGGACTTGGTTCTGGTGAGCAGCACTTGCAGTTCATTTTGATCCTTTGGAGGCTTGTTAAGTCTTATTACAGGAGGTCTAGAATATGCCTAGATCAGAGTTCTCAAAACCTTCCCTAATAAAGCTTATTCACAAGCTTCAAAGGCCTCTGGGTCTCCACTGGATGCCCTGCGTGATTCACAGGACTCTGTGCTGATGTGTTAGAACATGAATGCTTCCCAACCCTGTGTAACTCCTGGGAGCCATTCCCTGTTTCTCCCTATTCACGTGTGCTCTTTGCTCAACTTGGTGGGGGTCTGTGCCACTGTGCATTATCTTAGAATTCAACAAGAACTCAAGAACTCAAGGAAAGACTCTGTACAGTATAGTTCTCTTCTCTCTAGAACACTCTACCACAACTTTCAGAGAGCTCAGCCTCCCTGAAATAGGATCTCACGTCCTCAACTCATGGAGACCACCAGGCCTTGCTTAGGATCCCCCTCCCTGCTCAAGGTCCAAATGCACCTTCATGTGAAAGGTGGTAGGCCTCACCTTGTTTGCCTTCTTCCAGGGATCACAGCTCTGCTGTTTTTTGTGAGTGTCTGAAAACAGATTGCATATATCCTGTCCAGTCTTCTAGTGGTTTACAGTAGGAGGGTGAATCTGATTCCTGCTACCCCCATATATGGCTGGAAACAGAAATTTCTTTAATGACTCTCTTTTTCTCTTGTCTGTCTATATACATATATATATATATATATATATATATATATATATATATATATTTCTTTATTGTTTTCTTTAAGAAACCAGATTGGTTTTTCTGGGAGATTTCCCCTTATCTGGATTTTCCTGTTACTGTCTAGGAGTGTCACTTAAGATGTCCCCAGTTCCCTGTGGTCCCTATACATTGGCACCTAGGTCAGGGCTTCAGCAGATACGAGTCTGACTTATTTCTTAGCAATACTTTGGAGCATTGTTGAGTCTTTCCACCAGAAGGCCCTTAATGTCTGGTTCTGTCTTCTTTTGTGATGTTAGCAGTAATGGAGAATCTTTGCCTGGATCCTGAAAAATGGTGTGAAAAATGGTGACAAATAATCATTCCTTATTCATTTATTAGCTGGAAAACTTAAGGGAAAATTTCCCTCCTCAACTATTTGATTACCCTGAAGTACACTTATTAAGGGGAAAACAAGATGAATGCTTGGTTCTTCCTTTTATTTACTAGTTTACTAAGTGACAAGTTGAGTTGGTTCCCTAGCATCCCTCAAAGAGGGCCAGTTTTCTTCAGCATCATTTCAGTTTTATGGATTTAAGCCTGTTCCGTGGTTTCCATCTCGTTTGCAGTTATTGTTATTGACATGCAAATCATCCTAACTCCAGCCAATAGGTAATTCCTGAGCCCTTTTGCCATGACCCTGGTGTCTTTAGATAGCTTTCTTGCCTTCAGTTGTGACAAAATGTTTTGTCTCATCTTGCATATTTCTCCGCAGACTTAAAATAAAACATTCCAAATTAGCCATTGGTTCCTCTTGAGTGTAATTAATAAGCCATGTTTACGTGAAAGGAATTTTCCTGTCCATTTAGGGAGCAGAGGGCAATGGGCTAGGATGGCCTTTCTGGCTGTAGAGCCAGCCATAGAGAGTCCTCTTTTGTTGTTTTCTCAAAGTGGTAAAAATATGGCTGCTGTCCCCTCCTCCCCTGGACCTTGTCCTTCCTTTGCTGTGTATCCCTGATCCCCTGCATTTGGATTCCTCTCCCAGCATTTCTCTCCGGAAAGGTTTTGTCGGGGGTGGGGGGCTTGGGTCCTAATTTCAAGGTTTGCAGGGCCTGGGCTGCTCCGGCCCCCTCAGAAGCGGCAGAGCCCCTGGATCTCAGCTTCCTCCCTCTAAGCGGGGAGCAGGGCCCGGTGATGGGGAGCTCCAATACCCGCTGGCTGCATGTGACTTGATTCTCCTCCGTGGACTGGATGTCCCTTTTGGAACCCTACGGTGCCTCACCCACCTCGAGCTGACCGAGGCTGTGTCCCTCGCTGCAGGGATCTCAGTGTGGACGCTGGCCTGAGTCCTGCTCAGTTCCAGGTGCGGCCCCTCCCGCAGCACTATCAGCATTACCTGGCCACTCCGCGAATGCACCACTTTCCCAGGAACTCCTCCTCCACGCAGATGGTGAGTGAAAGTCCTGCCAGGAAATGGGCTCCCTTGCTGCCTCCTGGGTGCCACTGTGGCCTGAGGCCTGCAGCTCCCTGGGTCCCTGCTTCCTGGTGCTCTGGCTCCCCTGGGTCCAGGCTCCCCCAGGTCCAGGCTCCCAGGCAGACCAACTGCTCCCTCCCCTCTCAGCCCCTCTTCCTACTCTGGCTTGAGGGGGAATGAAAGAGAAGTTTCTGGGCTGGAAGCTAGTCCTGCTGAAGTTGGTAGGGGTGGAAAGGGGCAGCAGGGTGAGCAGTGGTCTGTGGGGGAACACCTGGGGCTACAAGGAGACAGGACAGATTCTGACCCTCATATGATCTCATTTAATTTCTTGTGGCCATATATCTCTGGGTTTGGTTTTACCTATCTGTGAAATGGGAATATGGGTGCCTGCCCTGCCCATTCCACAGGGCTGGTATGAGGGTCAAGACAGATCCCAGAGGAAGCCCTCACCTGGCTTGCGGGTCCAGGTCTGCCTTCCTTGGGGCAAACTTGTGACTGCAGAGTGCTGCATGCTGCAGAGCATCAGGTAGGGTTTGGGGTTGCAGTTTACATGGAATGAAAATGAAGACACCCCACTGAAGCAGCAAGACTGATAGAAGACCTGGTTCCAGACAGTTCCGTGTTGCCTCTTCCCACCCTCTCCTCTGTCACAGAACCACCCAGCTCCCCAGTCTCCTTTTTGTGTAATAAAGGGCTTGGATGAGTAGTTTCTTGGCAACTCTGGGATTCCATGGCTTGGATGAGAAACACTATTTTGAGAATAAAAGAAGAAACACTTATTGAACACTTACTACATACCAGGCACTTTCCTGAGCATTTACATAACTCATTTTTCATTCTGTCAATCACACAGTAGAGTATTATTCCTATTTTACAGTTTGGCAAACTGAGGCCTAGAGAGCTTAAATAATTGGTCCCAGGACATATAGGGAGTGGGTGGAGGTGCTGGGATGGAAACTGACTCCTAGCCTGGGTTAGTGAAGGGAGAGTAAGGCAGGCCTAGAGTCTGTCCTTATTTAAAATATTGCTATTTTGCTCAGCATATACATTTTTGTGTTCATTTTAACATAAAAAATATTGCGTTACAATATTACTTCCCTTGATGACTGACTCCTTTGTGCCTCACCCTGCTCCTGGGCCTGGCCTGAGCCTTTAACCAGCCTGCTGTTCTCAGAGGTGGTGGCGGGGAATGAACTCTGCCAACCAACTGCCTGAGTTTGGGTCCTGGCTCTGACACTGGTTGCATAACTATCTGTGCCTCACCTACCCCATTAGTAAAGTGGGGTTACAGTTGCACCCGCACTTTAGATCGGGGGAGATATTCACTTTGGTTTGTCATGTGAAGGACTTAGGGCAGAGCCTGCTGCGAAGTGGGTGGCCAGTCGGGGTTTGTTGTCACTTTGTGGATTGAGTTGGTCTGGACACAGGTTTGGATTTTGATGAGGTGAGAGGGACACAAAAGCAGGAGGGACCATCCTGCCACCAGCTCACAGCATCTTGGGGTTGTGCTGGCCATCGGGATTGGGGGAGTTGGGTGCTGGGCTGGTGGAGAAGCCAGGAGTCCTTGGCTGGGTCTAAGCCATCTCCTCCCCCTGCAGGTCGTCCATGAAATCCGAAACTACCCTTACCCCCAGCTTCACTTCCTCGCTCTCCAGGGACTGAATCCCAGCAGACACACCTCTGCTGTGCGGGAGAGCTACGAGGTACGTCGCTGGGTCTGGTGCCAGTTACCACTGATGCCATCCAGTCTGTCATCCCCTCTCCTGCTGGTGGCAGGTCACGGGTGGAGGGGGCGCCAGGAGAGAGCAAGTGGAGGTACCAGCGCCTTCAGCGTCAGACAAGCACTTCTGGATGGCTCTGGGAACACTTGTCACTGATGTCCTCCAGTGCCCCCTTCCTATCCTGTGTGTGTGTGTGTGTGTGTGCGCGCGCTTACACACGCTGAGTACTAGGTGCTGAGTACATGGGTTGTGTTCTCTTTGCAGGAGCTGCTGCAGCTCGAGGACAGGTTGGGAAATGTGACCCGGGGAGCTGTGCAGAACACCATCGAGAGGTTCACCTTCCCCCACAAGTACAAGAAGGTGGGTGCCAGCAGGCCAACCTGCAGGATCAGGGCGTGGGAGGGGCTGTCAGTGTGTCCACTCAGCCTGGCCTGGTTGTCCAGAGGGGCCCAGTGCAAAATCCAGAGGCCTTTGCTCTAGTTAGGCGCTGAAGTTCAGGTGTCAGTGCTGAAGACCACGAATGCGGGCACAAGCCTCTCCTCGCGGTGGCATCGGGTTTGCTCATGGACAATTTCAACCACATTTACTGAGTGCCTACTATGGGTCAGACACTGATGGCGTATTAATAAGGGACATGACAGTGTTTCAGTAACTCAGGGTCTCATCTGCATAGGGAAAGTGGTCCTTCTCTGGAGAGGACTTTAAACCTCAGGAGAAAGTGGAGGAGAATGAGTGGCATTTGGGGAGCCTGGAGCAGTGTGTCCCTGACAGGGGATGTTCGTTCCTGCCATCACCTGCCATCATTTGAACAGGAAACAGGAAATAGTGAAAGAACCAATACTGAGAATGAAAACGGAAACTGGATTGAATCAGTGAGACAGAGGGTGCAGGTGAAAATCAGGACAATAAAGGAAAATCAAGAGAATAAAAATGTCATTAAAAAAAGAAGTAAGAAGAATTAAAAATGAGAAATGACAAAGCTTAGGATCCAAATAAAATGTCAAAATAAAAAACTTTCAAAAATTCAGACTAAAATAACATAAAACAAAAAGTATATTTTAAAATAATGATAATGTAAGAACAAAAATAGAGAAAATGTAAACAATCATAATAGAAAAATATGGAAGAAATAGGAACTGGGAAAAGACATGAAAACAATGTGTAAAATTAAAATCAAGAACATCAGAATTAAAAGGGAATGTTAATAAAATGAGAGGGTAAGGGTGAAAAGGTTTAAATAAACACTAAGATAGATGCTGAAAAAAAGTTAAGGGTAAAAGTCATGTAGAGAGTCAGCCATGGTGACATTTGCTTGTAATCCCAATAACTCAAGAGTCTGAAGCAGGAGGATCTCAAGTTGGAGGCCAGCCTCAGCACTTAGGGAGAGCCTAAGAAACTTAGCAAGACCCTGTCTCAAAATAAAACAGTGGTGAGTCATCCTGGGTTCAATCTCTCCCCATCCCCCCCAAAAAGTTAAGTAGGTAATAAGCAAATGAAAACCAGAAGACCAAAGAAGATTAAGAATAGGAAATAGGAGTTGAAAAGGAAGACTAGTCTAAAGAAATAAAGATTAGCCACAGTAAAACAAGGTAATACTAAGGAAAATTAATACTTAGTTTAGTAATCTATTAAGTTTAAAAAGGAAATCATGAATATCATTGGAGAGCAGCAGAAAATAGGCATGCTGTCGAGGCTTAGCTGCATGCTTACTGGACATCCCTAGTAGGGCCTAAGAGGAGGCCACTTCTCCTGCAAACAGCTGGGCCCATAAGCAGATCATTATGACTCTATTCATATTCAATATCCACAACAAATATAAGGAACAATGGGTGTAACTCTGACTTTCTGGATTCTGAATGAGGGGAAACTTACCATAGAAGCCCGGCATGGTTTGCAGGGGCTGTATAGAGCACAGAGAGGCTGAAAGCACAAGGAAGAGTTTTTCTGTATGTCCCAGCAAAAGCAGAATATTTCCCAGACCAAATCAGACTGAGGAACTCCAGAGCTTAGGACTATGGACCAGAGTAGGGCAACATGCTATTTAGGCTTGGCCCCAAGGTCATTCTCTGGGCAATCTTTGTCTTGTGACTCCTGATTTTCCTTTTTACAAAATGACCTTTAAGTGTGCTTATCCTTGCAGAGGGGACAAAATAGGTAGTTTTCTTCCTATGGATATTATCAGATTATTTCACATTATAGCAAAGAGGTGGGCTGATTCCATTCACTGGATTCCCTCTTCTCCAAAATATTGCAGAAGAGCAATGATACGCCTTGTGCTTGGTTAAATGTAGGTTGGGATATTAAAAAAGGTAAACCATTGTCCACGTCATCTGAGAACTTGGAACTTTCTACAGAGTGATTAACTATTCTCAAATGATCAGCAAAGAGTTGAAAGTAGGAATGTTAAAGTGAACAAGTATGCACAGCATGCCTGCATGATGTCAAACCTTGTCTTGAAGCTAGTGCCTACCCTAAGAGAACTTTCCGGATGGGAAGAGAAATCCAATAATACAAAATAGCTGATGACAGTATGGTACTAATTACAGGAGTTAATGCTGGGGCGAGAATTTTATCCTCATCTGTAATGAGAGCGTAAATGAATGGACGTTGGTAAAGAATGACTGGATGAGTGAATGAGTGAATGAATCCTGCTGGGCCTGAAGGTGGAGGGAAGCCTGGAGGCAGGAGTCCACACTGGACAAGGTGTGAGGAGTGGCCAGTGAGAGCAGAACAGAGGCAGGAAGTGGCTGTGCATGAGTTGTAGCTTTGCAAAGGGTCTATTCATTAGGAACCGGATCTCTTTCCTGACAGTGCCTGGGACAGCAAAGTCCACTTGGCCGCTTCCTCACGTGGCTCACACCCTCTCTCTCCTGAAGCCCATGGGGGAAGATAGGGAAGGAAACTTAAAAAGAGACTGACCCCTGGGGAAGAGGGAGCTGCAGGGAGGGGAGGCTGTGGGTAAAGCTATCAGGTGGGTCGGTCCCAGGTAACAGGTGCTCCTGTCTTCACTTCTCATAGAGGAGACCCCAGGACGGCAAGGGCAAGAAGGACGAGGGCGAGGAGTCAGACACAGATGAGAAATGCACAATTTGCCTGTCTATGCTGGAAGATGGAGAAGACGTGAGGTAGGAGGCCACCTGTGATTCTCTCCCTCCTCTCGCAGGCATTGGTGGTCTCCACTGCACTGTGTCTGGGGTGAGGGTGCTTGCTGGCAGGTGCATGTGAGGGTACTGAGTGTGGTCTAGTGTGCTTCAGGGCTGCACTGGGAAGGTGGGGCATGGAATGTTCTAGAAGTGGTGTCAGAGGATCTATAGGAGAATGGAGTGATGTGTGGCCTGGACGGGTCTGAGGCAACATCATGGCTTTGCTTCTGGCTTCATGGAGGAGAGTCTTGAGGCTTCCTTCCTGTCATGGCATCCTATCTTAGCCACAGCTTCACTGCAGGGCAGGGCTCCAGCAAGGCTCCCTCTTTGGCAATTTCCCAGCGTCCTGGGTGTGTCTCCTGGTCCCCTCAATGTCCCTCACATCCACTCCTGCTGCAGCCCTTCCCCTCACCCCCGCACTGGTCACCTGGCTCTCTTCCTCTCTTCCAGACGTCTACCCTGTATGCATCTCTTCCACCAACTCTGCGTGGACCAGTGGCTCGCCATGAGCAAGAAATGCCCCATCTGCCGAGTGGACATTGAGACACAACTGGGAGCTGACAGCTGAGGGAGGAGTTAGCCAGTGGACGCCCCATTTCCTTCACCAGGTCCCCCCACGGCCATAGCCCTTGCAGCCAAACTTTGCCTTCTGAGCCATTTGACGTAGAGGAGAAGCCTGCAAGCACATTTCGTGGAAAGAGGAGTTGGTGGTATCCGTGTCCGAGGGAGAGGAGGGGGTGGTGGAGGACCCACCCGTCCAGAGTGGCCGCTGCCCCCATCCGCCTTGCTGCGCAGGAGGGAGGGAGCTGGCCGTGCCCAGAGCAGGGCGGGAGTGGGGGGCCCACGCTGCGGAGAACCCAGATGTGATCCGAGGGTACTAGCTGGTAGACCGGCCCCTCAATCCTGTCCTTCGAAGGATTGTACATATACCTCTCGACCACGTAGAAACCATGTAGGGGTCTCTAGCTATTTCTGTGGATGGCAGCCGGAGCATGTTAGCTTAAGAAAAATGTCGTGTGTGGTGCTCTTAGTCATCTTGTGGTGGACATGTCGCTATTACCCAACTTGCACCAAATGTTCCTCATTGAATTTCTTGTTTTGGTGCCTGACTGAACCAACCAACGACAGCCCCAATCTTCCCGTCTTTATGAGAGAAAAGGAAAAAGGAATCAAAGGTGGAAAAAAAAAAAAAAAGCCAAATCCTGTTTACGGTGAAAAAGGATGAGTTTTTTTCACCCAGTTGGGAGGTGGGAGGGGGGGTTCTCGTTCTGTTGTTGTTTTTGTTTTCTCCTTGGCTTTTGTTTTTCTCATGTTTACAGTGCACGGAGTGTGGAGGGGGCATCTGGGAAGGGGAGGACTGGACAAAGAGCAGATGGGGGTCTTCATGGGGTTCCCCAGGGGTTCAGGTCAGGTGAGTCGGATAAAGCCCAGCAGGGAAGGGGGAGGTTTGTCTTAGCCCAGCTATGCCCACCCTCCCTGTGTGCCACACGGAACCAGGGTGGACTTGGCCTCCAGCTTCGGCCGCCTCAGTGTTCCTGGGACAGGGGGCCCCTGCTCACTCCAGCTTCTTTCTTTAGATTGGGCTCTTGTCCTGTCACAAAGAGGCAATGTAGCCACTGCCTCCCTATGCAAAAAATTAACCAGATGATGCAGATAAAACAGCATAGGCAATGGATGCTTGACCTTGGCCAAAGCACCCCCAGCTAGCACCCAGAGTCGGGGTCAAGCACCCTGGACCCCAGGAGGAACTTGAGCCTCCTTTGGCATGTTTCAAGTCCTGATCCCTTCCTCAGAGATGGCCCTGGCTCTGAGACCCCTTTGGCTGGGTTTGGGAGGTCCTGTGTCCCTAAACTCTGGCTCCTTCTCTGAATCTTGGATAACCACAGGCAAGCCCCTTTCCTCCTCCGTGCCTCAGTTTTCTCCTCCATCCAGTGGGGAGAACAGCAGCATTTCCCCTTCCCACTCCCTCTACCTCACCTCCATGTCCTGGAGAGTCATATCTCCATCCAGCATCTTCTGTGCTCTCTTCTCTCTCCTGGGAACCCCTTAGGGTTTGGGGATGGAGGTGCCAGCAGAGACAGATCTGAAAGCTCCGAGTGACCACCCAGTGGTCTTTCTGAACCACTCCACAATTTTTCTGACCCTCAAAGGAGCAGAGAGATGGGAGGACAGAAGACTGCAGATGGGGAAATGCACCAAATTCCAACCCAAACCCAACTCTCCATCCCTAAATGGAAAACATCAGATCAGTTGGAATCCTGTGACCTTCCTCTGCCCCTCCCCCATCCTCCTCATTTACTGCTTTCAAAGCCTCCCTCATCTCCACCCCTAGCCCAGTCTCAATGCCCTCATATGGAATAGACTAAGGGACAGGACACTTGTCACATAAATGAAGAAATTCCATGCAGTTAAGGATATTTACGTTGCTGCTACCAGGGGGAAATTGGGACCAATGGGTGGTAATGAAATGACAGGGAGACTGATTTTAGCTTGAGGTAGAACCTTCTAACACTCTTGCACCTTCTGGAGCAAAGGAAATCCTGGGGCAGAGTTGGAGAAGCAACTCCCTCGGGATGTCACTTCAGAACCTCATCCAGACAAAGGCCTCTCCTAGCACCAATCTTCTGGTGTCCCATACAGTCTCTTTGAGTGCCTACTGGTGCAGGTGCTGGGAAAGACGAGAGCTAAGAAGACAGTGTCCCTGCCTGGAGGAGCTTACAGTCGAGGATCAGACAGGACATGTCCAGTAGTGCAAGAAACAGTGAACAGTCCAAGATTCAGAGTTAGCAGAGGTGGGTGTGGGGTCGTCCATGCAGTGATCGCAGTGCATGAAGTGTCTCTAGGGCAAGACTGGACATCCCACTGGTGGGGAAGGACATCGGAACCAGGACATCGGGGTTGCTGCTGACTTGTAGCCACAGGGAGTTGGGAATTCTCTCCCCTCCTCCCCAATGCCTGAGTCAAAACCAAGAACTCATCAGAAGGTGGCTCTGGAAGGGAGGTAGCCAGGGTGAACTAGGTAGGGCAGGTCACCCCTCTCCTGGGTCAGTCTTCTCTTCTTTCCCTGAGGCTGATCTGAAAGGCTAGCAGGGAAAGGGAGTCTGTGGGGAGCCCGGTAGAAGTAGAGCTCATCTTCCAGGTTCTAGTCCTGGCTCCTCACTGATAAACTGGGTGATGCTGGAATCCACCCCCTGTGCCTCTCTGGGCCTGTTTCCCCAATGACGACACAAGGGGGCTGGAGTGGATGCTTGTAGAATTTCTCCCAACACTCACATTCTGTGATCCCCCAACATCAACACATCATTCAAGTCAGAGCTGTGTGCTGACCGGGCCATTGAAAAGGACTTTGGAGGGCATGAACATCTGTTTCAGAGGCTGAGGGTACACAAGTTGAGTGAGAGATTGGGACCTGGTTCCCTCCTCCCTCCTATTCTCTGCAGGCTCTCCAAGTGCCCCAGGCTCTAGGGACTGGGCTGGGGAGGGAGTAGATCCCGAAACTCCCTCCCCTCCCCATCTCTCTGGGATCCTTGTACCCTGCAAATAGGGACAGAAGGGAGGACAGGCACTCTGAGCCCTCCTGGCTCTTGTTTCCTTCGCAGGGCAGCCAGTTGGGTGAGAAGAGCAGGTTCCAGCTTCTGCTCCTTCGAGGCGCCCCCAGCTGGCCAGGGAGCCCGGGAAGAGTGGAGAGAAGGCAGGGTCAGGCCTCAGCATCTCACACCCACCACCTCCAGGAGGGAGACCCCTGTAGTCCTCCTGCTCAACTCAAGGGACTCGGACCCTTTCCTGACTGAGACGCATGAGTGCCTTCTGGGGCAAGAACAGCTCCAGGGTTTAAGCTGGGCCTCCGAACCGCAGCCACGGCTGCAGCGGGTCCACCGACGACACCAATCAATCAACCCAACGCCACGAGCCCACTGGGCGCGGCAGAGGGTGGGCGGGGCCACAGTCTCCTTCACCCAGCCAGGACCCCCGGCCCTGTCCCCCTCGCCCACCACCTGTGGCAGGACTCAGGCTCTCTTCTGCAAAGGCTCCCAGCCTCCGAGCAAGTATTCTTGACTCTTTACGCCTAATGAACAAGCACAGTTTTTTCAATGGTGAAGAAAAAGCACCAGATTTTTTTTTTTTCCTGAAGAAATTCCCCAAGCCCCCCGCCCGCTGGCGGGACCAACACTCCCCGTGTGGGGCTGTAGCAACGTCTGTCAGGTCCCCTCGTGTTTCATCTCCTGCGCGCGTAGAGCAAATGCTAGAGCGATTTCAGCTGATAGAAAAACAAAAATGAAAAAAAAAAACAAAAAACAAAAAACATGGCACGTTGCTAGTTTACAGGGTTTTGTGAGTTTAAATGCCTTATATTTAACAATCATAATTTATGACTAACTTGTAGATATCGTGGGTTCTTATTTAATTATTTTTATAGTTGTTTTGCATTTTTAATTATAATTTATTTATTTAGAAAGGATACTAATTTTTTTTATTACTCCTATTACCTCATTTCGGCGTTGTTTTTGGGAGTGGAATGCTTTGCATGCATTGGTACGATGACAAACAACTACGAATACAAAAAAAAAAATTTAAATAAAATTCCGCGAACTTTATTTCGTCCAAACTATCAGGGTGTGTGATTGCAAGCTGTCCTACTGTGGTGCTGGCCTCTTTGGATACATTCCATACGAAATGCAAACCTTTGATTCTGTATGCTGTGACTTAGTGAAAAACTCCAATATAGTGACTGTATTTAGCACATATATAAATATAATTTGCACTCGTCAGCAGACTGGGGTAATCCTTTCACTTGCTACCCTTGGCACCCTCACCCCAACACCCCCCACCCCTGCAATTACCCTGCTTTCCTTTCTTCCTTTCCCCTTCTTCCAGCCTCAACCCACCTAGCCTCCACCCCCTGAGGAAGGTCTCTGGGCTCTAGAGGTCACTGTCTCCACCTGGGCTCCACCTCTCTAAGGTTCCAGAATTGGAGCCCTTGGTACTTTGCCAGCAGGAGTGTCCAAAAACTTAAAGTCTGATCTATTACAGTGAGCCTGGATGGGGGGGCCAGGAGGCTTCGGTTTTCAGATTAGCTCCATTGTAGGCTTCCCTGTGACTGTGAGTCAGTCCTTGGCCTTCAGGAGTCAGTTTTTCTGTGCCAGGGGAGGGAGGTGCGAGGAGGGGTCTCTAGGACACTCTGATTCAGATAGAATATGACACAGATCTGGGGGTGGGGGGAACCACCATGCTGGATCTATCTCACTCTCTCAGGAAAAAAGGGAAAGAGAAAAGATGGAGAGAAGGAGAAGAAAGAAAAGGAGAAAAGAGGGAACAGATGGAGGATTCAGCCAGTAGGTTTGCTCAGAGCAGATGTTCACACGAATTTTTGTCCCTTTAAGTGCCACATCCTGTGGGTGACAGGGAGGTAAATTAGGTGGACACCCTCCTGGACAGGGGGCATGGCCTTCACAAGGTTTGGCAGGTCACTAGGAGAGTGAACTGAAGCCCATTGTCTAGTTAGGTTTAAGGATGGGATAGGCAGAAGCCCAGACGCTGGTGTCTGGGGTTGGCACTCCTGTCCTGTCACCTCTCCGAGCCTTTGTGACTGGGACATCACCCACTGACACCTGCCTGGGACACAGTTTGGATTGTGGCCTTTCCTCCCCGGCATCTCCTCTGGGCCCTGCCCCTTTCCATGGGTGTGGGCAGGAGGCTGCTCTGGAGGACTAGGGCCATGCTCCAGTGTCACTGCCCCACAGAGAATTGACAGGAGGGAGGCCTGGGGAAACAGTGGCATCAACAGCCGGCAAGGTGCTGAACCCAGGTGTCTTTGGGCCAAAAGGGGAGAGGAGATACAGGCCCCAGAGGAGCCTCCCAGTGGGTGGGGACCCTTCCTCGTGTCTTTCCTCTCCTCTCCTCCTCCCTTCCTTCCCAGCTTGTCCTTCCCTCTTGGCTCTTGCCATCACTGCCTTTGCTTGGTGGGGACTCCACCCTCCACAAGAGGCCCCAGGGGGATGGATGGTGCTGACATGGGGGAGGAAGTGGAGACTTAGAGTTGTCACCCTGCCTAGCTAGGCTTGCCCAAGTGGTCAGATGGGGCATGTCGCTAAGCCCATTTCTGCTCTGGCCTGGGGATGGGAGCCTTTCCCGGGGCTTCTTGCCTGCTGCTTGCCCAGCTTGCCCTCTGCCTCCACCCTGGAGCCTTGCTTTGCTTGGAGACAGCCTGTGGAGTCACCCACCTTGCTGGTGGGAGCACAACCACCGTGCTGCAGGACCTGGCAGACACTGCCCCAGCAGGGCTCCCGGATGGGCATGCCTTACGCTGCTCTTCAGGGCCGAGTGGACAGGGCCTTATGCCCTGGCTGGCCCAAGCCCCTTTCTCCAGCCTCCCCTAATGCCCTGCTCCCTCTTCCAGCCCCACCCCTGGCAATGGATGTGGCTAATTTCTCAGCTCTGGAGTCAGCCACACCAGGCCCTCCAGGGGTGATTTGGTTGCCCCTGGTAAGTGAAAGGATTATCCTCAGTGTTGATTGTCCTTTTTTGTAATCCTCCTGCTGTTCTGTTCTGTTGTGCTGTGCAACATTTTGCTACATAGACTATTTTATAGCAGAAAGCTAGAAGAATATTTATTATGAATATTAAAGCAATAGTGCATCAATGAAAAGGCGAAGACATTAGGAATTGTGTAAATGCTTAGATTCACTTTTGGTGGATTTTTTGTACTTTATTTATAACTAATAAAAATGAACTGCATTGCTAACTACACCTCACTCGTGCAGGGTGTTTATTTCTATGCATGCCCAGGCTACCTCTGAGGGACGACTTTGTCCATGACATGACATTGTGTCAGTGATCTGTTTCCCACGACTCGCCAGGTCCACTTTTTCATCTCCTTCTCCTCTTTCACCCTCTCCTCCTTGTCCTCATTCTTCTCCACCCCCTCCTCTTCCTCCTCCTTCTTGTCTCTTATCTATTCCTACCATAGTTTGGATCTGGAATGTCCCCCAAGGGCCCATGTGCTGAAGGCTTGGCACTATTCAGAGGTGGTGGAAACTTTGAGAAGTGGGGCCATTGGAAGGAAGCTGGGTCACTGGGAGTGTGCTCTTGAAGGCAATTTGGGGACCCTAGAACTTTTTGTTTCTCAGCCACCATGAGGTGAGCAACTTCCTCTGCCACACTCTCCTGCCATACTGTTCTGTCTCACCACACGCCCAAAAGCAACAGGCCAACCAAACTTGGACAGAAACCTCCAAACCTGTAAGCCAAAAAAACCTTTCCTCCTTATAAGTTGATTTTCTTAGGCACTTCATCATAGTGATGGAGAGTCACCATTTTTATCTTCTTTTTTTGTCTCACAAAGAATCTGTCCTATGACTGTGGATCAATCATCTAATTGACCTGTTTCCTAAACTTTAGTTATGAATCTTCAAGGGTCAAGGAATCATTTTTGATCAACTTTCAAATGTAAACTCTTGCTGTTTGAACTGGAGGGCCCTTTGCTTTCTCCATAGGAGAAAGGGAACTTGATGGCAAGAGTTGGATTTTTATTCCCTTGTAGGAGCTCATGGATTCTGCACGGTTCAGATTCTGTTCTCAGAAGTGTGGACTCAGTGAACTGAAAAATTGTTTTCTTTCATAAGCTGCAAACAGAACCCATATCAATGAACTTTTTTTTTTTTTTAAAGCAATAAGCAGTATCTTTTTAGAGTAGTTTAAGGTTTGTGGAAAAAATGAATGTAGAATGTAGAGAATTTCTATCGCTGTCTCTTTAACACCCCCAGGTTGCCCTATTATTAACATCTTGCATTTGTGTGATACATTTGTTACAATTGATGAGTCAATATTGATACATTATTCTTAAAGTCCATAATTTATGTTATGTTAATGAATCATTTAAATTCCTGGTTCATATTCAGTGAGAAGAACCACAAAACTGTGTAGCTTTGCATACATTTCTCTCTATGTTTCTTTTGTTCCATGAACCAGGGTTTTTTGTTTTGTTTTGTTTTCAGTACTGGGACTAGAACCTGAGGCCTCATACCAGCTAGGCAAATGCTCTACCATCGAGTCATCCTCAGCCCTTTTTACATTTTGTTTTGAGACAGAGTCCTGCTGAGTTTCCCAGGCTGGTCTCAAACTTAGAATCCTCCTGCCGCAGCCTCCCAGGTTTCTGGGATTCCAGGTGTGCTCCATGATGCCTGGGCAAACCAGGTTTCTTAGTCCTTGCTCTACCAGTCAGTTCCCATGTGAGCATGGGAAAAACATTGTACTTTCCCAGTGTGATAGCTTTTTGTCACTGTGACCAAAATCCTTGACACAAACAGTTTGAAAGAGGAAAGGCTTATTTTGGCCCATGATTTCAGAGGTTCATTCCACAGCCAGCCAGTTCCATTGCTCTGCATCTGAGTGAGGCAGATCATGGCAGAAGGGCATGACAGAGGAAAGTTGCTCAGCCCGTGGCAGCTGGAAGCAGAAGACAGGGCCTGAGAGAAGATAAGCCCTGCCCAGGCATGCCCCAGTAACCTGTCCCCAACCATGCCTCACCCTCTCCCAGTAATCCATTCAGCCAGCCAGGTTTAATCCACTGATGAGTTCCAAGTCCTCATGATCCCCAAAGCCCTGCCTCTGATCACAGGAGTCCTTGGGGAACATTCCAGAGCCAAACCATAACACCTGGTTTGACCAATCTACATGGTAGGCAAGGTGCAACTCTAAAATTCACGGGTCTCTATGCACGGGCCCTGCCTCCCTTAGTGTCTCTTGGTCCCTTCCCTCTGTTTACATTTACAATACACGTGCCCTGGAAGCAAAGACCTGGGCTACCTTCAGGGTAAGGGGAGAGGGACCCCGGGAGTAGGCTTCCTTTCTTGGATTTCGCACCTGCATAGCTCATGAGAAAAATGCCTTCCTTCCCACAGCACTCCCAGGAGGCAAGAAATTGCTTAGAGAACATTTGGGTTGTCTTCCGCCAAGTCCCGAAACCCCCGGTCACCATCATGATCCCCCAAACTAAGCAGGAGATGAGTGGGTCCTCACCAGCCCCACGCCCCCACCCACACCCACCCAACGCACAACCCACAACACCACTCCTCACTCGGGCCCTCTGCTCCTCCCCAGCCTTCCCCCTCCACGAGGAGCCTCTCCCACTCCCAGGCCTTCTCTTGCCAGGCATCTCCTGGTCTCACTCCCTTCCACACTCAGCCACATGTCATATCTAGCAGCCTTTAACCTAGAAAATAACATGTCTTCACCCCACCTTGCCCCACACCATGGGGCCTTCTGCTCTGGCACTGTCTTATCCCCACAACCAGCCGGGCAGCTGTTCCTGTTTTATACTGTATGTTGAGCTTCCATCTTATGTTTCATTTGATGGAAATCCCTGCCCTTCTTCTTGGCTTCCTGTTAGCTGTGTGACTTTGGGCAAGTTACTTAAACACCCTGTGCTTCCATTTCTTTGTCTATAAAATGGGAATGATTCATAAGTATCTGCCTCATAGATTTTTTTTAATGAGGATTTCATGAATTCATCTGTGTAAAGCTCTTAACACGTGTCTGTACTAGAGTAAGCACCATACACATTTTACTGATGATGATGATGATAATGATGATGATGATGATGATTTATTTTTTAAAAAATCCCTGCTCTCTGTGGTCTTTCTCCTTGAACTTCTTGCTCTGTCCTCCCTCTCCTTCTCTTGAAATGTGTTCTCCGACCACTTCCCACATGGTCAGTCATCAGCAATCACCTGTCCAGCTGGTGGTTAAGGGTGTACAACCTTACCACCGAGACTTCTGGAATCGTGGCTTGGAACCATCCTTTCTGTGCTCCACTGGGGCTTCTGGAAGAAGGGCCACAGTGAGGTTGGAGTCTGGAAGGACAGAACCACCTCTCCTCCACTTCAGAAGCTCTTCCCCACTGTCAGGCGTCCCCGCCCAAATTGCCCCTTCTAAACGTAGGGTTAAAATGCTCTTTCCTTTCTAAGGGATCATTCATTTTCCAGGCTCTTCTGTCCAGAACCTTTCCACAGGTTTTATCCCAGGCTGACATCTTCCATCTGTTCCTGGCAGCCCCCTTGCCCAGGGCATTTTGGGGTGTCCGCAAGTGCCTGACGCCTGGTGCCTTATTCTGCAAAGAGGCTGAGGTAAAGAGATGCCTGTTTAGAAATGACACCTCAGGAACCCGTTGGCCAAAGCACTGTCTGATCTCTTCTGTTTGAACCCCACATAATCAGAATTCAGAAAGGGCGTCTCTGGGCTGAGCTGAGTTTACTCTTACCAAAACCGTGGATTAAGAGAGTTTTTCAGCCAAAGACCTGAGAAAATAGAATGGGAAGGCTTTTGTTTTAACCTACTTAAAAGCAAAAGTGTTTTTTAGACTTTGTACAACAGTTTGTATGTAAATAGCTTGTGCTAATTGCAAAAAGAAGTCTTTTCTTTAAAGTAGACCCCCAGGTATATTTATTTGGAAATACTTTGTTAGCAGTTACTTGAAAGCAATGCAATTATGGTTCTCTTCAAATAGTCCTTAATACAGATGTGTCTCTAAATCAGGCGAGGAAAGATAGAGCTTGTCACTCAACCAACTGTCCTTATAAGGAAGAACTTTCCAACAGTGTGAGCTGTCAGTACCCGGGGGGCTTTGGGGAGGGAATGAGCCGCTCTGGCAAGGACTGAAGGAAAAGGAAGGAGGTGGCTGGGGAGGAAGAGACCCATTTTTTCCTTTGTTTCCTTCACCCTGAGCTCTAGCAAGGACCTGGACAGGGGAGAGATGGCATTCAGGCACACTTCCCATCACAGAGTAGCACCAGTAGTAACCCAAGGACCAATGTTGGCAGCAGGGGCCATAGGGGTGGGACAGGTTGGAGGTTTCCCAAGAATAAAGGCTTCTTCACCCTCGCCTTGGGTGGCTGGTGGGTCTCCCTCTCAGGATTAGGACTTTTGGGGTTCAGAGCTCTGTGGGGGCTATCGGTAGAAGAATGTCTTTCTGCTGGGGTCAGGACTATGGTGAGGACAGCAAAGTGTCCCTGGTGCAAAATTTAAGGAGACTTTAGCTCTCAGGTTCCACTTGCAGGAGCCTGAGCTTGGGCACCTCCTTAAATTTTGCACCTGGAGATTTTGCTTGCCTGACCTTTGTCTCCATCCTGCTTACTGCCCTCCCCAGGGGAAGGGGATGTATTGAAAAGCAAAGCCCAGACCAGGGGCAGATGG
The DNA here is from genome assembly GCA_020662805.1 of Glaucomys volans. Lineage (NCBI taxonomy): Eukaryota > Metazoa > Chordata > Mammalia > Rodentia > Sciuridae > Glaucomys > Glaucomys volans. The sequence continues at coordinate 111,213 of JAJEJO010000437.1, read as the reverse complement.
GTGAGGCTGGAAGAGAAGTCCCTTCCTAGGAGCTTCTCATGGGTGTCCCTCAGTCCTTTCTCAGGACAGAGGCAAGAGCAGGGACAGGGGCAGCAGCCAGTCCTGGGCACAGCAACCAGATGAGTATAGAACAGAGCAGAGATTAGTCTTTTCCTGCCTTTTGCAGAGGGCCTTGTGAGCAATTCTCCGGCTCCTTTGGACTGTAGGCCCTCAGGCAATAAAATTTGCCCAGTGCCCCAACAGCCCCCACGGAGGAGTGGTGCCCAGCCCTAGGTGCAGGCTCATCCACCAAACTGGCAGAGACGGAATGTGATAGATAATGAGTTCTATAAGACTCCAGGTCCCTCTCCCTATTCCCCTCCCCACCACCATGCTCCTACCCTCCCACCTCCTCCACTGCTGCCCAGTGGAAGAGTGTCCCATCTGGAACCTTCTAGTGTGTGGAGGGATCAGAGAGCCTGGCGCACACCCAGATTTGCCCTATGACACTCTTGGTGAGTCAGAGGTCCTTTCTGGTCCATGGTTCCACTCCCAGACAACAGGAAGGTTGCACTAGCCTGGGCCTTCGAACGACTTCTGCAGAGGAGGGGCTCTTTCCCACTCTCTACTTCCATTAATAGAGCTGGGTACCTTCTGGCTTGGGGAGGTTCCCCTGGGGCAAGACTAGCCTCTGGTCACTCACTGGTACCTGACATTCTTATTTTATTCTAATTTCTTTGCATAAACCAGCTTTACCTATTTTATTAAAAATTGGAGATGTGTTAGAGTTATGTTTTCATCTACATGTTTCTGAATTTGTGGTTCTAAGAGTCTGAGGTAGCTTGTAGCAATACGTAAAGTATTAACTATATATACATACAGATTGAGTATCCCTTATCCAAAATTATGTTTCAGATCAGAAGTATTTTAGATTTTTGGAATATTTGCACACGTGTGTGTATACAGATACATTTGTGTGTGGGTATACAGGTGTGTGTGTGTGTGTGTGTGTGTGTGTGTGTAATGAGGTATAACATGGTTGGGATCCAAGTCTAAACACAAAATGCATTTATGTTTCATACATATCTTACACACAGCCTGAAAGTCATTTTACGCACCGTATTAAGGGTGCCTGTCTTTTGACTACAGCCCATCACTTGAAGTCAGGTCTGAAATTTTCCACTCGTGGCATCACATAGGTGCTGGAAAAGTTTCAGATTTTGGAGCACTTTGGATTTCAAATTTTTTTGGATGAGGCTGACGCTTAACCTCCTTTTTTTAAAAAAATTATTTATCTAAGTCCAGAATGTAGAAAACAAAAGTTGGAAATTGCTACATTTAAATTTGAAGATTAAACTTATTTGTTCTGAAGCTTCATTTAAAAGACTACAAAAGAATAAGAAACACTAAACCCACTGGGCCCAGGAGATAAGAGATATCAGAAAAAATAAAATGAGATAAAAGGGGACAAATGAGATGAAATCAATCAGCAAAGAGAGGAAAACTGACGCCGTAGGGCCGGAGGAGCCAGAGTCTTAGGAATGAAGGGCACCAGGAATCAATGGGGGGGAGCTGCAGACAGGGGTGCTGCTGAGTCTAATAGGCTGTCAGGTCCTGGGATCCTTTCCCCAGCACCTCCAGTGACTACCCTGCACTCTGGGACCCCAGCCTGTCACACAGGGCACTCTGTTCTCTAGAGAGCTCAAGGAGAGACTCTGGGCAGGTGGGGGACAGGAGGATCCGGGAAGGTGGGATTAAGGGGTTGTGCAGTGTTTGAAGTGAGCACCTCCACTCCACACCCGAGACCCCAGCACATGCCTCTGCCACTCTTGCTTCTCAGATGGGGAAGGCCTCTGGACTTCAGCAAAGACATTTCCTGCACGGGTCTTCATCAGGCCAGGGCAACCCTGGGCAGTGTGTGAGGGAGTGCCTCAGAGGGGCAGGCAGCAAAGCTGAGGTCCACAGTGCCTCTCCCTCTGGCCTGGGATATGGCTCTGGGGCGAGAGATGGGGCAATCTACAGGAGGCCAGGGTCAAAACCCCCATGTGAGCGAGGTGTGGGTGGTACATGCCCGTGATCCCAGTGGCTCAGGAGGCTGAGGCAGGAGGATCGTGAGTTCAAAGCCAGCCTCAGCAAAAGGGAGGCCCTAAGCAACTCAGTGAGACCCAGTCTCTAAATAAAATACAAAAAAATAGAGCTAGGGATGTGGCTCAGTTGTTGAGTGCCCCGATTTCAACCCCAGTACCAAAAACAAAAACGAACAAAACTCTGTTGTGTGAGTGACCTAGAACTGCGGGTCAGCTCTGGAGCTCTCCTCCATACATGCTGGCGGCTTAGTTTGCAGTCACAACTCAGCAGCCCAGGCTGAGCTGGAATGTCCTCTGCCTGGGCTTCAGCACAGGTATCCAGAGTTGTGATTAACGGCATTCTCATGATGTCCCACAAATGCCGAGGCATCAACACAGGGTTTTCCAGAAGAGATGGGAAGAAGGATGCGCTCAGCCTCACCAGTTGCTAGAAAGAGTCAGCTCCCTGCACAGGGGAGCTGTCTGCCAAGGGCAGGCTGCATGGGCAGGAGCCCAGAGTTTTGGGAGGCTGGAGACATCAGAAAAGACACCATCAAGGTGTGTGTGTTGAGGGGGTGGGGTCGCTGCGGAGAACCCCAGGGAAGAGGAAGCGGAGAGGATGCCAGAGTCAGCGTTGGCCTTTATAATTCAGCCCCATTTCACCTGATTCCTGAGGTTGAGGCTGTCTTGGCAGCCACCTGGCAGCCTCTTCCTCCACTGTGCTGGGTGGCTCCCAAAGACCATTGCCTGTCTCCAAAGAGAGAAAGACTCAGCTTCAGATGCTTCTCCTTGCGAGAGCAAGGGAGGACCTAGGGAGCAGCTGGTCACAGACCTAGTGCGTCGCAGGGCACTGAGGCTGATGACACTGGACCCTCCCAAAGCCCTTCCTGGGTGCCAGGCACCATGCTGAGCTGGGTACACTTATCTGTACAGCAATCTCTGTGGCACTGGAATCATCTCTGATTTTAGGGAAAGAGACACAGGCAGGTTCATAACTTGTCCAGGGTCACACAGTTAGAAAGTGAGAATGGCATTGAATCCAGACTCTAGAGCTCTCCACTCTTACACCATGCCTCTCCCCTAAGGCCCAGGTCTCCGAGACGCAGTCTTTGGCCCTTGGCATCATTCCAGGGGTGCCTAGGCATGCTTGGGAAGTGGAGGAGTAGGGAGAATCCTCTCCTCAGAGGATGTCATCACAGATGTCCCATCTCTCCCTCAAATGTGTGGTTTGAATCCAAATGCCTGCCTACCTCCTGCCCAGGTGTCTAGGAGACCACATACCTAAGACTCTGACCTTCCCCTTGCCTCCAAAGAAAAACAGCACAACCAAACCACTGCCTCCCGCACAGTCTTCTCTATCTCAAGGACTGTCAACTCCACTCCCCTAGGTGCACAGGTAAACTTGTTTTTAGCAATATCAACTCCTTTCTTGATCTCACATCTCACATTCAACCCCTCAGCAAATCCTGCATCTTCACAATAGACCCAGAATCTGACCACTTTGAAGAACTTCCTTCACTACTACCACCTGGTCCGAGCCAGCCTCATCTCTTGCTTGGATGGTTGCAGTAGCCTCCTAGCTGCTGCCTATAATGTGTTCTCAGCACAGCAGCCTGAGTGATCCAGTTAAAACCTAAGTTAGATGCTGCTCCTCTCTGCGCACGATCTCCAATAGATTCCCATCTCCTTCAGAGCACACGGCAGAGACCATCAGGCACCTATGAGGTCCTATGGGGCTTCCCAGAGCTCTGCCCTTATCTCCTATTGGCTCCCCCATCGCATGCTGCTTCTGCCACCTGTTCTCCTTAAACTTCCTCCAACATTCCAGGTTTACCCTTGCCACTCCCTTTGCCTGGAGTACCTTCCCTTCACATCTTGACATGACGTCCGTCATCCCCTCTCTTTTAGGGATTCATTTACTCACTGTTAATTTTCCACCATCCCCACCCCTTCCCTCCACCCCACAGTTTCTCTTTTCTGTTTTTCTTCAGCACGCATTTCCATCTGACATGCCATGGAGTTTATTTATTTTGATAAATTTGTTGGTTTATACCTTTTCCCTCCAGTTAGAATGTAAGCTCCATGAGGTCAGGTTTTTATCTCTCTGCTTGGTTCCGAATCCTTAGCCTTAGCTGGCATATTATAGATGTTCAACAAATATTTATGAAATAAGCGAATGGCCAGGAGTGACTTGTAGGCTGGACCAGGGCTAATGGTATACCATTCCCTAGCCCCAATCATTCATAGGAGCTCCCTGAGGCACAGGGTCCCACAGATATGGGCACAAAGGGGGCTCCTTGCTGTCCTGGGGGAGGGATAATGGAAACTCTTCCTGAAGGTGAGTGGAGATCTTGAGCTGAGACACAAAGGATGTGAGCCCAGGCTCTACTGAAATGGAGGGGTGGGGACTTCCAGCAGAGGGGCGGCCCTAGCAGAGGCCCAGCAGAGAGGAGTTGCTGGGCTTGCAGCTGTGAACGAGTTACTCAAGTAGAGTGGCCCAGGTGGCAGGCACCTGAGGAACCAGGTGGGAGAGTAGAAGGTGGGGAAGCCCTGGGAGTAACAAGGTGCACCTGAATGAACACAGGTAGTAAGAGGGTTTTGCTGTTGTTGTTGTTGTTCGTTTGTTTTTTAAATAGAGCATCAAAGCAAGAGTCTCATCAGATCCTGATGAGCCCTCTGAGGAAAGTAGAGGGAAGGGCCTGTATGGATGGCAATGGAGTTGCCTGAGTTCCTGGGGTCTGTGGCTAAGCCAGGCTGCGCTGTCCTAGGAACACCAAACCAGTGTTCATTGAACACATCGGGAGAACATGAGGCTCTGCCACACCAGTTTTGACTGAATTGAGGACAACAGATGCCATATTTTGCAGTGAAACCACGGGGCAGCACTTGCAGGGACATGGTAGAAAACTGGACTCTGAGCTAAGCATCCCCCTCCAGGCTGTGACGGGACCTGGCAGCCTGAGAGGGGGCAGTGGACATGGGGGGTGGGACCTTCAGAGAGAGAGCTGTTGGGGGCTGAGAGCGTCCCCTTCCCTTTGGCTGCTCTTTAGCCCAAGGCTAATGGCTGGGGCTTCTGTGGGGCTATTTGGAGAGGGCCTTGTGTCCTCCTCAGTTGAGGATGCAGTGACCTGCCCCCTCTGGGGAAATGACAGGGTGAGAGGTGGGCTGGCAGCTGAAGGCAGAGAGGAATGGGAGGCCTGCAGGCCCAGGGTTTGTCAGAGCAAAGCATGCTGGGACGCCCCCTTTGGGGTGTCTCAGATCCCAACCAAGAAGACAGTGTGGAGGGACAAACCCACACAAGTGCTTGTGAGACAAAGTCAAATGCACACCAAGGCCAGAGAGAAAGACACCAACCACACTAGTCCCACTTCCCTAGGAAGTCGCCTCCCCCTCTCCCCTGCCCCTCCTGGAGGAGTCAGAAGCCTGGAGGCAAAGGCAGAATGAGGAGGGGAGGGCCCCAGAGGAAAGAGATGGGGCTTTCTCTCTCTCTCTCTCTCTCTCTCTCTCTCTCTCTCTCTCACACACACACACACACACACACACACACACACGTCCACACAATGCACACATGGGCACATGCATACACACACCCACAGTGCACACACATGCTCACACACACACTCTCAATTCTCCCTCACTGCAAGGCTGATCTGGGGGCTGGGAGGAGGCTTTGAGTGTGTTGTTTGGGCCTCTCTTGGGGACCTTCGATTATGGATTGGAGATGGACTTTGTGACATCGAGTGTTCATTGGACTTTCTATGACCTGAAGTAGTCCAGAGGAGTGGCCAGGCTGTCTGAATTCTCATCCCGGCCTGGGGGAAGAACTGCTCCATGAAAGGCTACAAACAGCTGCTTCAGGGTCACCGCTTCCCCTCCTGGTGCCCTGTGAGGACTGCTAGTTTGACCTGGTGGCTATACTCCCTGTTAAGGGTGGGCACTGCGCACATGTTAGCTCATGAACCCTCCTCATAACCTATGAGGTGGACAGATGAGGAAACTGAGGCTCAGAGAGATAAAATGAGGTGCCCAAGGTCTCACAGCTGCTAAGAACTGGGATGCAGGCCAGGCAGGCTGCCCTGGGAGCCTGTGCATTTCACCCTTCCTGGAGACATCTCTGAGAACAAACTGAGCTTGCTCTAGTCATGAAGCCTCCCTGGCAGTGTAGACCTCTCTGGGGTAGAGGGCACAGGTGACACTGCAGGGTGGTTTAAGCTAGAACTGGGCCTGTCCTGGAGGAAGGCTCTCTGGCCTGACTCCCCTTCCTGCTGCTCCACTCTGCAGGAAAATCAGAAGTTAGGGACTGAGCTCTGCTGAGTGTGGCTGTGTGTCACCGACTCTGTGACCGTCTCTCGGGGAGAGTGTGTGTGGTGCAGTGTGGATGCATGTGTCTATGTGCATACACATAGTTCTCCTGCTGCTTCCACATCAAGGTTTTTATTTTGCTCCTGATACCTCAGTTTATCATCCAAATATTGTCCACCGAGAGCCACAGGGAACACTGGCTAACTGATTCTCCCAGACATACCTGGCTGCTCCAGGTGCTGTCCCCTCTCACCCGGTCCCCACTATGCTGCCACAGACTGGGCTAACCAGCTGGCCCTTGCCCACGTGTTCTCTGTAAAGCGATGGAAAGAATTATCTACATTTTGCAGGCTCATAAATCCCCCATAAATACTTCCTTCTGATGATTTTCTCCATTCGCCTCTGGATTTATTGAAACTGGGGAAAGGCATGCTTTTCTTAGTGAGGAGATGCTAAAATGAGTTCTTTGTGGGGTGTGGTTTGTAATAATTTAATTAGCCTAGCTTTTTTGGAAAAAGGTGTTAATTAGTTTTTGCCTAAAATATACCATCTTGGTGGCCTCTCCTTCCCCACTTCTCTCCCCTGGGTGAAGCCCCAATTTTCCATCCACACTCTGCAGCGAGTCCTAGCCTGGTCACCACTGTTATTAGAGGAAAAGGTAATGCAAAAAGATATTTTTGTGCGGCCATGGAGTAAAAGACGTGCTGATTATGATTCCTTAGGTCCAAGACACTGGGACGGTGGAAGGCAGCACTCCACACAAGGTCAACCTCACGTTGCAGCCTCTGAAGAACCATGAAGTTCCCAGAGGCTTGCTGGCCACTGGTCCCTGTCCTCAGAGGTTTTCGGAGTGGCTGCTGAATGCCTGGTGGAGACAGGAAAGCGCATGGAGAGCATCTCAGACAGAGGGGAAGAGGTCTCTCCAGGTGAGCCCATCTCCCCGGGACTTGTCCAGCCACCTGCCGCAGGTGAAGATGGTGGCCACCCCAGTGCTCGTGTTCGTGACTTCCACCCTGTCCACCAGCCAACCTGAGTAGTAGCCACTGCCATCGTGCTCCAACCGCACTTTGCGCAGCTCGCCCAGCTCCAGGGTCTCCAAGAAAAAGCGGTCTGTGCTGCCCCTCTCAAAGAGGTTGCGCATTTTCTGCTTTAGTTCTCGCTTGCCTGTGTCCCCATTGGCTCCAAAGATGGTCACGAAGACATTGGCATCGGTGCCCGCCCCTGGCTCATAGCCTGTCGTCACAATGATCTCATACTTGACGGGTACCAGGCTCTGGATTTTGCTGGCAAAGCTCTCCGTTGTCTTGGTAACCTCGAATACCCTGAAGTACTTCCTCTTCCTCTTGAGGGGGATGAGGCAATCGCAATTAAAGAAGTACCTGGCAGAGGGATGAGAGAGAGAGAGACTCAGGGGACACCAACCAGGGTCTCACCTTCCCTGACCCATAGATAAATTCCTCCCAGGATTCCAGCCTGCGATCATGAGGCTGGAAACGTCAGCATTAAACTGTAAGTCTGGGGCTCACTCATGTTTGCAATGGAGTAGCATCTCATCCTATAGCTGCCCCTTGATTCTTCTACTTATTTCTTTGTCCCTCACGCTCTGTATCTAATCCATGAGCAAAGCCTCTGACCCTGTCTTTAAAGTTTACCCCACATCAGCTTACTGGAACAATTAGCCATTATCTCTCAGTTTGCCCTGCTCTGATCCAAGTTACAAGCATCTTCTACCTGGAGAATGTCAAAGGTCTCCTAACTGATCTCCCTGCTGCTTGCTCCCTAGGTTTGGAATGAGCAATAGTTAGGGCTTCTTCCCACTCCAAATTGCTAATATTTCTGTCAGCTTTGGAAAATAGCAGTCATGGCACATGGTGAATGAGCACATGCTTATTTGTTTATGCATATGTCCACTTCAGGAATGCAGCAATGGAAGAGGTGTGTTCCATGGTGGAAACCCCTACTGTTAGGATATGGATCTGGAGTGTCCTCCGAAAGCTCCCGTGTGGGGCACCGCAAGAACGTTCAGTGGTGAAATGATTAGATTATGAAAGTTGTAACCATATGGGTGGATTAATCCTCTGATATGGATTACCTAGTTGGGTGGTAACTGTAGGAAGGTAAGGTGTAGTTGGAGAAGGTAGATCACTGAGGCAGAGCTGTCTCTGCTTCCTGCCTGCCATGCCCAGAGATGCTTTTCCCTGCCCAGCCCGTTCGCCATGATGTTCTGTCTCATCTCAGGCCCAGAGCTATGGAGTCGACCATCTGTGGAATGAGACCTCTGAAACCGTAAGCATCAAATAAACTTTTCCTCTTCTATGTCATTTTTGTCAAGTCTTTTGGTCACAACAAAAAGCTGACTAAAACACCAATTTTGGATAAAAATTCTTTGTGTGTGTGTATGTGTGTGCGCGCACGCGCCTGCTGGGGATTGAATCCAAGGCCTTGAGTACACTAAGAACATGCCCTACCACTGAGCTACACCCACCGCCCTCAGATGAAAATTCTTAACAGCCGAAAGAACTTGGTCTTCTGTATTCTGCAACTCATTAACTCCCACAACAACCCTAAGCATTGTCCTCTCATTTTATGGAAGCAGGAGCTAAGGCTTGAAGAGGAAAAGTCACTGCTCAGGTAACCCAGAGCCAGGGACTGTGTGACCCTGAGGAGCAAACCATTTAAAGATGCTTCACAGGAAATCTTGATTCTTTTTTGAGATCTCTTTCCCCAATTTATCACTTAATATATTTGGATTGTTGTTCCATACCAGAATTGCTTAGAGGGAGATATATGGCATTCTTTGTTTTTTAAAAATGCTTTAAAATGTATTTCTTTCATGCATTTGCCTACCAATATACATAATTCTATGTAAATGCACAAGTCATATGAGCAGATATATGCTTTTCCAAATGTACTCATTTTCTTTCTCTTTTTGCTTGGCTCTATCTCCTTTTTTCTCCCTCCTTTCAGCATCCCACCTTTACCTCAAATAACCCAAGTAACAGTTGAGGGTGCAGCCTGCCAAATTTCCCCCCATTCCACCCAACCATGCCCAGATCCACATACACACAGACATATGGGGATGTCAGTATTCCCTTTACTAAACAGCTTCATATAAGACATGTTTTCCTGCATCTTGCTTTTCTCACTCAACAATACTTCCTGGGAATTTCTCCAAGTCATCTGGTACATATTTAATTCATTATTTTGATGGCTAAAAAAATTCCCTGGTGTAGATATAAGGAAATGTTTTCTAATAGACATAATTAGAAGATCACCATAATGTGGAAACTCGATGGAGTCAAGGTTCCAGTTGGAAATGGGAGTAGGGAGGCCAGTAATTGTGGAAGCCAAAGCAGAGGATGAGCAGAAAACATGGGTAAGATGATCACCCTTCTGTGCAGGGTGTATGTGAAGTATTAGAAAGTGCCAGAGAGAATGGAGTCGCCAAAATACTGGCTGGCAGGGCCTGACAGAAATTTTACTTTCTTTTACCTACTTTTCTGTGTTACTTGAATTTTTATAATAATTATGCATTAGACATGCTTTTGGGATAAAACAATAGAGGTTTTTGGTCTTAAAAAAATAAATAAAACCTCTCTGTGTGTTCTTCCACCAAAATCCTGAGGTTATTAGAACTGATGAGAAAATGAAAAGTGTAGACAAAATCAGAGTCAGAACTGGGAAAGATCCGAGGAAGGAAATCTGAGGTTATTGTGCTTATAAGAGATTGAGATTCCCTTCATGGAAACTGGAATATGGCTAATGTGGTGGCTGGAAGGGAACTGTGGGCACATTCACAGTGCTAAGTGCTTTTTTTCTAGTGTAGAATGGAAGTGCGTTCTAGAAAGATGCCATGGAACCAGCAGCAATGATTAGACCCACCTGAAAAATTGCCCTGAGGGTGAAGGTGATATTCCGGAGGGGGGTGGGAGGAGAGGTTCTTATTCCTCAGAAACCACAGCTTGAGACCTACACAGGCAAGCAGTGAGTGGGGGGGACTTCTGAGAGCACCCCAGGATGGCACCCCTGCAGTCCTTTCCCTCTAGCCAGACTCCAGGGAGCATCTGGCTCTCCTCCCATAAGTGCACAGAGAGGTAACAGGCACTTGCTTGAGACCACAAGCTGTCTAATGACAGCTCCAGTGTCCAGGGGCCCAGACTCTGAATTTCCTTCACTTCAGGAAGAATCCCCTCCCACAGACTTCTCTTCCTCCTTCTCCAGCCCTGGTGACATACTGACAACAGGTCCCTCTTTGAGGGTGCAGGAGAAGATGCTTCATTTGAGAGAGGATACAAAAATCCTACAACTTGGCCTCATAACTGTGGAGTAGGAAGCTCACAACCCCTTCTTCCTGGGATGGGAAGAGACCAGGAGGTGCAGAGGTTTTTAGCTCTCTCTTTCACAAAAAACATTGTGGGTTTAAAGATACCTGGAGTGGTGACTCTCTTATTTTATTACTTGATTTTGTTTATCTTTAAACCCACAAAAAACATTGTGGGTTTAAAGATATTTGGAGTGGTGACTCTCTTATTTTATTACTTGATTTTGTTTATCTGCTCCTGAAGGATTGATTTTCCTCAGGCTGGGTTTTCTCTAAAATAACAACAAATGATGTTGCAGCCCAAGGGGAAGTTTCTATGGACAGAAGTTTGCCCCCTCCAAACTCATATGTTGAAGCCCTACCCCAAGTGTGATGGTATTTGGAGATGGGGCCTTTAAGAGATAACTTGGAGTAGATCATGAGGGTCAGAGTGGGACCCTCAATGGGATTAGCAACCTGAAAAGAGGAGGAAGGAGAAGATACAAGAGAAGGCAGCCATCTGCAATCCAGGAAGGGGGCCCTCACCAGAACCCAACCATGCTGGCACTCCCATCTTGGATTTCCAGTGTCCAGAACTGTGACAAATGAATGTCTCTTACCCGAGCCACCATATTTTGTCAGGGCAGCCCACACTCACTAAGACAGAAGTTTGGAGTTCAGAACAATTTAAGCTTGGTCCAGGGGAGCTAAATGCAGGGCACCTGCCAGACACAAACCGGATGTGGAAAGATATTGCTCTGAGAGGCTTGGGTTTCTGAGGGCCAGAGCCTGCAGACAAGGGACCCTCCTGGGTCTGGCAGGTCTGCCCCTGGCTGTTGCTTCTGTGGGGGCTGCAGCCACCTTCCCAGGTGCAGGAAAGGCTTCAGAGTGTGGAATCAGCAGGGCCAGCCCCAGAAGGGGCCATGGCAGGAGGTTGAACACTCAGCAACCACTCATTCTCCCCAGTCAACCTTGTCCTTGGCTTCCTCTTCTCACTCTGCCTGGGATTTTCTTGGTGTCTTCCTGGCCTTCTGGAGCCTCCAGGCTATTATGGCTTCCAGCTCAGTTATCAAGTGACTTTAATTAGACAAATTGACCCTCTGCCTATGTCGCTCAGGTAACAAAGGCTCCAAATCCTCCAAAAATGCCTAAGTCTTCAGAAGACCCCAATGGGAGAAGTGCAGAGTCCAGGTAGGGAGCCCAAAGGAAGGGGAGCTGTTGGATCACCATGATGCTTTCTAGTCCCTGTGCTATTCACAGATATTCTTACTATGACTACCTAAGCACCAGTCTTCATGATATTTCTGTCATTGCAGAGGGAGAGATGGGAAGGCAAGGAAAGGCCCTGCTGTCTGGCACTGTTAGGCTTTTTCAGTGTTGCTCCAAAGAAGCCTCCCTGGATTCAAATGCTGAACACACCCAAGGTCATCTAGTCTAGTCCCCTGCCTCTGGACTAATATATAATTCATATAGTTCCAGAACAGGATAGTTGCTCCTTCCTGTCCTCCCTTGTGAGTCTCCTGAATGGAGTGGCCTTGGCTTCAGAAAGGACACCTCCCCACTCCCACTTCTTGTCCACGCTGCATCAGGGGCACTGTACATACACATTGCCATACTCCATCTCGGTGATGGTGATGGTCTTGACATGCCAGACCAGCTCTCTCTTGGGAATGAACCGGTCCTCCCTGGCCAGGTGACCCACACAAATGGAGGCGATGTCCCCCAGGTAGATGCTGTCAAACTCGAATGTGTCAGTGGTACCCCTGCAGGAAACAAAGGTGTGGCTAATGAGCTGCCTGGGACAGTGAAGGAGTTAAGCATTTGCTGAGTGCCTACTGCATTCCAAGGTAGTATGGCAGAGAAGATCTGATGCCAGTCCTGCTTCCCTTGAGGGATGCAGCCTTGTTTTAGAATACAACGATCACATTTCAGGTGCCTGATCCCAGCACCAAGAAAAGGTAATATCATTAAGAAGTCTGCAATGGGAGGAAGATGAGACCTCCCATTGTTGAGCTGGGGAGGGTATGAGATTCAAAAAAGCAGAGGGGGGAGGGGAAGGAAAGAGTCCCCTGATGCACACCTGTTTTAGCGAAGTCATGGGAATAGTGGGGTGCAGAGATGCAGGTGTTTCTGTGGAAGTTCTGGCTTGGGTGGGGTTTGGGTTCAGTGTGGGAAATGGGAATGGAGAAGGTGGGAGTAAGGGCAGTCAGGGGTGGTCTCTTAGTGCCAGTCTGTGGAGGTCAGACTTCGTCCTGATGGTGAGGGAGTCTGAATAATAGTCTGCCAAAGACTGAATGCTTCTGCCCTCTCCAGGTTTATATGTTGAAACCTAATCCCAGTTTAGTGGTATTTGGAGATAGAGTCTTTGGAAAGTGATGAGGGTGGAGCCCTGATGAATGGGGTTTATGCCCTTGCAAAAAAGAGACCAGAGAGCCACCTCACCCCTTCTGTTGTATGAGACCACAGGGAGAGAATGGCTGTCTATAGCCAGGAGTCAGGCCCTCACCAGGCACTGAATCTGCAGGTCCTGGATCTCGGACTTCCAGTCTCCAGAAGTTTGAGTTAGTTACTACCATGTACAAGCCACCTCCAAGATCATCGTGTTGCAGAGCCCGAATTGACTAAGCCAGGAGTAGTGGAGTTAGTGGGGAGGTGGAGACAGTACGAACAGCTTGGTGGCTCTGATGGAAGCAGGAAGTGAGCTCCTTCTGTGTGGATGGGGTGGTGTTGGCAGTGGGTAGCACAGGACTGACTGGCCGACAGTAGGTTCTCAATGAGTCCTTCTGGTTGGGACCACTTATAGGCCTAAGGCTCCCCTGAGGGGGGAGGGAGATTGCTGGGGTCCCTCTCCCACCCACCCCACAGCCATTCCCCTATGGGTACCCTGCTCCTACTTCCTAAAGGCTCGCTGTCTGGAAGAATTTTCCACGAGAAACTCTTTGGATCGGTTCTTCCTGCCCTCCAGGATGAGCCAGACGTTCTCCCGGGTTTCGCCTCCGTTGCCCGTTTCTATGACGATCTCATAGGCTGTGATGGAGGAGGTGGGAGAGGGTCAGCAGAGGGGAAGCCGCCACCCACCACAGGAGCACAGCACCACTTCCTCAGGGCCTCTTTCCCGATCTTGGGCCACAGCCTGGGGGCGGGGAGGCAGGTTAGCATCATCACAGTCTCGGCGGGGTAAGTAGAAGTGCCCAATTCTGAGGCTACAGCGACAGTTCTGTCCTATTTATAGTAGCCACCTCTTTGCTGGGCAAATAGGGGAGATGTTGGGAGGGAAGCAGGATGTGTGGATGAATTCTCAAGAGAAGCTGGGCCTGACTCAGGGCTCATCGAGAAGTGGAGAGAGGCCAGGCCCAGCTTCAGAGAGTGAAGGACAAAACCTGGCAGGCAAAGGACCCCAAGAGAGCCCTGAACTTGTTCCAGTGTGCAGCCCCACTTCCACCTGCCTCGGCTGTCACTGTCAGCCTCGTAGCAAGCTCCCTGCCCCGCTGCTCTGTCCAGCGTGTCTGCATTGGCAGTCATTCAACCAGCCTCTGTCCAGTGGTGTCACAGGTCAGGACTGGACTGGACTCTGGTGACAGTAGAACTCCCCAGCACAAACACCATACCATAAGACAGAATGCAGCCCTGCAGCCCCAAAGAAGTATAGGGTGACAGGAAACTGACTCCCATGATCTCCACCCTTTGAACTTCTAGAACTTTCTTTCTTGCTCTCTCCAGCACCTTGCCTCCTTGCTCCTGCCTTACAGCTCTGCAGTGTTCCTTCCAGTACCTGGAATGCTTTCCTCAGAGTGAACTGGCCCCTTCCCTCCTCTCTTTCTCCTTAGGCAAACGTCAACTTGTCAACTTGCAAATGTCAACATGTCAACTTCTCCTGAAAGTCTACTCCAATTGCCCTAATTAAAATGGCAACCATGCCCATTTGCCCCACTCCCTTGTCTGCCTTGCCTCCCTGTGTTATTTTCTCTTGTCCTTATCTGTGTCATTTATTTATTATTCTGTTGTTTGTACCTGTTCACTCCTACTTGATGTAAGCTCCATGAAGACAAGGCTCCTCATTATTCCCAAGTGCCCAGAACAATGCTCAGCATATCGTAGGTCCTCAATAAATATTTAGTGAATGAAGGAATGAATGGTTGGACCAATTCACGGCAAGCATTTGAGGTTGGCCTTGAAAAAGAGCCACAATTACAGTCAACGAAGGTTAAGGAGTGTTCCAGGCAGAGGGAAGAACAGGAGCAAAGATATTGATGGGGTGTGATGTGACTCAGCCCTTCTCCCAGGTCCAGGCCAGGGATGGAGCTGGCACAGAGGAGGACACAATTGATATTGGTCTGGAGAGGCCCCTGCGCATAGAGCCCCTCCTGACTTCAGTGATCCTTGAGGGTTGGGGATTTTGGATCCTAAGGATCACTCAGTTTCTGTGTCTTTATCTCAGAGAGGGTCAAGAAATCAAGGGGCGGGATTCTGTGCCTGCTGCTCAGCGTAAGGTCAATCCCAGCCCCTGTGCAACCCCGTTGCCTTTGTAACTTCTCTCGCTCCCTGAAATAGGCAGAAGGAACTGGGCAGAGGCAGTAGCCTAGGACAGGGGAGAGATCCACGGGGCAGACAGCCTTGCAGCAGGGAGCACTCTGCCCCTGACAGAGACAGCCCAGGGATCCCAGCCATCGCTGCCATTCTGCTTCCCAGCAGAAACCAGGTCATATTCTGCACCTAGTCCCTGGTGAGTTCAAGGTGGATCCTGGGCACTGTGAAGGAATTGGTTTGTTAGCACGAGGGAGAGGTGGGGGCTCTAGGAACCTCCATGCCCACCACAATGAACTCAAGTAGATGTGAGACTAGACATGAGTGGGGCACATGTTCACTGTAGCAGATCCTTTCCTGATGGTCCTGAGGGGGAGGACATGTGGCAGGGTAGCTCTATCCAGGCATGAGGGGTGTTTATGCCCACAGGTGGAGTGCCCAGAGGTCACCCTGGGATCAGCAATCCAAGAATGGAAGTGCCACATGGGCAGGGCTTCCTGAAGTCAATAGGGTGTGGCACTTCAAGATGATCAACACGAATTTGTCACATGGTTAAATAAAGGTAGCTGAGACTGAGTCCATGACATCTCCAGAGCAAGCCTCTGGCACTGAATGTGGGTGTGGCTGCCTGTCCCCTCCTGGGCAGCTGGGAGGGTGCTGTGCTGTCCCCTGAAGGCTTGCGGCAATGACACATTGGTCCAGCCTTCTCCTAGCTCCTGGCCCTGTCCTCCCATCCTCCACACCCACACATCCTTCCAGAACTAACCTTCCCTTGGCAACCTCCCTGCCAACCTAAATCCCACAGGTCTCCGCAGCAGTTTGCCTGGAAATCAGAAGAGACTCAGCAATTTTACTCCTGTCCTCCCTTGAATGCCGGTGCCTAGAGGAATCTCTATTGCTCACCTGGCTCTTGTAGGAGGGGCTTAAATGTCCCCCTCTGACTACACTGTGAGGCTCTGAGGAAAAGGACTGCATCTTCTTCCATTTACTGAGCCTCTAGTAAGCCCCAAGGCTGGTGGCGCTGCAGAGGGTGTCAAATGTGAGCAATGCTGTCCCTGACCTGTGGGCATCTTTGGATCTAGAGAGAGACTAACCCATAGGAAGGTCCATGCAGACACACTAGAGGTCACAAAGCAGTGTGCATCACCTGTAGCACCCTCAGAAAAGACTGGGCCCCAGTAACTCCTCAAGATGTGCAATTACAGAAACTGGGAACCCACTTTCTGAATAAGGGCAGGAATTCACCTACAGGAAACTTGAAGAAAAGGTGCTCAGCCCTCATTTGAGTGCTTCCAGGACTTGGAGCTAACTAACTCTTAAGGCAGCTGATCTCATCACTGGGCAGATGTCCGGGCAGAGATGGGCAGGTGGATTTCCACCAAAGATGCATACTTCCCTTCTGGGGAAGGACAGTGAGCCCCTAGAAGGGACTGTCCAGCCAGTGCCCTAGTCCTAGGTGCCCATGCCTCTGGTGGGGTCATGTGACTTGTTCTCACCAATAGAGTGTGTGTTTACGTGCTAAGGAGGTACCTGGAGGCCTCCTCCAGGTTCTATTTTCCTTTCTGCATGAAATGTGGAAGCCACATTTTGGAAATGGCAACAACCCAGATGCGAAGAGCTTGGGTTCCTAAATCACCCCAATCACCCACACTAGACTATGTATTACAGAAGAAATGAATTTCCTTGTGCTAAGACACTAAGATTTTGGGGTTCACCTCTTAGTGCAGCTAGTGTTACCTTAATAACTGAGGTTAGCAAACCCCTTCTTGCATTGGGCTCTGCCATTGGCAAGCCTTCTAACTGGCTGGGCCCAGACAATTGGGTATTAAAGATATACCTCCCTGGGCCTTGGTGACCATCTACCTTAGGGATCAATTACTCTGTCTCTTTAAATAGTCCCTGAGGAAGGGACACAGAGAGAGTGGCTGAGACTTTCGGGTCCTGTCTTCCGTTTCCAGAAAGGCTGGTTTCACCACTGTTGCCTCAGGCACAATTGGACTTAGTTCACCAGGTAGAAATAAACCAGGGAGAGCCTCACACCAACCTGACCAGCCTAGGGCAGCCTTCAGGGCAGGGCGAGGTTGCCCCCAGTGGGGATCCCTGCTACCTAATTGTTGCCTGTGATTCAGGGCTATGAGTTGGCAATGGAGCAGTTCCAGGTTCATGGAGCCATGTCTAGGTGTTTTCTCGGGCGTCTCCCCCACAGCATCTGACTCCTGCACAGTTGTCCTGTGCCTTCTCATCCCCACTACCCTCACCTCAGCAGCCAACCCTCCTTTAACTTGAAGAGCCAGCCCAGGCGTCACAGTTAGCAGTCTCCCCATGCACGTACTGGTCTCCTCGAGCTCCTCGCGAATCTCATTGTTGGCACATGCAAAGTCGCGGACTGTCTGCCTGTCCCCTTCACTTTTGGACAACCAGCAGTCACACTGGAAGCGGAAGGTCTCATCGCGGGAATTGTCCTTCACGTCGACATAACTCAGGTGCCAGCCAGGAAACAGCCCTGTGGAAGAGATGTCATGGGGACTGGGAGCTGAAAGTGCCCTCCATACCTTCCTAGACCTCCCTCCCCCAACGCAGAGGCCATGCAGCCCTGGACACTTTCTCTGTCTTCTCTGGGCCTCAGTCTCCTCATAGAGGAAATGATGGGTTGGGTGAGTTGGTCTCAGAGGGCTCCTCCAGTCAAAAGGATAAGATTCTCTTTGAAAACTCTTAGCTTGGGGTTCATGATCTGCAGGGAATTTGTGCATGGAATTTAAGACTCTATGGGGGACTGGGGACATAGCTCAGTTGGTAGAGTGCTTGCCTTACAAGCACAAGGCCCTGGGTTTAATCCCCAGCACCAAAAAAAAAAAAAAAAAAAAAAAAAAAGACTATATGGGTCCCAAGAAATTGTACTATAATTAAACAAACATTTTTACCAGGGAGGGGGCTTGTAGCTTTCATCAGATTCACTACAGAGGTCTCTGACCTGAGAAGTAGATCTTTTTGGCGTTCCTAGGACTAAAGGAAGTCTCTATCACCTCCCAACTCCAGTATTCATGGAGTTCATACCCACTCCTTCCAGAATCAATTCTGGATATCACCTCCTCAAGAAGCCTTCCCTCATGTCCCCACTGCCTACTGGGCCTTTATCAGAGTCCTCCTTCATGCTGGTGTAGAACCCTGCATTCCCCCTGGCCACATCCTGACCCCCTTGCATTGTCATTACTTATACCTGTCTCTGCCCTGAGACCAGGAGCACCCGAGGGCAGAACCAAGGTCCTATTCATCTTTGTTTTCTTAATGCCTAGCATTGTGACTGGCAGGTAAGTAAGTGCTCAATGAATGCAGAGTGAATGAAGATGTTATGATTTGGGGGTCTTTGGCTGAGCCATTCAACAATCACACAAGGATTCAGAAGTTGCCATTTCTTTAGGATATATTGCTGATTTTGACAAGTTTTGGCCTGATCGTGAACATAGAGCTGCTTCTGTTGTAATTGGCAGGGATTCCTTCAGAAGTGTTCCCCTCAGCACAGCTAGCCAGTATGAACCGATGTGCATTTGCCATGACAGCTGCGTGGTATTTACACTATGCACTGCTTTGGTTGCTCTGTACTCTTCAAAATCCTTGAGAACTCTGAAAGCCAAAGGGGCCCGTGTTGGGGAAATCCCAGTGGTCTGGCAGGTTGTGGTGACGACATTTGCTGCTCATAATATGCCCTCAAGGCAATCCCACAAGGAGTGAATTGATGTGCTCTCCTCTCTTATGCCACCTGGGGATGTGGGGACACCCCCACTGTCCCCACCAAATCAGACACTGCCCCAAACAATAGTGGCAGATAGATCCTGCCTCTGGTCACCAGGTCTCAGAAGCTTAGAAACACACAAAGATGGACACAACTTTCCAGTGCCCTAGTCTCCAGGGGCCAATATTAAGGTTCATGAGCAGGGCATATATACTGGCATCATTCCAGATTTTGAAAGTTCTTATTTCTGTGAACATAGACCTTAACTCAAGTGGAAAATAGTTGGTGCTCAATTAAGTTAAATTTTAAAACACTTCCATTGAGTTAAACAGGGGTGAGTTATGGCCAGTCCCATCTAAGTTTGCAAACTGGCTGCTTTTTGAGATGGTTTCTGAGAGTGTCATGAAACATTAAAGTACTTAGCAAGCCTCTGTGACCAGTTGAAGCCTTTTTCTCAAAGCTTGTAGAGTGAAACATAGAAAGGAAGAGGCAAGTGAAGAGGAAGGCTGAGAAAAAGAAGACGCACTATTGATCCTATTGGAAGGTGCCCCATGGAAGAGATTCTTTGTCCTTCTCCCAGCCTGCACCCTGACTCCATGTGTGTGTTGTCTCAGCCCATCCCAATTCCCTTCTCAAGATAGAATTCCATGGGAAATCGCAGGCTAACTCCAGCTCCTTTGATATGAAAGAGGCTTACTGCTCAGCTTTGTGCTAACTGATGACTTGCTTGCCCAGTTTTGGAAATGTGGGGTATGATTGACAGGGTTCTTACTGAAAGTTTCTCCCACTAAGAACTTTATCAAGAGTGCAAGTGGAAACAGACAGCTCTAGACAGACTAATGCCACATGACTGGCCTTTGGTGATGAAGACAACAGGAAAATAGACCCACAGTTACAGTAGGGATAACTGTCTGGTCAGCATTCGTGAACAGTGGACATATCACCTGACATGGAAAACCAATAGGGAAATGCTGAAAATGACCATCAGAGAAGCCATTTCTTTACAGGGTCTCCACTTTAAGGGTTACACTCTATTTTACATAGCAAACAGTAAGAAGTTTGCCACCTTACCTTTTTCATGCAGGCAACTCATATCAGCATGTAGCTATCTGCCCCGTTCTTTGTCATAGTTTCCTGGTACTCCATTGTAAGCACCTGTCACAGATTGTCCCCATTGTCCTTGTTGGTTGGTAACTAGTTATTCTCCAGATGTTTGCTCTTACACATAATACCATCACTAAAGTCCTCTACATGCCTCATAGTGATGTTCTAAATTCATAAATCGTATTCTGTCACTTTTCTACATAAAACTCTCCAGTGGTTTCCCATCACTCTCAGAATCAGATACACACTGCTCGCCAAGACCTGCATGGATTGACATGATCCAATTCCTTTCCACTCGTATGATTTCATGCCACACTGCTCACAACTGCACTTACTATATTCCACCTACACTTGACATATGAACCTCTGTCTTTCCTGGGGAACTTTGCTTGACTGTTCTGTCTGTCTGCAGTGATGTACCAGCACTGTTTTGTCACTGAGGTGTCAGATCAAGAGCTCTGTCTTTGGGAAAGCTCCCTTTATGGCCCTATTTGCAGGAGTTTCCTCATCTTCAATTACTCTCTTTCAATCACCATTACCCACTTGACAACTGAAATCATTTTGCTTTTGTTTCCTTGTATGTCGTACCCCTGTCCACCAGGTTGTAAGCCCACAACAGCAGGAGGCTTGCCTAATCTTCCATTGTATATTCTAGTGCCTAGCATCTTGCTCAGATGTTATCCAATAAATGTTTATCTAATGCATGAGTGTGTACTAGGATTGAAATAGGGAAGAATGGGAATGGGATTTATAACCCCATCCAAGAAGAATGTCCTGCCCTAGTGGAATTGACTATTTTGTCTCAAATCTTCCAAAATTACTTAAAAAAAAAAAAAAGATTTAGAAACTCTGAACCAGTGTGAGGTTCAGTTGCTCCAGGCAATAAGAGATGGCAGATGCTGATCGGGAGCAAGGCTGTCAGGTAGATGTCCCCAAATTTCTGCATGTTATCTACTGCCTGTGATTCATAGTGGCTTTCCACTTCTGATGGGATGAAGGACTCTGTGTTTACATATTTAGGGCCTTCTTCAGCCTAACTCCATTCAACAAGGAAGAGCCCTTATGCAAATTCCTTATCCCAATGAGGTGATTTGTTAGGCATCTCTTTGGCCTTTTCTCCTCATTATGGCTCCAAGCTATTCCCGAGCCCTAAATACCTGCCTGTACTATTCTCACCTCTTCTACGAGGACTTCTGGAATCCCCAGGACTATGCTATTCCTTATGTTTCCATTCTCCTAGCCATGAGCATGGATATATTGGGAAGTCTTTGCTACTGAGGTCATGACTGTTTCCTCTATTTTAACTATTTTTATATGTATGTCTGACTTTTCCAGTTATATTTTGGGGAGTGGAAACCATGTCTTATGTCCTCTTAATAGTATCACAGGGTTGTGAAGTTAGCATTTAATAAATACAGAAGTGATAAATTATTTTTACTTTCAAAAATGAGCTGTCAGCTCTTTATTCTAGTGCAAACCAGGGAGAATTCTTTTCAGGAAGAAAGATTCACTTCAACAAATGATTCTTTCCTTAAAAAATAACTTATGGTTATTATAAGGTTTCATCTGGGTAGCTTACATTTCTTCAGCAAGATCATCATGGTTCAAAGTGAGATATGGAATCATCAGAGTCCTAGCCATGAAGGAATTTTAGAAGACAGCTATTATGTTTCCAAAAACACTTCCACAGGTGCATCATCTAAGAGGCCATTGGAGGTCATACTCTGGGCTTTGGCAGATCTGGGTTCCAGTCTCAGTATATCCACCTAACTGAACATGCTACAATATCTCCATGCCTCAGTTTCCTCACTTGTACATTAAAGTTAGAACAGATGAATTCTGAGGCCCTCTAAATTTCTAAGAATGAATGTTATTCAAGAGAAAACATATCAATTCATTTTGAGTTGGAAACCATTCTTTACCTCACCAGAGTTTTAATTTAACCAGAGGAAGAAAAAAGAGCAAGATGAATTAGAGCACACTGGTTATAATTTGTTCAGTATTGTAAAACTAGCTGGATAATTGGAAGAATTAATCATTTATCTTGGGGTTTCCTCTATGAAATATATTTCATGGTAATCAAATAGCCTTAGAGACCATTTTTGAAAGAACAACTCCAGCTAGTGAGTGGGTAAGAATTGACAGAATTATAAAATCACATTTGTAACTCTAATTGATCATCACTGGATGAAGCCATAAGGTGAAGAGTTATGAGGGGATTCACAATGGATTGGTCAGGCTGGTAGCGTCTGCACCCACTGTTTGATGTAAGAGTGAAACTGCTTCACATTGCATCAGCACATGGTATTTCTTCTGTGGAGAGTAATGAGGAAATCAGAATATTTCCATATTATACACATGGGGAAAATTTTTATGAAGTGGAAATTGAATGATACAAAGAAGTCATTGATAAGAGTGACAATGGTTGTGGGATTTTTTAAAGAAAATGTCTTATAAAAAGAGAAACACACATAATACATCTGCTGTACAATGACACCAAGTTTAGGATTTCATTTCATATCCTCCAACAACCAGAAAGAAGTTAAGAAAGAAAAAAAGGTAAAAAGGTTAAAGTTGATGTGATAGATCATGTTGGTTATTGAACTTAGGTGATGGATATGTAGAAGTTCATTGTACTATTGTGCATGTTTAAAATTTTTTCATAAAAAACAATTATGGTTGGGCACAGTGGCACACATCTGTAATCCCAGCAGCTCGGAAGGCAGAGGTAGGAGGATCGAGAGTTCAAAGCCAGCCTCAGCAATTTAGTGAAGCTCTAAACAACTCAGTGGGACCCTGGGTCTAAATAAAATACAAAAAAGGGCTGAGGATGTAGCTCAGTGGTTAAGTGTTCCTGAGTTCAATCCCCGGTACCAAAAACAAACAAACAAACAAACAAACAACAACGATCGAGTAAACAAAAAATTGGAAGGGTAGATTCAGGGAAAGAGAAGGTTGTTATTCTTTAAGCAAGTTAAACATTTGTAACCTATGTGATACTTGTTCAGGAATCCTTGCCTTTTTTTGGAAAGACTGTCAAATAAATATATTTGTCCTCTTAAATTTCTGTGCAATGGAAGTATAATATAGATGGAAAGTTTTAAATATGATAACAGTGTAGCACAGAGAGAGCTGAAGACATGTTTAGCAGACTTAGGTTGTATTAATATTTAAACTTCCATTCCCAGAGGAGAAAGTTACTACAAAGTGGAAGTTGGGCATAGGACCTACACTTCTCTGTTGCTCTCATGACACTGGCATTCTGATCTCATAGGCTCAATTAGGACACAGAAATCTTCCTTTCTCTGCTGAGCCTCAAGACCTGCCAGTGGTACTATCCTGCTTTCAGACCCTAAGTCCACTTCTCTGCCTACAAGGAAAGATTACATCCGTGACAAAGAATTTCTTTAAGTTCAAGAATCATTAAGGGGCCAAGGTCACAAGATAGTCTTTGACTATCCAAAGCAGGTGTGGGATGAGGTATCAAGCTTTGGAGAGAGCCTGGTATCTAAATGCAATTAGCAGCTAGCTACCCTGGAGGAACTGTGTAGAGCTGTCCGTGGTGCTGAAGAGCCTCCCTCCTCTTGGAGTTTTGACTGCAATGAGAGGAACGAAACTGACGAATTGACTGTCAGGATTTTGCATAGTGAAAAAAAGGCATAAAAAACTGAGAAAGTCTAGATGTGTGTCCAATGTCTGGAAGAGGGGGCAGAGAGTATCAAGGGACTTAGTCATGACTCCAAGGTTTATGGCCAGAACCCAATCTTCAAAAGCAAGGGAAATGCTTCTGGAGAAAACTGAGTTCCCTAAGACTAAGGCATGAAAACACAAGGAGGTCTCTGAGAGACTAAAGTAAGAGTATAATTAAATTCTATTAAACTATATTAAGTCCCTATTATATCACAGGCATGTGATAGGCATCAGGAAAAGAACAATGAACCAGACAATGGTGTGTGTGAGCTGAGAGTCAAGTAAAGGAGACTGAACATAACTACACATATGCACACTGTTCTGGAGGAGTTCAGGTAAGGTAGGACAATAGGAAAAACTTTCAGGGAGAAGATCAGGACATGAGAGAGTTTGTTAGCCATAAGCCTGAAGGTAGAATCATGGTAGGATCCTGGTGGGAGTCAGGTCACAGGACCAAAGTCCCAGGGGTTGGGATAGATGGCAAGTCCAGGGTGGCATCAGAGCTAGTGTGTGATGCCTGCCAGCTCTACATGCTTTGTCTTTTTCATGCCTAGAGAACAGCTGTGTGTTGTGTCCCATTACCACTAAACTGATAGCAGGACTGTGGAGACCCCTGGTGTAAAAGTTAGGAGCAACATGTTTACCAAACAGATCTCTACTTGACACCACCTTGTGACATGACTCTGGGCCACTCAACCTTGTGCTCTAAGCTGCTGCAGTTTGTCCTGCTGACTTTGGACTCTCCAATGGGACTGCACTTTGATTTTGTGTTTTTCGTCAGTCCAGTGGTCTTGGATGTCTTTTCACCCAGCAGTAAGTCCTGGCATGGGTTCTTTGCTGCAAAAACATGACTGAGTTGGGACTTAGGCAGGTCTTTAGTAGTTCCCAGAAGATTCTTCACTGCTGTATTATTTTCCTCGAGCTGCCATAAAAATTACCACAAACTTGGTTTCTTTAAACAAAACAAAACAACTTATAATTTTACAGTTCTGGAGATGAGAAATCTGAAATTGAGGCATTGGCAAGGTCATTCTCTCTTTGGATGCTACAGAAAAGAATCTTTCCCTGCCTCTTTGTGGCTTTGGTGGCTTCCAGAAATCCTCTGTGTTCCTTAGCTTGTAACTGCTCTCTACACTCCAGTCTCTGTTTCCTTCACATGATTTCCTTTCTATCCCTCTCCAATTCCTTGACTTCTTATAAAGACACAGTCATCTGTGGGTTTAGGACCCATCCTAAATCTAGAGTGATTTCATCTCAATATTCTTAACTAGTTCTATATTCCAAGATCCTGTTTTCAAATATAATCACATTCTGAGGTTGTGGGTAAGCAAATATTTGGGGAGTGAGAGGCACTGTTCAACTTACCTGTGGAGAATTACATGTGCTTTACTAAGATTGTTAGATATGCTACATCTGGAGACTTTTGAACATCTGGAAAGAGATCCCTGGGGAAGTCTAGAAAGGAGGAGATTCCTGAGCCAGAGTCCATTTATGATCCAGAAGCTGCTACAAGCTGATTGACATCAATTTATTCATTCTCTCACATAATTATTAAGAACCTACTAAGTGCATGGCACTGAGAATACTAATGTCAATCAAAGATCTCTACCCTTGAAAGACTCAAAGCCAGTTGCAATTGGCAAGGCATTGTAAGTGTGACAAATAGAGGTATGAAGAGAGGAGTTTAGAAGCACAGAGTAGGGAACACTTGTCTTTATTTGGGAGAATCAGGGTACTTCATGTAGAAAGCAAGGGTTAATTTGGATTTTGAAGGATGCATCGGAATTTAGTAGAGGAGAGTTGCAGGTGGAAAGATAGCTCTCGGGTATCTACTTATGAATGACAACTAGCTTGGCCAATAGATGTTAAGTAGTTTCACACAAGGTGAAACTTAAACAAAAACTGACCTCAAAGTTCATGGAGCTATTAGAGAGACAAGAGTGAAGAAAAGATAAATCTTTTTGAATGGAAGTAATGAATCTTAAAGAGTCCTTATTCTCAAACACAAATGTACCACACCATTCTCTGGCTAGATTGAAATAATCAGGAATAAGAGGCTATTCCACATTCCAAAAAGGACCAGAAAGCAGAGAGAGTGAGGCTAGATAAGAAAGGATCCCTGACATTTTTTCAAGTGTATGTGGTGGGGCCAGTTCTTAGGAGGAAATGAAGAGCACTTTTGCCTAATAAACATGATTCCTTGAGTGACAGAAGGCTGTTCATCTCCTCCTCCATTCTCTCCAGTACGGTGACTTCAATGGTTGGCTGTGTAACAAAACTTCTCATCAAGAGACTCTGAGAATTTGCTAGGGAGAAATAAACATTTTAAATGTTTTTATTTGCTTTGCTATTTGAAACAAAATTTGGCTTCATATTTCCTTTATTAAATTTATGTCCAGGAAATTTTAGAGTCAGGAACCAACATGCCATATCTTGGGATTTCATGGTGGGTGAAAAAACCTCAGCATTACAGAATTCCCCAGATGATGTCCTCCTCCCCACACTCATTACAGTTTTGAAGTACAAAATGTAGGGATAATCTCCTCCCTCATCTTCTTCCTTCCCTTTCATAACCTCGCATTCTGTAATTCTCAGGAATCTGCTCCAGCTTACTACAGGTATCCTCCAATAAGCTTATTGATAGACAATGAAGGAATGTTCAGAGGTGACGTGATCTGATGGCAAAAACTGTAACCTAATCAGAGGATGAAACCATTTAATGGAGTAATAATTAAAATGGATTACTGAGAGGTAACTATAGACAGATGGGGTGTGATGGAGAAAGTATGTCACTGGGGGTGTGCCCCTGGGATTTATATTTTGTCACTGGCTCCTTGCTCTCTCTCTTTGCTTCCTGGATGCCATGAGCAGAGTTATCTTTCCTGTGCCACATCCTTCTGCCATGATGTTCCAGCATCACCTTGGGCCCAGAGTAATAGAGTCAACTGACCATGGACAGAACCTCTGAAATCATGAGCCCAAAATAAACTTTTCCTTTTCTGAGTTGTTCTTGTCAGGTAATAAATGTGCTTTTTGCTACAAGCTCATGGTAAGATGACAGAACCTGTCTACTGTGCACTGCTCTGTACCCAGCACTGTGCATAAGGCCTGACAGTAAGTGCTCAATACACACAGCTGGTCCTTATTATGTACATGTTACGTCTCTGTGAATTTCTATTTGCTAAAATTTATTTGTAACCCCCAAGTTATTAATTATTACTTATATGATTATTCATGGACACGTGCACAGTGGTGAAACTTTGAGTCACCCGATGCACATGTTCCCAGATGAGGCTGGACGAGGCGACACTTCCTTTTTGTTCTAGCTCTTACATTGTAAGCAAGTGTCTTTTTCCTGCTTAACACCACGGTTTTCACATTTTTCTGCTTTTTACAGTGAATTCATTGTTTAAAAATGGCCTCCAAACATCATGCATAGGCCCCAGGCTGGAGTGCTATTCAGTGTTCTAAATGCAAGACGTATAATGTTCCATACCAAAAAACCCGTTAGATAAGTTTCACTCAGGTGTGAGTTACAGTGCTATTGGTTGTGAGTTCAGTGTTTATGAATTAACAATATATATTGAGTAAGAGGTTTGTAAACAGAAAAACACATAAAACAAGGTTATGCATTGATCTTATGGTGACCAGAGGCTCATAGGAACCTATTTCCTAGGGGAACCTCCTATTTTCCCTAGGAGCTTCAGTATTTGCTAATTCCGTACTCACAGCAACTTTATAGAGCATAACTATTATAAATAAGTAGAGCCAATTGGCTCTTGATTTATTAAAAGATATCAATATTAAAGCCATGGAGACTGTCAGGGCTGCAGTAGTAAAGGAGTGCTCATTTTGTCTAAGGAGGTCCTCCTAGGTAGGAGGAGAGAAGAAAGAAAGGAGGAAACTTAAACATCACTGGAAACAAACATTGTACCAACCTCTTGAAATGTCCTGCCTGACCTTTTGAACATTACCTTGGAATATGTGAACCTCTGCCTTCCTCGATCGGAGGGAAGGGCACAACATGGAGGGAGGAATGCCCTAGAGGACTCCAGAAGTTCTTCGTGAGAAATAGACTGAGAAGGAAGGTGAGGGCAGATAACGAAAGTGTGGCATCCCTAGGAGGAATCGGCCAAGAAGAAAAAGGCTCAGAATCAGAATGGTTCTGGAGAGGTTCCCCTGATCTTGTGAAGTGTCTGGGGTGGAAGATAATCTTCTTGATTAGATGATTTTATTCAGCCATCTTTCCACCTCCAGCCATCCCTAAGACTGTCATGATGGATGGTGGGAAGGGTCTTTGTTTCCTTTTTGGAAAAGAGGATTCATTATGGGTGTCTGAGAAAGTTTTATAGGCACGTTTCTTTCCAAATATTCTTGATGCCATTTGAACAGGCAGGTGAAGAAGAAGGGGCCCTTTCGCTGCACCTTTTCCTGGATAGGATTACCCCATGCACCCTGATGAAAATGTATTGGGGAGCATAGCAAACAGAGTGGAGGAAGCTGTCCTGCGTTCCCCATTTTCTTTCTGAGCATCTGCCACAGTGGCAGGCAAGAGTGCAGAGCTGTGACTGACAGGACAGGCTGGTGCAGAGTGTGGCAGGTCAGAGCAGGCGCAGAAGACCTGCAGTTGATTGCTGGTGACATTTCAAACCCTTGAGCCTCAATATTCATTGGTTGTAGAAAAGAGGGGCAATAAAGTGCTTTTGTTGCAGACATTCACAAAGTGATTTTAAAGATCAAATGTGAGTATCTTTCGTACCTCCCAGAGTTCTAGGCATCTGGGGACCATTTCAGATGTTTGGTACATGAATGACTGAATGGATACGCAGGCAATAGGAAAACTGTGAAGTGTTGTGAAGGCATTCATTATTTTGTTGCTTCAAAGAATGGCTATTTTATCTGTGTCTAATTTGAGCTTAGCCCATGTTATGGGAAGCATTTTAACTGTTGAACCCATGGTAAAGCCAAACAGTGTGACTCGTGTAGGAAAAAGAGGTCACCAACTGCTGAGTTGGGTTTCATCGGTGGCCATCATGGACAGGCCTGTCAGGGGTGGGGATTTGGAAGAGGTGGGGAGAAACACAGCACTGGGATAGTTCTGGGGGCAGGAAGAGGGAGACCTGGCAAAGGCTGCAGCCCTCCAGCAGACAACTGGGTGGAGGCTGGGTTCAAAGCCAGGAAAGAGGGACGGGTTAGGAAAGCAGGATGCACCGAGGAGGTGAGGTTTAATAATGAACCATTTGACTCTAACACATAACAGAACTCACAGATCCTAAGACAGAGAAATTAGGACTGAAGGCAGGAAAATGATAACCAAAGCAATGCTGAAGTCATGAACCTCACCACAGTTCCAGAGGTGACAAAGTATTCCCTAGGTACTTTGCAGTTAAAAAATAAACCTTTCATTTGGCTTATATCCTATTCCAGTTTATATTTACAAGTGAACTTAACCACTTTGAAGCTTACTATTAAATATAAGCAAGTGTAATCCTTTATAAAAAAAAATTCATGGGAAGTAAATTTGGTGAGCTAGCTCTTCTATCTCCTCTATCTTCTCTGTCTCTCTCTGTCTCTCTCTCTCTCTCTCTCTCTCTCTCTCTCTCTCTCTCTTTCTCTCTCTCTCAGTGCTGGGAACAGAACCCAGGGCCTCTCACATGCCAGGCAAATGCTCTATTGCTGAGCTACCTGCCCAGTCTAGACTTTTTTCTTTTGATTGGTATTGGGGATTAAACCCAGGAAACTTACCAACTGAGCCGCATCCCCAGCCCTTTTTACTTATTTTATTTTGATACGGGGTCTCACTAAGTTGCTTAAAACCTGTTGCTGAGGCTGGCTTTGAACTTGCAATCCTCCTGCCTCAGCCTCCTAAGTGGCTGGGATTACAGGCATGCACCTCCAGAGCCAGCCAGACTCTTTTTTCTTAATTGTTATGCCTGAACCAAACAGAATTCATACTCTGACTTCACAAAGCATGAAGGGCCCGTAAGCACCCAAGGGGATGCCGGAGGAGCTAAGCTTCCTCTCCGATGCTTGTCCAGGAACCCTGGCACTCTCTGATGGAAGTGTCGACTGGCACAGTTCCCTGTGTTGCATGGCCTGCTGGACCACGGGAGTGACTGAGCTGCCAGGCAGGCGGGGAGCCGAGGGCTGCCCTTCCCACCTCCCTGACCTTGAGCGGGAGCTACCTTTGTTGTCGTGCCAGACCCTCAGCTTGCAGAGGTGACCCAAGCTCAGCATGTCAGAGAAGTTGAAGGTGTCTGTGTTGTTCCGCTCAAACTTGTTCCAGTTGGCCGACTGCTTCAGGGCCAGGGTCCCACTGTCCCCGTTCTCCCCAAAGATGATGATGAACACGTTGGCATCCGTGCCTGCTCCTGGGGAGGGTACAAGGTGAGGCTCTGGGTACCAGTCTCCGGGACACACCACCCCCTTGCCCTGGCTTTGCTCCTGGTCTCCTCAGAGGAGCAAGGTGTGCAGATGGACAGAGTTCAGAGGTGACAAGACCAAGGGGGAGGTCAGAAAGGACTGGTAAGAGTCCTAGAACTCCTGAGTCTCCAGTTCTGTGTTTTGCCTTCTCTTTGTGTCTTGCATAGGCTGCTGGTCTAACTGCAGTCATAGTAACTGTGAATGTTTTAGACAGAAATGCATCTATTTCTGGGAAATGCTCCCAAACTTAAAAGGCATGCCATATAGACTGGATCTACAGTTAAAAATACAGGCTGCCGCCTGCACAGTGTGGATTCAGAAGGAGAGTTCTGCGCTCCCTAAATCCGCTTTTGACATTTCTACTGGAACTTCATATCATTTGCTTAATCCAAAGAGAGATATTGACCCTAGTCAAAAAACAAGTGCTTTGGGAAGAGGTGGCCTTGTGATGCTTTTCGGGCACATCCCTGCTATTATCAGTGAGTTTATCAATTATTTTCTAAGAGCACATTCTAAGGGCATAGAAGGCCTTGAAAACATGTGGACACTGGGAATGTCAAGCAATAAGGATAAACTTCACCGTGAGGAGCAGATTTATCCCCCCCACTCCATCATCTGTGCCTGAGATGCTATCCTGAGAGCTTCACTTCTTGGCCTCAAGACTTCTCTGTTGAAATGTAAGCCACCATGGCCACCTCGTTAATCCTCCATAGTCACTTAGAATCGGTGTGGATGAATTTTCCCAATTCCTTGCAGTAGCTCCTGGAGAGTGGGCTTGGCACAGGGGAAGGACGGTAGGAGGCCTTGCCTCCTGGCTAGATCAGTCTGGACCCTGTCACCTTCCATTTTTGACATGCTAGTACCTTCGCTTGGAAGACTCTGAGTGTCCCATCTGCCTAAGTGACTTCTGCTTGTGTCTTTGGACTTGATATTGGCATCACCCTTGGGAAGTCCCTCTGATCTCACCCCTGATGTTCAGGTAGATAAGGTGTCCCCCTCTGAGTTCCCCAGCAGCACCCTGGGCTGGCATCTGTCAGAGCCTTGCCATGGGGACTGTGTCTGCTCCACCAGAACGTTAGACCTGCAAGGGCCCTGAGAGTCACACCTCTGTCCTAAGACCCAAGGCCAAAGTCGGCATGCAGTGGACAGCCACCAAGCATGTGAATGTGAGAGGGAGCCCCAGGTCCCCGAGATGCAAAGCATCTGGGTAAGGGGCACCAGGCCACAGCAGGAAAATGGCAGGCTGTGGGTCAAGCTCTTCAAAAGCATGGGCCATACCACCCCCACCATGTTCTCCTCTATTTCCCTGAGGGAGCAGGGAAGGGACCCATTGAGTCATTGGGAGGCAATACTTTGTCCAAGCAGAAAGTGACACACAGTGGAAGTGACTTAGACTGACTAGCTTTTAGAAAGCCATCTGAAGAAAAGTGCCCTGCCTGGAAACCAGGTCCTGAGCGGAAACTTTAGGGTGGGGGCGAGGGTGGTGGGAGTTGGGAGGGACCCTGGCCCACCCAGGATGTTGCTGGTCTTCACTGTGACGGTATAGGAGGTCCACTCCATCATCTCCTCCTCGTCGATGACAGCACACATTTCACACACCAGGGTCTTCTTGCCCTTCCGCTGGGACAGCCAGTCTCCATAGTAGAACATTGTCAGATCGCCGGTGTTCATGTTCTTCAGGAGGATCTGGGGAGGAAGCCCGTGTGGGAAAGCCCTCCCTCACCTACCAGCCCACCTGCAACGCAACACCTCCCACATCCCAAGACCGAGGGCCCAGAGCCAGGAGGAGCTCTGTGGCTCAGACTCCAGGCCCTCTCCAGGGCAAGGACCCTGCCTTGTCTCTTGCATGGGGTCTGAGAAGCCATGGGATTTGGAGATGTGGGATTTGGTCCCTGTCATGGTGCACAGGAAATGCTTGAGCCAGTGACAGAATAGACTCACCAAGCCACTGTCAGCCCTAACCACCTGCGAGCAGTTTGCCAGCTTGTCCTTGGCATAGGAACCATATTGTTGGCGCAAGAAAAGCCTATTAGTGGCTGAACAGGGGGGGAGAAGCCTGAGGGGACATAGGGCCAGAGGGCTGACACGGGAGATAGGGGGAGGGTTGTATGATGGGTGAATCGTGTCTCCCCACCCCCAGATCTGAATGTTGAAGTCCTAACCTGTAGAGGTCACACCCTACAGGTGAGAGGCCTCGCCCCTCAGGATGAGACTTTATTTAGAAACAGGTTGTTATGGGTGCAATCAGTTAGACGAGGTTGTGAGGTGGGCCCTAATCCTATAAGACCTGCGTCCCTGTGCCTTACACCAGGGGGAACGTGGCCAGAGAGGCAGTCACACATGTGGGGACAGGGCCCCACAGGGCCTCAGGGAGCGTGGCCTGCTGACTCCTCCACCTTGGAATTCCAGCCTCCGTGAGAAATCAATGCTGTGTTCTCAGCCCCCAAGTGGGTGGTCCTCTGCTATGGCAGCCCAGGACACCACTGCACACTGTGCCATGGGCAGGCCCCCCACCAGCATATTGGGGAGCCCAGGGCCCATGTGACACTGAGGCTGTGTCTGCAGGATGGTCATCTCTGTCACCAGAGCCAATGTCCTTGCTGTGAGTGGGGCTGCAGGCAAGGCTTCCCTAGGCCACCAAGGGCCCCAGCTTGGGGGCCACACATAGCATGGGAAGCATGAAAGGCATCACGCTTGGCCCCCGGCTCTGGGAACCTCCTCTCTGCTCCAGAACAGGGAGGGTGGGAGCCCTCCTTGGGGCAGCCTGGAGGCCAGGGCCCCACAATGCTGGGGTAAGTGAGGAAGGCCTGAATGTGAGGTCCTAGGAGGAGGAGTTGAGCCTCCTTCTTCCCCTGGGGACACTGAGTCTGCGACTGTGTGTGTGTGTGTGTGTGTGTGTGCGCGCGCGCGCAGTAGGTGGGGCCTGGACTGGAGCAGGACTAGGAAGTCCAGGTGGTGCCGTGAAGATGTCAGCATGTCACCCTGAAGCTGCTCCCAGCCCACAGAGGGCCCTCGGACCAGCGTCCAGGCAGGCTGCTGGGGTGGGCTGCCACGCCTGCTGTGGGAGAAGGCAGGAAGGACTAAGAGCAGCTCCCTGGCCATTCTCCTAAGGTTCCCATGACAGTCTGCTCCCTCCCCAGCCCCATCCCAGAGGAAGCCCAGGCCAGGTCATCCTCCCCCCAGGCTGTGTCCATTTGTGCTGACAACTCGTGCCCTCTTCTCTGGAAGCTGACTGGACTCTGACTGGACACTTTAAATTAACTATGTCCTCTGATTAATTCATGCCAAAGGGCATATTGGATTTCATGGCTGGGCTCATGTAATCACCCTCTTCAGTGACATTTGCACTTTAACAAATGTCCACTGATAACCCAAGAGAACATGGAGGAGAGGCAGACAGTGGCTAGAAGGGAGAGTGAGGGTCCAGATATTTTACCCTTTCCAGGAACCACTCGGGCCGGCTGCCCAGGCCATCGATGCGGATGCGCATTTTGGTGAAGGGAGCGATGTCCAGGATCTCCATGATGAAGGTGTCATTCTGCTCCCTCTCAAACCTGGGAACGGGGAGCAGAGGACTGAAGAGGGGAAGCCGGTCATGACCAGAGACCAGATTTGAGATAAGCCCCCACCTTTTGCACTCCAGATATGTTTGCTGGGTAGAAATGGCCCTGAGCTAAGACCTACTAGTTCTGGGTTCTAATCACATTCTGCTAAGTTACCTGGAACAGTCCCAGCTCCTTTCTGGAACTGGGTTTTCTTGTCTGTAGGGAGAATGACATCAACCCTGCAATCTTAGAAAACTTTCATAGGGAACAAATGGATGTGAAATGAACTTTAAAGGCAAACAGAATTTCATACCCGCAAAGCTTTAAAAGAGATTCTGAGTGACAGGGCCACCATGAATGGTGGGGCAGGTTGTGCACTGCACAACTATAGAAGGCATCATTCACATATTTCTATGTGCAATCTGCACAACTGAACACAGAGGCCCAGGATTGGGTAACGCCACGGGCACCTGTACAGTGGCAGCAAATAGACAGTAATGCGGCTTTTGTTGCTATTATTATTTTTCTGCTGAATGACCTCATCATCTCAGAGATGCTCTGTCTTTATTCCTCACTGCTCCTCCCACACTGCCACATGTACAATGTGACCTTCAATGGTGACTGATTGCTTGGCTGCTGACTGATTCCAGGTGATACTGTTGATAAGCCCCTCGGAGTGATGCAGGTGGCCCTGAAGAGATAGCTCTGAGTGGCAATTGTTCTGCTTCCTTGGATACAAGGCATATTCACAAAATGAGGCCACAGCCAGGCAGGGCTGTGCCTGCAAGGGCTGCAAGTGAAAACTAAGAACGAGCCCTGGAGGCAGTGGGGGAACAGAGCCTGCCCTCTTTTGGTGACTCGCTGGTGTACATCTATGATGGTTAGAAGTGAGAAGTTCTCCAAAGGTGGGGATGGAGCTGGGGGTGCCCTTGAGTGCATTGCTGTGGACAGAGCTGAGCTCACCTCTGGGTCCCACATCTGCCCACAGCCTTCTCTGGTCACAGGGCCTCTCTTGGGGAGGGAATCTCCTCGAACACCATCAAGCTATGCCTGTGACATATGCCCTGGGGGTCTTTCTCACCAAGTCCCCCAGTCAAGATGCAGACACCCATGACAAGGACCCGGGAGCCGGGAAAAGCCTCTGGGGCACACAGACACAATAAAGCAGCACAGGCCTCGGGAAGAGCTCTGAGCTGGCCCGCAGCGTAACTGGAAAACCGAGGTCCTCTGCCCAGATCTGCATTCAGGGAAAGCCTTTGACCAATAAGGGCCTGGAAGCGGGGCAACAGGGCTGTGTGGATGAGGGTGGGAATTGCAGACTTCAAGCAAGGCCTTTGGAATTTGGATACTCAGGGCTGAGGTCCACCCTCCCTCCCGCCAGCGATTACGCCCTGGACATCTGAGCAATAAGGTGGAATGTGGGCGGGAGAAGAGTAGCCAGAGAAAATCCAGGAATTAGGGGTTGGATGGAGGTAGGGTGGGAGTACAGAGGTGAAGGCCGCAGGGACTGAACACGCACTGGGGCACAGGGACCATGGCCAGACCAAGGGTGACAATAGAGCTGTCACCTGCAGCTTCCGCAGTCGCCTCCCAGGGAGCCCCAGCTTCTAAGAAATTGGCTTAAGACCTGGACGGTGACCACCAGCTCCCCTATTTTGTTCCTGTTCCCAACTTAGGCCCAACCAGAGACCCGACTCTGCTCTCCAATCCAATCACACAGGAGACCCGCCCTTTCCAGTGCACCTCCAGCCTCACCGTGCCAAACACAACACTTCACTGGAAAGCTCTTCCCCTCCTCTGACAGCCTGTGAGTCTCTGCCATGCCTAGTGATGGTGACTGACCCCCTTGCAGCAACAAGCTCTAATGACCTTTGATCTTTGTTTATTCCCTTGACTGCCTGAGTTCAAATCCCAATTCCCCTTCTTACTAGCTGTGTGACCTTGGGCAAGTTATTTCACCTCTCTGTGTCTCAGGCACCTTATTGTAAAGGGGAGATGCTGACGTAGCAAACTAGGGGGTGTGGTGAGTTAGTTCAGATCTAAAGGCACTTGCCTCCATGCCTGGTTTGGTCAACATTCACTAGTCATTCCCATTGCTAGTCGCTCAAGGAAGAATTCCAGAAGGAACCAGGAGCTGGCTAATGAGAGGGCAGAAGTGCTAAGAAGTGGCAGGTAAGACTCCTTGCCATGGCCCTGGGGGGAGCTGCAGAGGTGGGCAAAGCCCCCACTCTAATCTGCTGCTCTGCCCATGGGAGGAAATCCCTGCCTGGCCTCCAAGAAAGAGCTTCGGTGTCCTCATCCCAATCATCACCTTCATCACAAAGATCACCGTCCTCAGCACCTCCGCTCCAGTGAGGATCCAGAGGGACTCACTAGTGGCCCCCACCCCACCCCTCACCTGTGAGGCCAGAGCCAGGAGCTGGAGGGATTCAGAAGAAAGTCACCCTGGACCCCGCCATCTCCAGATGGCCAAGGGGCACTGTGGGTTCAGGGGGAGAGCAGCCGTTGCTGGGTTCTAAAAATGCTAGACTTGGACCCTGAGTCTGCCTCCTCTGGTTTTAAGGGGTCAGGTCCAGTGGTGTCTGAAAGACAGCGACTGAGCATGCAAGCCCTTACAGTCCTCTCTAGTCCCTGTTTAAAGAGAACCTGATGCTTAAGACTGGAGCCAGCCCCTGTGAATGACCACAGCCCTCTGCACACCTGGGCTGGGACGTCCCTGGGTGCAGGGTTGGGCCCTCCTGGACGTGCTCCCTCCCCAAGTCCCAGCCAGTGCTCATTCATTTTTTTTAATGTTCTGGAAATGGATTGCGTTTTGTTCTGCAATTGTTTTAGACAGAAAAATCGCAAAAAATTAGCAGAGTTCTGTGTGCCCTTCCCCCAACTTTCCCTAATGACTGCATCTTACGGTCCCACAATAGAAGAAACAACAGTAAAGAAATTAACAAGGGTATGACACTAGCCACTCATCTACAGGTCTTCCAACGGACATTTTTCGAATGACCAAATTTTTAAAAATAAGGAAAAAAGGACTTGCATGCAAGGTGGTCCAGGAAGCCTCCCTGGAGGAGGTGGGCTAGCTGACTCTCCAAAGAGAAGGTACTGAGACAGTGACAAAGATGTGGTGGCAGGAAAGTCCCACGGTGTGCAGGGGTGTGGGAGACTCCCCACTCACACTGAGGCCAGGTGGGGCAGGGGACGGAGGGCTGCATGGGAGGAGGGGTGAGGGAAGGGGCCCTTCAGGTACCTGGCCTTCTTTTTGTCCAGCTGCACCTCCTCTGTGCTCCCGTTGATGCCATAGAGGGTCATAAAGATGTTGGAGTCAGTGCCCCCGCCGACCACATCGCCTGTCCACACCGTCATTTCGTAAAGCACCTGCCATGGGTGGGATGCGGTCCTGAGCCTCAGCCACCCTGTGGACCCACCCAAACTGTCTCAGTCTCCCTGGGAAAGAAGAGCCCTCCCCAACCAACAACAAGAGCCTGGGGAGGAGGAGCCAGGCCGTGTCCCCGGCAGGCCCCATAGCACCCAGCCCTGGAGAGCTCTGCCCGGCAGAGGGCATGCTGTGCGGCAAGGATGTGACTGGAACCCAGGTTCACCGAGTCTCGGTCAGTCCAGCCACGCTGGCAGGACAGCGCCTTTGAGATCACTCAGAGCTCAGTGAATCCCAGATCTGCCACCTGCCAGCTGTTGACCTGGGCAGATCCTGCCACCTGCCAGCCTGTCTCCCCTGCCGACGGGCAGACAGAGTCCAGGGGGCTACATGCGGGCCCTGGGCCTGCTTCAGGACTGGCTTCAGTTCCAGGTGTCCCCTCTTCCCGCCACAGCCAGCTTATACCGCAGTCTATGAGCAAGGGTCGCCCTGGAGTGATGTCAGAAGGTGCTCAGCCTCAAGCCATTGAATAGGACGATCACCTATTTATACAATTTTTGCTTTAGATCCGGATGTTGCTCCTTTGCCTTGGTTTGCTCTAAGAAGGATGACATTCCTATGGCTGTCCCCACTGGAGGGCAAGGAGAGCCTGGCCCTCCCCAAGGCCCCGCCCTGGCTCTTCTCTGAGGGGTAGCCTGGTGGCAAGCAGCATCACCCCCACAGATGTTCTGGGGCGTGCCTGACACTGGGCTCATCCTCCACTCTCCCCCACGAGGCGCAAACAGACTGACAACTGGGGTTAGATGTCCAGGAGAGGTGGAGCAACCCAGGCTGGCAGCTCCTTCCCCCCTGGCTGCCACATCCTGCCGTCACCACAGTGGTCACACCCGTGCCACTGTGCCTGCTGGATGCTTGTCTAGCAGCCCCTGGAATGTTCCCTAAGACACTGCAGGCTTGGCCGTGGCACGTGCAGGCCCAGCCCGTGGGGCTCAGGGCTGCTCGCAGAGGGCAGCTCTTCCGCTTTCAGGAGCCCCCCACGCCGCCCACCAAGGGCACTCGTGGTGGGCAGGAGGCGCTACAGGAACACAT
This sequence comes from Glaucomys volans, assembly GCA_020662805.1. Taxonomy (NCBI): domain Eukaryota; kingdom Metazoa; phylum Chordata; class Mammalia; order Rodentia; family Sciuridae; genus Glaucomys; species Glaucomys volans. Next base: position 73,091 of record JAJEJO010000437.1, on the reverse strand, counting down.
GGAGCCTGACCCTTTCATGCTCTTATCCAGAGAGGCATAAAAAATAGAATGATCAAAAGGAGCGCGTTGGTGGCCCTGTGGAGGCCGGCCTCTGAGGGCTGGCCCCGTCCGTCGCCCCTGTGATATCTGCATCTACCTTTCTCTCCTTTACGCAGATGCATCCCTTTTGATGTCATCAGTGTGTTTCCAAAAAGAGACAGAAGCAGGGCTCCTGTAAATCCGGTCCGGTATCAGGTGTCCTGGGGAGAGGGCCAGTCTAAAGAGCCCTGGGGTTCTTTGTACAGCGACAAGCCTGTGTTCTTTTGTTCTGTGAATAGCTGTGGTATGAACCTGGATTCTCCTGGACTGGAGCTGGGAGGAGGCGCAGCTGCCCTGCGTGGGTGGTGCACGCACAGGTGCACACAGCTGGCTGGTGGGTCAGGGCAGAGGGCCTCGGTAAGTGGCCGCTCACTGACACGGTCCACTTCCCACCACTGAAGATGTCTGGGAAGCGGGAGGCTGTCTGGACCGTGGAAAGTTCTGCTCCCTACTCTTCTGCAGAGGAGGTGCAGGCACGCCTGCTCCTGCCCATCAAGAATTTTAGAATCCAGAACTCAGACCCTCCAGCCATTTCCATGCCCAACATAGGCAGGGCCTGTCAGCTGAGTCCTTGCCTTTGAGGGATAGAGGAGCCGTTCATAGGTTTGGATTCAGAGACAGAGATAAGGACTGGGTTTTTTGTTGATCCCACAGCTTATGAGACAGAGAGAGGCCACAGGGTCAGGTCACCAACTGACTGGGTGTCCTTGGGTTCCAGAAATCCAGGTGTCCTGTGTCCTGCCTGGCCCTGGCTTGAGTTTGTACAACTTGTCCCAGGTCATTTGGCCAGTGGGATGTAGAACGAGGACAGGTGCAGAGCTCCTGCCTTCCAGGGTTTCCCAGTTGAGGAGGGTCTCGTTCCCTGTGTTGTGAGACCTAGAGTATCTCAAGAGCATCTTTCTCTGTGCCCATGCTGGTGGTCCTGGTGGAGCATTCTGGGAGAACAGCCACCCTGCACGTCTGTGCAGAGCTGTGACCTTCTAAAGCTCTTTACAGATTACTCATGACCTCATTCATTCTCACTAAGACCTAACACGGAACAGGCTACGAAGGGAAGCTTTGTTTCCATGTGGTGTATGAGAAACCAAGGCTCAGAGAGGCTAAGTGATTTTCCCAAGGTCACGGCAGCAGACCAAAGAGAGTACTCTCTGACAGATACCATTGCCCTGTGTACATGTATGAATGCACAGATGGTGTGACTCTACTTTGTGTACAGCCAGTGAAACAATAGCTGTACTCCATTTGTGTTCAATGAATCAATAAGTAAATAAAAAAAAAAAGAGAGTACTCTCCTCATTCCTAGCACAGTGAGTCCAGCCAGCCTCTCAGGCTAGAGTGCCCCAGTGATGAGTCTCCTGCTGCCTCACCTAATCCCCTGCTGCTCCCCTACCTACAAGGCACACCACAGTGTCCCCATACCTTCACCCCGATGTTCACCACCATGGCGTCCAGAAGGTCAAAAACACGTGAGGTGACGCCGTCGCCCCTGTCCTTGGCGAGCCAGCAGTTGCAGCTGAGTGTGTACTTGATGCCCTGGGTGGGCACTGCCAAGCACAGCTCCTCCACCAGCCAGCAGCTCTCAGGGGAGGCCCCATCATGGCCCAGCTGGGAAGAGACACACCAGCCTGTGAGGACTGGGTACAACTGGGAGGATAGTCCTTTCTGTTTAACGTCCCCTCCCTGTCCTGTACCCCCCATTCTCAAGGTTTCCTTCCAGTGTGCTGGGCACTCACTGGCCCAAAGCCTTCCCATGAATGAGATTTTACTGATCTAATTCAAGTCTCTAAAGAGTTGACTTTGAGTTAATCAAAGAATGACTCTGGTGGGTGGGCCGGCCCTCATCAGGCAATCCCTTGCAAAAGTGAATCTGGACGTTGGGGATGGAAGAAGTCAGAGAGGTCTGTAGCAGAAGAGGAGGTCTCCTATTGGCCTTGAACAAGGACACTGCCATGTTTTGGAGACAGCCACATGGGAGGGAATGGCAGGCAAACTCTGGAAATGAAGCTCTCCATCCTACATCCCCAAGAAAATGGATTTGGCCAACAGGACCCCAAGCCTTGGACAAGATCACAGCTCTGGCTGCAACTTGCTTTCATCCCAGTGAACCTTTCAGAAGTGGACCTGGCTAACTCACCTCTGGACTCCTGACCCATGAGAGACCACACACTGTGCCATTGTGAGTGATTGAATTAATGAGAATTTGTTGCACATAAATGGAAAGTTAATACGTGGGGCATCTCAGTGGATGGGTTGAGAATGGGAACCAGAGAGGCAGATGACTCACCCACAGTCACCCAGCTCTTTGATGGTGGAGGCTGGGAGGTTTCCCTCTGCTTCCTGCTCTGAGGAACTACAGGTCATTGCTCTGCCTGACCCCGAGTCCCTCCAGCACCCCCCCCCCCATGTACTGGTCATCTCCTCCCTTCCCTACAGTGGTCACATCACAGGGTCCCAAAGGCCAGCACCTCTATTTTCTTGATGACGCCCACATCCAAGCCTCCGACATAGAACTCCTCCACGGAGCCACAGGCGAAGCCCCTCTTCCCCTGGGGGTAGTCCAGCCAGATGCGGTTGCTGCGTTCGTCCTCCTCCCCAATGAGTAATATGAAGGCCCGACTGTCAGTGGCCGCATCCTTGTGCTTCCCCGTGGTCACTGACACATAGTAGGGAATGACTGCAAGAGATGGTGGTGGCCCAGCCTCACAGGGGGCCAGGCAGGCGGGGCCTGCTCCATGGGCCTGGAGATGCCATGGCTCCGGAGGCCACTGGCCTTGGCTCCCCCTCAGAGCCCAGTGCAGGAAACTTCCTAGCTGGAGAGTTTCCTCCGGTGTCTACTCTCCAGGGAATGAGGGAGTGGGACATGGAAGAGAGTGTCCTTGTCACTTGCTGGAGTGTCAAGCTTTGAAGAGTGCTTTTGGCCAATTGTCTTTCTGAACCCAGCACGACCAGGTAAGAAGGTAGGAACAATGGCCTCTCTGCACATGCAGGAGTTCCGTGGCAGAAGCGCTTCCACCGTCAGCAAAAGGAGGTCGGTAAAAGCAGGTTCTTATAGAAAGGAATTCGAGGAAGGGTAACAAAATGTATTATATATATATGATATGATAAAGGAAAGTTCTAGAAGATATCCATTTCCAAACCAAACCAGACTAATCAGCACACCAACTTGCTCGGTTGAGCATGGCATAGATTTCTCGTTCCCCACTCAGCATCACTCTCCTGGAAGCTGTGGGGAACCACAACAGGCCAGCAGGTGTGTTGGGAACCCCTTCTTTAAATGGTCTGACTCTCCTTGGAATGTGGATGGGATGCTTGGAGTTCCAAGAGCCATCTTAGAGACTTGGGCAACCTTTAGGATGCAAGCTATTTATAAGGTTGCCAGGGTGACCAGGTTGAAGGAGCCTGTTCGCTGACGTCACTGGAGCTGATGGATTAGTCCCAGATGGCCTACTTCTGAACTTTCATGAAAGGAAAAAAAAATCTGCGTTCATGGAAGCCACTCTTCCAGGTACTGCCATTTGCAGTTACTGATGGATAGTGAGCTGGAAATCCTTCTCCTGGCCCATCTTCCTCAATGGGTCGGGGGACACTGCCCTGGCACAGTGGGTTAGGGTTGTACAATCTGTATCTGAAAAGTTTCCAAATTAGGCCTTCATGGGATTACATGCATTGTTTTCTGTACCTGTGTTTCCCTGTTTCATCTCCATGAGGAGAGCCCACAGGCCCATCCACAGGGATCACAGTACTTAGCTAAGGAGAAGCACTTTTTGGGGGGCTCAGGGGAAGGGTCCTGTCCTCTATTCACAGGGTGAGAGGCAGTGTGTAAATAGATCAGCTCTCTCAGCCTGACCCCACAGACCCACCATGTGGTCTCCTGGAGGGGGACATGGTCACACTCTTATGCTTAAGGGACTGAAAGGAAAGCAGTGTATTTAAATGTTCAATAGACAAATCTAGAAGCACCTTATCTCAAAAGTCTGGTTGGAAAAATGAACTTGTCAGGGAATTATGATGCTGTTTTACAGAAAAGACAAATCAGTCTCTGATTTGTCCAAAGCTGGGTTTATTTTCAGAACCAGAAATGGAACTTATGTCCCCAAACAACCAGCTTGGACTGCTTTCCCTGCTCCTACCACACCTGACATCATGTTTTGTGTGGCTGAGTGCACTGTCAACAAGCAGGGCATTCCCATTGTTGCTGTTGGCTTCCGTCTACTCGTCTATCCCAGGCCCTCTGGACTGAATCTATGTTCTGAGAGTCTGGAAAAGGGCAGGGTGGAGGATCTGTGGATAAAAGGTATCATCGGCCTCATATCTGTTAGCCTTTGCTTCTCCATCTATAAATGGAGTTTCCCTCTCACCTCACATGGTTGTCGTGGGTATGAAAATCGGCAATCCTTGCGAACACTATAAATCACAAAGCACTAGACCTAAGTGGTCAATGACCATGGGGTTGAAGGACAGCCCATTCAAGAATAGCTTAGAAACATCTCCATGGGCCTGCTCCTCCTCTACAGAGCTTCCTGCTTAGCTTACCTGGGCCCTCCTGAACATAGTCAGCCATGGGCCCCGTTACGGTAGTGATGTCCACATCCGCCATCTTGGAGCTCAGGGCAATCTCCCAGAAGTCAGCAGGACTGCTGCAGTTGCTACTGCGGTCCCCAGTGTACTCCTGTCCAGAAAAGCATCACCCTGGCTTGTTACAGCTCCAACATCTTCTACCTCAAGAACCCTGCCCAGGTACAAAGATGGTGACAGGCCATGTTTAAGCCAAGGCCCTGACTACCCCTCACTGTACCTTTTCATAGAAAAGTCTCTCCAGTCGTCCATCCTCCTTCTTCAGGGACAGCCAGCGCCCGCACAGGAACAAGAACTCGTCCTCATTGGTGTCGTTCCAGATCTCCACCTTCTCCACATACCAGTCTGCACACCACTTGGTGTTATCATGGCGCAGTTTGATCTTGTAGATGACACCCAGGTCAGCAGCCTCGATGATGAAAGTGTCGGCCTGGGGAGTCCAGGGGTGGGGACTTGGTGAGGAGCACCCCACTTCATTCCACTCCAACCCATCCTTTCAGGACCTTCCACCCTCCTTAATTATGGATGAACAGATCCTAGTTGGGGAACCCTCCAGGTCCAAATCCCTAAGATAAGTAAGTGATTGGTATCCAAGTTCAAGGCCTCACTTCCATAATGGCTCCCTTTCACAGTCCACTCATGCATGCAATTCCTTGAAGAAAACTGTCTTTGCCCAGATTTCTCTTGGGATAAACTTGTGGGTGTTTGGAAGATGAACCCTGATGAACTATATGAGGAGGTGACACCTGATGGCCAGGACAGTGACAGATGAGGGATGCTTGATCTTCTCTTATAACTTGAAACACTGGAAATTGAGTTCAGTAGAGTAGAAATGGGCATAGCGTGTGACACGGCACGTCCCCTTCCTTGCATCTGTTTTAGAGGAAGACTCTCATATGTGCACAAGAAGGCTTATTGCACAAGTTTACAGTGCGAACTTGGAAGCCAGTTGAGGCTCCATTCTTGGGGGAAGCTCAACAACTCTGGCACAGCCTTTCCCATGGAATGGATCTGTGTGGTGGTTACAAAGAAGAGCCAACTCCTCTATGTTTGAATATCCTGACACAGAAAGATTGCCAAGGCATCCCACTGAATGCCAAAGGCAAGTTGGAGAAGTATTTATACAGCATGATGCCTTTTATGTAAAAAAGTGAAACCACATAATGTCATTGTCCATGTTCTATGGGCACACATACCAGTATTCAAAGAAAGCACTGGGAAAGGTGTGGAGACAGGAGAAAGCATAGGACTTTCTGGGAACAGGGCCCAGTGGTTGTCAAGGACATTCTAGGCAGGCCACACAGGGTGTCATGAAGGTCTGCAAGTCATGTGAAGGGTTCAGGTGAGACCTGAGATCTGTGGGGACCCCTGAAGAACTGAAGTGTGGTAGTGACTCCAACAGCTTTGGACAGGTTAATTGAGGGGAGCAGAAGAAGATGGATTGGCTGGTGGGGCCTGGAGCAGAGAGACCTGGACTATTCAATAAGCAAGGTGAGAAGGGGAGGGGATGAGCTGGCTCCACCCCCATGGAGCTGGCTCAACTGACCAGAGGACAGTTAGAAGGGAGAATACCCCAGATCTGGCAATTGATTGGATATGGATGTGGAGGGGGGTGATAGAAAAATGGGTATCAGAGGTGACCCCCAGATTCCAGAGCACATGATTAGAGAAATGGAAGCTTTTAAAAGCTCAGCATTGAACTTAAGGTCCTATAAATAGTAACTGATCCAGAGGATGCTCCAGCTCTCCTGATGGAGCACCAAAACTAGCAGTCAGGAGGAGAGAGTGATGAAGCAGAATGGGGTAAGAATTGGGCTGTAACAACTGCTGAATCTGAAGCCAGAGGAGGACGGATTGCATTGCCGGCATTGGTTATTTCATTCATTCGTCCACTTGACACAAATTTATTGAGCACCTGTTCTTTGCTCTGTAAATACAGCCATGGACACAAATTGATCTATTGGCTGTATGTGGCACATTGTTATGTTACCAAAGCATTTTCCAGGCATTGGCACCTGGTATCAAAGCAGGCAGAGAATGGGTGAGCTCTGCCAAGTCAGACAATGCCCAGCACAAGGAGTCAACTCAGTGCCAGGCCCTTCATAGGTTTTCATTTGGCTGACTGTCACCGTGACTCAAAGTTAACTCTATTTTATGAGGAAGAAGCTGAGGCATGGAGTTGCTGAGTAACTTGCCCAAGACCACCCAACTAATAAGTATTAGAACCAGGATCTGAATTCAGGTGATCTGACCCCAGCATCTGGGCACTACTTCATCATGTCCCTGGGGTCAGGGACATCATATGAATCCACTTGACCTCTTTGGCATTCCATGTTTTCCAAAATGGATAGCGGAGGATAGGCTTCCTCCTAGCTACTGTATCTGGGCAGTGAACAAGTATATCTCTCATGAGGTGTGTGTGTGTGTGTGTGTGTGTGTGTGTGTGTGACTTTAAATGATCTTCTGTGATGCAGATGCTCTTACATCTCGCCCTGGTTCTCAGGACAAGGTCTCCTTAGCACTCACATTATATCCCCACTTCAGAAGCAGTGAACTGAAGTAAAGGTAAATGGCTTATTTCTATATGAAGGAGCAGATGAATGGGAGCTCTGGAGTCTGACTCCCAGGGATCTGGTTGACAGCTTGGAGCTCCTCCCATGAGACCTGGCTCCTGGGGTCACCAGCCACTGCAGACCCACTTAGGTGACACCCACTTTTCTTGCCCCAGGTATAATTTCCTCCTTATGGTAGCAAGTGGTTTAATACTAAGGGTCACACCTGGCTGAAGGTCAGACTTAAGGACACCCTTGATAAATACCCATCAGTTGATGTGTGAAATCCCTCCACACGACCGTGAGCAAGACCACAACTTAGATTAAGAGCCAGTTCCCCATATGTGATCTCCTGGCCTGTGGGGACTTGGGGAAGTTTTAGATGATGGAGAGGAGAAGGAAAAGAGACTGTGTATCAAGTGACAGGGTCAAGGCAAGCAGGGTACAAGGAGAGAGTTGAGCTGCTTCAAGGTCTCTGTGGGCAGACTTCCTTCTTGGATAATCACAGTATTTCCAAGCTGGAAGGATCTTAGACCCTGTCTGGTCATGTGGTTTTTCAAGCCTTTTCCTGTCACAGAGCCTTTTGCTTGATAGAAGGCTTGCTTGGTGCCCCAATAAATAGGCCAGGTCAAAGAGGTTCTACCTGGGGGGTGGTGGGCCTGTCTGCCTCCCCCATTTCCCCATGGTTCCGAGGGCCTTAGTGCTCTCACGACAGAGTTTAGTCAATTCAAATTTGACCCCTTACTTTACAGATCTGGAAACTGAGGTCAGAGAAGTTGAATCACATAAGGAGTTGAAGGTGGGCCAGGCATCCAGACCCCCAAGTCAGGCCTCTGTCAGCCCAGCTCCTGCTGCTCTGAAGCCCTCCTCTCCACATGCAAGAGCCAGCCATGGCGAAGCTGACACTCTCCCCTGGAGCCCACAACCTGAAGCTCCAGGCCCACTTTCTGCCTCATCTGACCTCACCTGTGGGACCCTGGGCAGGTCCATCTGCTGGGAGAGGGGGTGGGCTGCGCTGTGGGTGAAGGAGAAGGGTGAAAGCCCCAATGAGCATTCATAACACCCCACAGAATTTCCAAACATCCCTGGGGGACCAAGGAGAACCAGCACCCAGACCTGGGGAGGAGAAGGGAAGTGGGGTGAGCTCGGCATACCCCCCGCCCCCACCCCACATACCGTTCCTTTCTCAAACTTGTTGGTGCGGTTCTCTGACTTGCCCAGGTACCTCTCCCCGGTGTCCCCCAGGTCTCCATAGATGGTGATGTAGACCTTGGCATCCGTCCCTGCCCCTGGAACATTCCCTGTGAAGATCTGCACCGAGTACAGCACGACTGGGCAGGAAGTTGGACAGAAGACAGACAGAGGGAAGAAAAGGGTGACAAGAGCCTTAGGTTTGGGAGCTGAACTTGTAGGAGGATGGAGGTCTGGGCCTCCAGGAGGCAGGGCCTTCCTCTTGCTCAGCTATGCACCTTTAGCTCCCGCCCCCCCTGGTCCAGACCTGGGGGACTCTCAGAAAACCAAGCATGGAGACTTCTCCCAGTGCACCTCAAACCAGCCACCTGTGCAGCCACTCAGTGTCCAGGGAGAAAGGCCCTGAATGCCACCTGAAGTGGACACACAGTGTGGTCACTGGATCTTCCTGCTGGGACACACTGTCCATCACCCAACCTTCCATCTGACAGGCGTCAACACCAGATCCTTCTAACTGGATTATGGGAAAACGCAACATTTCTGAAAAGATAATCGCCCATCGGTGTCCATCTCCTGAGTTTCATTTATTTTTCAACCCCCAGGGCTTCAGACAAACTCTTCCCAAAACTGCAGGGACCTCTCCTCTGTTCCCCAGGGTCCCTGGGAAGCGCTTGATACATCTTGGGGTGATGATTATGGAAAGTCCTTAAGGAAAACGGAAGCTAGTGGCCTCTTGCTTTGCCTTCTGCTGTGGCCTCCTGGAAGAAGAATGGAACAGCCCCTCTCCCGACCTCTGACTTGGTGGGAAGAGGCAAGCCTTCCAAACCTTTTTTTTAAAAAAATTTTTAATTTTTTTTCTTAGTTGTTAGATGGACACAATACCTTTATTTTATTTATTTTCATGTGGTGCTGATGATCAAATGCAGGGCCTCACATGTGCTAAGCAAGTATTCTGCCACTGAGTTACAACCTCAGACCCCTGAAACCTTTTTAATGAATGCTGGGTGTACTTGTCTCCTCTCCATACTCCTTTGTCCAAGGAAATGAGGTCAAGGATGAGGGGACTTAGCTGGATTTTCCCCAAGGGAGTTTTGAGATGAAGGCTAGAGGCTAATTTCCTTCATCCTGGGAGGTAGGGACCCCTCATCTGCACAGAGACCCAGTAGGGAGATGGCTGCCAGGCTCATGTGGGACTTGAAGCCTGAAGAAGGGCTCAAGTGCAGAAGGGAGGATCTCTTCTTGACAAAGCCAGGCTTCATGTAATGGTGTTTATGACCCAGAGAAATGGCACCTCAGTGTTGGCAGAAAGACAATAGAACAGTGGCACAGTGCGTGGGAGAGGGCACAGGGAGGAGTGGCACCTACCCTGGACCAAGGGCCAGGCTCTTCTGTGAGTCTCAGGATTCTTGCAAGACCCTAGGAAAGGGGCTCCCCTCCCTGCAGGACCTGAGCGGGGCTTTCTCTCCAGCCCTTACCAGTGGGCCCACAAACACCTCTAATCCAATGTGGGTAAGTGAGGGGCTGCGGGTTGCTCCTGGTTGTGGGCACATGCACACCCAGACATGGTTCCTGGTATTCCCTTGGATTCTGCAGCGTACACTTCTGCCTCTGGATGGGCCTTTGGAGTAGCATCATGGGTCCTCATCTCCTGTCCACCCTGTGAGTCCCGAGTTCCCCTTCCACCCACATCACTCAGCTCTCATCTTGCACAGCCTGGCATTGTCTTCCTTGAGGTCCTGAGTCTGCATCTCCAGCCCAGTTGCCTCCCCTGCTTCAAATCCCCGATCCGTTACCTAGTGGTCACCTCTACCTTGACTCGACCCCAGCATCAAACTCACACATCCAAATGAACTCTGCCCCTGCTGCAACCCACCCTCGCTCTAACCTCCAACCCACTGTCGCTCTCTCCACAGCGCCCCCAGGCCCTGCTCTCCAAAGCCCCTTGGTGCATTGTGAGGTGTGTCTCCCAGCATGGGGCAGCCAGGGACTCCTCACGCCCCCACCCCACCCCACTCAGCTCCAGCACAGTCCAGCCATCATTTCCTGTGCTGCCTTAGTAAATGAAACCTCTTGTTGCTTAAAAGAGCCAACATCACCCAAGTCTGCCAGGCTAATACTGACATGAAGTGACATTAGGAGTCTTGTCACAGTTGAGACACAACAGTCGGCTCTCCTCCCCTCTCACTTCCTCCCTCCACTTCCTGGCTGCCTTCAGCTCTGTTCCACACATGGAATCATGGTGGGTGGGTGGGTCTGCTAGGATGCTTTTCTAGGAGCCTTCGTCCCAGAGTGCTGATGTGTCCCCAGGGGCTGTGACTAAATGGCCTTCCTACTCCCCTACTCCACCCCCACTGATTTTTCCAGTCCTTTGGGAATTAGGAGAACAGATCCAGCTTCTGGGTGCTGAGCAATGCAGTGTACAGGATCCAGCTATTTCTGGATCCTCCTCCCTCCCCGTCCCACCCAGGCCACAGCTCATCAGTGGAAAGATGTTTCCTTAGAAACATCACCAAGCTCCAAGTGGGTTTTGTGGCAAGTGATTCATACAGAACAACCCAAGTGTGCTGCTGGGACAACTGTCCAGGGCATCCTCTGGGGTTCAAGAAGAAAAGAGAACCATCCCCCTGATTCAATAGCAAAGAAAATGTGAAGAAAGGAATACGGGGTAGGGAGAGCCGCAGTACTCATTTTTGTTTCTAAGTGAGCGGCAATTGAGATCAAAGGAACAAAGGAGCTGCAACTGTTTTTCTTCCTGTGATAGAAAAGGAAAATGGTATTTGTCTTTTGACTGTCTTACCAGCTTGGTGGGCAGAAAGATCTGTTCCCTTGGCTTTATATGGCAACCTTGGATTTTACTGGAGTCTTGGGTTTTATTCCAGTTTTTCTAAGAAGGTAATACCACAAGTTGAGCTGGATTTCCAAACTTTTAGAGCTTCTGGGGTCCATGGAGACTCCCATGCTAGACAGGCCCCCAGGAGTTTGTGTTACAATAGTCAGTGGCATAAAAGTCTGACTCTTTTACGTGAAGTTGATTTTTGAAATAGCTAAAGTTTATTCATGATTGGCTGGTGAATAACGTGGAGATGGACTAACATGGAGATTGACAGGGACCACGCCATCACTGGTCAAAGCAGAGGTATGCCTCTCCACATGTGGGGCAGGAAGAACATGTATGCCTGTGTGCATGCATGCACGTGTACACACACACACACACACACACACACACACACACACACACGAGAAAGCTGAAGCGGAAGACTCAGAGAACCAGAATATGAGAGTGTCCACCCAAAGCAAAGGAGGAAACCCAAGAATTGAGTGGTCAAGATGGTGCAGATCCTGTAAAGAAAATTACATTTGTGAAGAATGGGGAAAAGGGCTGGCTTAGACAGAAAATGAACCGGGACCTTGGATTCTCTGTCACTGCACCCAGGCACGGAGAACAATACACAAGAGTTTTGGTTACAAATCAACCAGGGCCTGCCTGTGTTGCCTCCCTCCCTCCCTCCCTTCTTTCCTTCCTTCCTTCCTTCCTTCCTTCCTTCCTTCCTTCCTTCCTCCCTCCCTCCTCCCTTCCTTCCTCCCTTCCTTTCTCCTTACTTCCTTCTTTTCTTTTCTCTCGCTTTTTTTCTTCTCTTTTTGGTGGTGCTGGGCATCCAACTCAAGACCTTCCATGCGAGGCAGGTGCTCTACACTGAGCTACATCCCAAGTACCAAGATGCTTCTTAATTCATACTTACTTGGAGCAGCTGGATCCAGCATAGAAGAGAGGACCAATCTACCCAGATTGGTAGGCAAATATACGAAGGAGAGAGAAAACAAGGACCCAGGTAATTCAGACACAGGAACACCCCTATTGGGATGCATGATCACAGAATTGGACAAGAAAGGGATGGAACACACACTTTGGAAAGAAATGAGAAAACTTTGACGTCTAGCTCTGCCATTTATTAGCTGTGTGCAGTTGGGCAGGTCGTGTGATGGCCATAGGCCTCAGCTACCCTCTCTACAGCGTGGGGATAGAGTAGACCCTCCTCCTGCATGAGAAGGCTGAGCCTGGAGGGCAGTGCTCTGCAAGAGGCCACGTTCTGGAGCCACTCTGGTGAAGGAGGCCCACACTTACTGTCCAGAGGCTCTTCCACTTCCTTGTAGACTTGCCGCAAGGACCCGTCTTTCATGTATTTCTCAGTGAAGATGTCATAGGGAACCAGTTCACGGATGGTCTTCTTGTCATCCTCAGAGGCGGCCAGCCACCGATCACATGGGAAAGTCAAAGTCTCCGTGCCCTGGGGTGAGAGGGAGGGAGAAATTAGCCCCTGGGTGGGGGTGGGGGAGACTGCCAATTCCAGAGACTTGTGTGAATACTAATTAGACCAAGGACAAGTGACATGGAGCCTCATAAACAGTGCAAACGCCACAGGAGGCCTTCCTGCCCAGTGCAGCAGGTCTGGTCTTTTTCCCCCCAGAGTTTTATTGAGGTAACATTAAAATACAATAAAATCCACATATTTGAAGTATGCAGTTTGATCAGTTTCAAAATGTATGGGACCAATACAATCAATATAAACAGCATTTCCATTCCTTTTTCTTTTAATTTGAAATCATGCAGACTGTGCTTCCTGCATGTGTTATTAAGCAGATCTAGTCTTACTTAAAGACGTTCAAAGCCACATCAGTGATTGGCTCTTGAAGACTGGGGCTCCCAGGGTCACTTAAAAATAGACATCTGAACCCCAACCCAATCATTTAGATTCAGTGAGGGCATTCCATACTTTTAAATCACTCCCAAATCATTCATATCTACTGTGACTGAGAGCTGCCTCCTAACTTCAGAATTTTGTGGATTCAGAATGTTTTCCTCTTGTCAATTGACTTTGAGAAGCAGAAGGACATTCTGGTCATTCACTAGTACTATGACCTTTGCTATGGGGAGCAGAGATGTGGCTGCCCAGACTCTCCTCCTCAACCACTAGAACGGGTTCCAGAAGGTTCTGCCTTGGCCCTAAACCAGTTCCTGTACTCTGAGTGAACTGGGTGAATTTTTCTTAGGAGGGTTTATTTCAATTTAATAAGGCTGAAGTAGCCAGCAGGAATCTGCCTGAGTGTTCTGGAACAGGGCAAGAGGTGGAGCAGGGCAGACCAGCCAACACTCACGTCCTTATCTGGGAGGAGCCTGCGGATGTCCACGTGGGAGCAGTGCCACCCTGGGTTTATGCCTGTGTTGTCGTGGCCGATCCGGATTTTTTCAATGATTTCTCCCACATCCTCCAGCTTTGAAAAGGAGAAAAGGTCCCAGATGTTAGCAAAAAGGCCTCAGCAACACTCTGCCCACCAGAGCAGCCACCTTCAAGCCCCTTTGAAGTTTTAGGGGTCGCTTTCTCCCAATACTTGTCCACAGTCCAGCCCCCTCCTCTGCACATTCCATGTGTACACTTTGCTTCCCTGCCCCCCACTTGAAGTCACTCTTAACTCCAACTCAGTCCACTTCTCTGGAGATGGTCCTGCTCTTCAAGGTGGCCCTGCCCCCTGTCTTCCATTGCTCACTGTCATAGCAGTCCATTCCCTGCTGGAGAACTGAATTGGGTATCAGAAGAGGAGCTGTGGTTCCGCCCTTGCTGTCTTACCAGGTTGACCTTGTGCAAGCCCTCTGGCCCCTCAGAGGCCCTGCTCTTCCGCCATTCCTTTTATACGCTTCCACAAAGTCCAGTCCTGCAAACCTGACATTCTCTCACCACAGGGCCTTTGCATGTACTTTGCCTGCATCCTATTCCTCTTCTATGCCTAATCCTGTACCTGTCCAATCTCATCACTCAGGTCCTAACTCAAGGATCATTTCCTCTCACCTCCCAGGAAAATCCCTTGGACGCCCCAAGAAAGTCAAGCCTCTTCATGCCAGGCCACACACATGTCCACCGCATGCCTGCAGGTGCCCTCTCTCTGCCAGGCTGCCCACCCAACCAGCACTGACTCAAGCACCCCTGTGAGACTCTTGGCACTCTCTGGATTCTCACATGTCACCTTTTCCTCTAGAGTGCTGCTGTCTGTACTGACCCACACCCTCTATCATCCACAAGGGAATCAGGGGAACAAGATGAGGAAGAGCGAAGAGAAAAGAAAGGCAGGGGCAGCCAGCAATGTCACCTGGATGTCCTGGCTGATGGTCCATAGAGTGCATGCCTGTGGTTCAGTCTGACAGTTGGGGACTAGGGTGGAGCATCTGCAGAGGTGGCTGCCCAGCCTGCTCCATCAAGCTAGCAGGTGCCACACAGAGGTGGCATGAGTAGAGAGCTCTTGATAAGAGAATGGTGTCGGAATGATTGACTGAGTCATTCGTCCAATGCAAAGCCTCCAGAACTTTAGCCAGAAGTGACCTCTGTATGAGCTGGAACTGCCTCCATCCCTTGCCTCCCCACCCAGCCACAGTGGCAGGGTCATTGGTACCTATCCTCCCCAATTCTCGCCCTGGCTCTGCCCCTCTGACCTATGTGACCTTAGCAAGACACTTGACCTCCAGGCTTTAACATCCTTGTCTATAAAATGGAGAGAATACGTCGTGCTCAGCTGATGCAGGGACATGGGGGAGCCCCTTAGGGGTCACTTCTAGATCTAAGATCATGGACATGGTCACTGTTCTCTGGCTCTAAGTGCCTGGCAGAGCCACACACTGCTGTACACTTTGTGGGTGGTCAAGGGTGCTGCAGCCCCCCTGGAGCACCACCCCCAGCCCCACTGCCATCACCCCCTCGCATCAGAGGAGCAGGAATCAGTGGCCATGATGGCCCTTTGGAGGCCCCGGGATCAATGTTTGCACTGCCATGGAGATTGTGAACAAGGCCTTACTCTTCCCCATTGGGACAAGCACAGGAACTGTGGGAGGAGTCCCTGGGATCTCTGCTTTAGGACCCAGCTGCCTGGTAGGACCAGGAAGTAAAGGGTCACTGACTCTCTGTCTGTCCACAGGCCTCTTTCCTCCTTCCCTGTTCCACTACCCTGACGTTTGAGGTGTGTGGATCTCTGGCTATAATAATACATCTGGGACCTTAATCCACCATCTACTCGGTTGGATGCACCAGGCAGCCGACTCAGAAGGGATCCCTCAAATGCCCAGGAGGCATTAGGGGACTGCTGGTCACAGATGGTGGGCCTTGGAGGGTGTCAGCATCAGGAGGGACCCTGGCATTCTTCTAGGAGGCAAAAGAAATAAGCAGAGAAGGTTCTGGCGTACAGAGCCCAGCTCTGCTGTTTTAGGAAATCTTAAGCAAGTTTCTAAACCTTTCTGTGCTTTTCCTCATCTGTGAAATGGGATGGTTACATTGCCACTCTCCTGGACATGTCGTGGGGAGCTCACAGGAAGGTCTCAAAGGCCCTTAGCTCTTATTATTCTTTTCCCAGACAACCCTGTGTCCTAGAAGGAGGAGAGGTGGTGGCTGGCTCATGGGCTAGTGGCTGAGTGAGAGTCAGTGCTGGCCACCCAGGGCTCTCCTTTCACCTGGAGATCCATTGGCAACAGAAAGGGAGAGAGGGATGTGGGCAGGAGGAGGGGCAGGGGCTAGAGACAAAGCCTTTTGTGTGCTCTCAAGGTCTCAGGCTTCCCTGAGACCCAGATAGATTTAAAAAGAAAAAAAATAGCAACAAAGTACTGGCAAATTATAGCTGCTTGTTAATGGGGACTTCATTGATGAAAGTCCCTGAAGTCCTGCTGAGATGTGACCACAGCCTCAGTGACTGACTGACGGCATTGGGCTCAGATGACTCACACCACAACATCTTGGGTGGGAGATGTGAATTTTGTGTGGATAAATGAATCAGCCTTGAAATTTTCTTGTTAAAAGACTCAACAAAGGTGACAGACCTGCCCACAAGTGTCTGAATTGTGTCTGAGAGGTGGGGAGGGAGTAGGGGTCCCCTGGGACAGTGACTGACTGATCAATAATGAGGAAGAGTTTGGGGCTTTGTTTCCCACCACCAGAAAAGAAGCGGTTTCTCCACAGGTCCCTGTTACCTCGAGAGTCCAGGCTCCTGGGGACCCGGGCCCTTCTCCAAGTCCTGCCTCGTCCTGCGCTCTGGCCAAAACTCGAGCCATGAGCTTTACTTATTTCCTCCTCTGGGCTGCTGGCCATGCCATCCCCTCACAAGGAATGCCCTTGCCCCTCGTCCCTGTGTGTACCCACTTGCATGTCCAGCTCAAAGTCAGTCTCTTCCTTCCCCAGATGCCTATGGCACGCTCCGCCCACTTGCTAGGGCACTATTCCAGAGCCAGTCCTCCCAGATTCAGATCCTGCTTCCACTGCATTCTTGCAGCTTGGCTTTCCATAACCCCTATGCCTTGGGTTCCCCTTCTTTACCCAGGGTCAGGGACAGCAGCGTTGTTGTGAGGGTTTTGTGAATGCATATAGATAAACCTTTGCCATCAGTGTCCCCTGATCCACAGGCTCAATGATGGTGACAATCACCAGACCCAGAAGCTTCGCATGAAGGTCTGGGGTCCCCACCCACACTGCAGGCCTCTTGAAGGCAGGGGCAGGCCTATCCTGCTCTTGTGTCTCCCACCCGCTGAGCACACAGCAGGACCTGAGAAGGCACTGAATGAAGGGGTGTGGGACTCCAGGGTCCTGGGACCTATACCCAGAGCAAACCTCAGCCAAAACCCTGCTTCCCAGACCCAACCCAGAGTCCGGGAACACACAGATGTTATTCTGTATCGGATTGTTTGGTCATGGCTTGCAAGCTGAGTGGGAGACCTATCTCCTTGTGATCACTGGTGGTAAGATTCGCACCCATCCCCACACCCACAAACCAGCCTGCCCGGAAGCCTTGCTCCACCTGTAGACCTAGGTCTAGGGGTGCACTCACAGGAGACACCCCGTTGGCATTGTTCCTCTCGTTTTCCCATGTTCTGGTCACTCATATTGCCTCTGGTCCTGACCCCAGTCCTGGAGGGGCAGAGCAAGCTTCCCCGTCCTCCTGGTTGGTGGGAGGCTCTGAAGCTCAGAGAGATTAGATCAGCTGCCCATCTCCCCCCCTGAAGGGCATGTCCGCAGGGCTTCTCTCCCCATCTCTCTGACCTGCCACCTCTGCAGGCAGCCTGCTGAGCCCAGGTACCTCCACAATGAAGCGGGAGGCCGACTTCCTCTCAAAGAACAGCTTCTGCTCCCTCTTGTTGGTGCATAGAAACTTCTGCCGGGTGCACACGGCATCGCAGCCATAGATGACGATGAAGATGTTGGCGTCTGTCCCAGCAGCAAAGACATCGCTGGTGTACAGGGTGATCTCGTAGGGGACAACTGAGGGGGGTGGCCAGAGGGGATGAGAGAATGAAAGACAAAGGCAGGTGAGGTCAAGTTCTCCACCAGCCTGGACCCTGTCACTGGGGAGCAGCTACTCGTGGACCTGACTTTCACACGGTCGCCTAGCAACCACAAGGAAGGAGGTCCTGCTAATGCCTTCCAATCACAGAAATCCCCTGATCCCTCAGACCAGATCAGGGTCACCAAGCCTCAGGCACCGCAGGACCAGTGCAGCAGATTGGCCAAAGGCATGGGCTGTGGAATTTGACAAGCCCAAGCTTGAATCTGGTCCTGACTTAACTATCTGTGTGACCTGGGCAAGTTACTTAAGAACCTCAGTTTCCATTGTCTGTAAAGTGCCCTCAATGTGGTGCTCAGCTGGACACTCTGTACCCAGGAGCATTAGATTCCAGGGGAACTAACCAATCAAATATCCAGGCTGCAGTGGTGAGAATCCTTCCTCCTCTTTCCCCAGCCCCAGCCCCCAGCCTTACTTGCTTCAAGCTGGCCTGCCCTCCCCACCTATGCACCTGGCCCTTCATTCAGGTACCCTCACTTTACGCTGTCCTATAGAGGAGAGGACAGGAGGAGATGAGGGATGACCAGGGCTTACTCAGTCCCAGGAGGGACTATCTGTCTTTAAATGAGAGCTGTCCCACCAGGGCTGTTAACCAGCAGCTACCCCACAAACATCCACCAGCACCAGGGCCTGCAAGTCTGCAGTGTGGGCTGAGGGCCCTTTGATCCAAGAGCCTTGGGGAGCTTGTTACGAATACAGATTCCCAGACTCCTCCTCAGATTGTGTGTGGGGTGGGTCTAGCTCACACTGAAGTTTGAAAACAGTAGTTTAAAATCATATATTACCAACTATAGGGTGGGGTTCATTAACAGGTTGTGAAGGGGTTTAGCAAGCTTACCAGCAGTACTTCAAAACCTGTATGGAATTGAATAGAAATGGAACAGAAAATCTCACGGTACATCCACAGAGGGAGGGTAAATGTTTTGTGACATTTTCATTTGTTGCATATGTATATGAATGTGTATGCTTCCTCAGGGCCACAGTACCATAAGGAGAGGAAGAAAGGGAGGGAGGGAGGGAAGGAGGGAGAGAAAGAGAGAGAGAGATCCCAGAGAAAAATGCTCAAGAGGTCATCTACCCTATCCTGTGATCTTGCCTGTCTAAAGAAGCCACATTAGAAGTGACCCTCCTCAGGCAGCCCTGGATTCTCCAGATGAGGAATGTGCCCTTCATTCACTTTCAGGGATGCTTTGCTGCCAACTTGGGGTAGTAACATTTGTATGGTAGCTGTCGTTCATTGAGGACTTTCTATGTGCCAGATTATGTTTTAAGCACCCTAGAGCCCTCATCTTTTTTCATCCTGATGGAGTAGGTATTGTTTACAGTTTACAAAATGAGGAAAGCAAGGCTCAGAGAAATAACTGGACTGACATCAACATGGTGGAATTAAACTTGAACTCAGACTTGTCTGACCCCAGAGCTTGTACAGTCTACATCCAGGGGTGAATTGGAAGACAGTACTGCTGCCTGCCCACCAGCCACAGGGAGAGCATGCCAGGGAGGCCCATGAAGATGACTTGGAGCCCCACAGTGACCTGAGGGGGCCCCACCTGTGGGTTGCTGAGAAATAGAAGCACCAACCCTGCCGGGCCCTCAAGCCACAGTGGAAGCTCATCTCTGCAGCACACAGGGCCTTCCCATGAGGACTCAGGATGCTCCCTGGGAAGCCTGAGAGAAAAGCTGGCGATGGAATCTGGGCTCTCCTGAGACCAGCTGGCAGTAGCAGAAGCCCTGACGTTTCTGATAGGAACAGCCCACCCTTGAGTCCTCATCACACCAGGCCTGGGCCTGCATTTGGTTTCTGGTTTCTAGTTCTGTCTCTGTCATGGGGTAGCTGTGTGTCCTTGGGCCTCAGTTTCCTCACCTGTAACACGAGGAGGTTTAACTAGATCTGAGGTTCAGTTTGTTTCGTAGTGGGATTCTCACAGATGCATTTATCAAGAACGTCCAGGAAAAAACTTGATGTTTCAAAGCTGAGGAGTTGCTCTAGATAGCCTGGGGAGGGTCCCTTCTCAGACTTTCTCCTCCCTGAATCCACTGCCCTGGGACACCTCCCTCGCCTGTCATGACCTTCAGAGCCAATGTGGAAGCCAAAGGTCCCTCCCCACTCTCACCTGGCATGGTTCAGCCTTTTTAGTTCCAGACTTGGCCCTGCCCCCCACCCCTGGGGACTGCATGTCAGACCCTCTGGCTGCCCCTTCCTGATTCACTGGTCTCTGCCATGTGCTGGCAGGTCCTCGGTCAACCCACCAGGAACACTCTTGGTCTCCTCTTATTGGTTTCACATGTATCACGCCATCTTGACCAACTGTCAAACCTAGCTTCCAACACGCTTTCCAGTATCCTGACTAGGACTGTTGCCACTATTTCTACCAGTCCTGGGACCAAAGCTTCCTGGTTCCCTGGAGCCCTTGGCTTTGGACCTAAAGGCTTCTCTGGAAGTAGGTCCTGAGCAGCCAACTCCTCCTCCCTGTTCCCACCATGAGAGTTTCACATTCACATCACACCACACCCAACTCTTCAGTTGTGACTATCCTGAACATTTTTCTTTTCTCTTTTCTTTTCTTCTTTTTTCCCTCTCCCTTTTCTTCTTTCCTTTCTGTCCCCTTTTTTTTTTCCTTTTGGCAAATGTGAGTCTAAGACAAGGGGCAAATGGGTTGCTTTTACCATCAGGCTAGAACTGAACACACTCAGCCCTCCATTTCTGGAGGTCCTGCATCTGCAGATTCAACCAACCATGTATTTAAAAAAAAAAGGTGTGTCTGTTCTGATCATGTGCAGACTTCTTTCCTTATTGTTATGCCTTAATCAACACAGAATCCCAACTATTTACATAGTACTTACATTGTCTGAGGCATGATAAGTCATCTAGACAGGATTTAAATTATAAATGCCATTTCATACAAGGGACTTGAGCATCTGCAGATTTTGTTGTCTGTGGGGGTCCTGGAATCAATCCCCAAGAATGTTAAGGGACAAAGTCAGGACACACAAACTCTCACACTTTTGGTGGGGCACAGAGCAAGGCCTGTCCCAGGGCACAGAGGGAGATGGGTACATCTGCCCTTATGGGTCCCACCCAGTCCTGCTGCCAACCTTGTGTGCATCTGTCAATTTAGAGTCTGCCCAGCGTTGCGGTGATTCCTAGGAGCAAGGACTGCATCTAGGGTTTGCTTTGTACTAAGTCCCTGGCCAGTCCCTCCACTAGAAGGAGAAATGTCACTTTACTTCAGGCTTTGGATCAGAAAATATTTCACATGAATTTCTTTAGGAGGCGAAAGTGCATCATGGATTCATGCTGTTTGTAATTTGGGGGAAATCTTTTGGTAGAGTTCATGATTTAGCTAGAAAAAAATTGTATGTTCTGGATTTGGCTCAGATTTTACCAAATTCAGATAGATTACTTACAGTTCTGTTGATTTCAGTTTGATTCCCAGGTCCTAGAATGCATTTACACATATATAAACATTTTAATGCCTATAATCAGATGATGACAATAGAGAGGAAATGTCAAAATGTCACAAGCTACTCCAGTAAAAGGAATGACATTGACTTCCTTTTGGAGCTCCCCTGCCTCCTCCTCCCCTATCTTGTAGTGGGGATTACTTTGGCATGTAAATGCCTGGAATATGGACTGGTGATGACTGGGTCCTACAAACCAGTCTTTTTGGTACTACACCCACCCTACATTACTATCTCTATTTTGCAAATGAGGAAACTGAGGCCTAGAGAGGCCAGGCCCTCTTTGTGCTGTCTTAGCTAATTTGGGGTGGAGTTTGGACTAAACTGCCCAGAGCTCCTTGGCATCCTCCCCTTCCCCCCCCCCCGACCCCAAGCTCAAGAAATTTGGGAAAGGAACAAGGGAGCCTAATCTCCAAAGGGGGTTTGGCCAGAATTGACTCCCAAGTCCAGTGGCCCGTGCTGGAATTCTGAGGACGGGCCTTGCCCTGCGAGATGCTCACATGGCGTGTACAGCCTTGTCTGAAGCTCTGCGTGGAAGAGGTCTCTGACAATGGTCCCGTCGTCTTCATTCTTGGCCAGCCAGCGGCCACAGGGAAACGTCATGCACTTTCCAAGAGATGGGGCGTCCACTTCCACCCAGTCTACGAACCAGCCTGGGGCCTTGCCTGGAGAGAGAGAAGCCATCAGGGACTTGGGCAGAGATGGTTTCCTGCGGGTTCCTGCAGGGACTCCAAACATCCTTCCTTACGGGCTGGCGGACACCCAGGGCTCCGCCACTCCTGCGTCATCCCCTTTGCTGACAGCACTGCTGAGATGATCCCTGTTAATATGTGCACACTGCTGGGGCTGGATCACAGCCCGGGCTGCTGCCAGTGAAATTAGCAACAGTGAAGGAGCACAGGGAGGTGACAGGAGGGCAGAGACACTCTGAGGCGAGGGAAGTGGATGCTGTCCAGGGTGGAAGGAGCTCCAAACAGGGAGCCCAGCAATGCCAAAGGGAGCCTGTGTCCACAGAGGTGATCATTCTACTCAATGGCAGGATGACACTTACAGCTCCCTGGCTTAGTTTGTGATACAGGAAGAGGAGGGAAATGAGTGGAGGAGTTGGAAAGTGATGGACACCAGGCAGCGGGCCCTGTTCCTACAGTCTTGACAGTCATGGGTTCTAGGACCAGGATCCCTTCCTTAGGCTTAGTAGGGAGGTTTTAGCACTAAAAAGGAGCCCGACTTTACTCAGAGCAAACACAGGTAAACCTCTGCCTCCTGCAGTGTCTGTGGGTTCCATGAAGGACTGGCTATATCAGTGGCTCTGAAGTGGGGACCCCAGGCCAGCAGGCCCTGCAACACCCAAGGACTTGGGAGATGTGCATATTCTCAGGCATCCTGCCAGACCTTTTGAATCAAATCTAGCTGGGGAGAGAAACTCTGTTTTAAAACCTCTGCCCTGCCCCCATGTGATTCTGATGTACACTCAAATTAGAAAGCCAGAGTTAGGTTGGGGATTTTCAAATCTAGCCTCACATTAACATTACTGAGGTTGGGAAATGGGTAAAGGCTTTAAAAATTGCCAGTTTCCAGGTCCCAATCCAAACCAATTAGACCAGAATCTGTGTGCAGCCAGGGTCCCAAAGGACTAGAGGGATGGAGAAGCTCTGTTATTATGGAAGGAAGATGGCATCGAAATCTCCAGGTATTTTCTCAGATGCCCACAGGGACCTGAACATGGTGCTCATGGTTCCAGCAGAGAATAGCGGGGAGGGAAGCCAGACCTGTATTGTCATGGCCGATCCTGACTTTCCACAGGTCTCCCAGATCCAGCGTCTCT
The DNA here is from genome assembly GCA_020662805.1 of Glaucomys volans. Taxonomy (NCBI): domain Eukaryota; kingdom Metazoa; phylum Chordata; class Mammalia; order Rodentia; family Sciuridae; genus Glaucomys; species Glaucomys volans. The sequence goes on along the minus strand of JAJEJO010000437.1, from coordinate 50,042 downwards.
ACTGTGAAGATTTCAATGCTGTCTCTCTCAAACTTGTCACTGTTGGTCTTGGAGGATTTCAGGAGGGTTGTTCCTGCCAACAGATGACCCCAACATGACTGGCTGACTCTGAGACCTGTCCCATCTTGTTAGCCACCACCCCATTTGTCTCTCTTCTTAATGACCAAACTTCTCAACTCTAAAGTCAAATTTAGCCCGCAGTTTTCACCCACTGAGCACCTCGGCACATTTGGGGCATGTGCGTTCTTTCATTGAGCTTTACAATAACCCTTTCAAAGTATACAGTTTTATTTCTAGTTTATACCTGAAGAAAGGCCTTCTCCAGGGTCACTCAGGGGAAGATGGTAGAGTTCTATGTCAACGTCTACTTTCTTTCCCATCTCTCAGGACTCTCCACATGGGGAGGGAACCAGGGGCAAAGCCACCCTTCCCATGCTCACTGGGAAAACAGGGGACCCCTGTGGAGATGGGACGAAGGGATTTCTCTGAAGACTCCCATCTGGAAGGCAGGACAGATGGCATCAAATACCTCCTGCCATCCATCTCTCATGTGGAATCCGTCTGGGAACTCTGGCTGTGTGTCAGGCTGAAATTTGAGGTAGTCTCAGAATCATCTCCAGCCCCTCTTGCTCAGCTTGCCTTGAAGTCACCCCACCCCTGCCCTCAGTCCTGCTCTGGTCTCACCTCACATATAAAGTCTTCTGACATTCATAGCCTCATTGCAGACTGGCATAAGTGCATAGAGAGACAGACAGATGTTGGTCCAGATGCCTGGCTCTGCCTGGTCCCATCTGGACCATCTCGGACAGACTGCTCAATGTCTTTGAGACTTGGTTTCCTCAAATGTCAGAAAGAGGTGCTCTTGTTCCCTTCCCTGTAGGGTTGTTGTGAGGATGTAATAAGATGGTGATGGTCAAGGATGCAAGAGCATGTCTAACACACAACCCTAGGCAGGTAAGAGCAGGTGCTAGAGCCATCCATTCTTTTGACCATGGTTCAGAGTCATACAACCACATGCAGTAGAAGCTATGAATTATTTCATCATTCATTACTTGCTTTATCTAACCTATTAGATAATAGTAATGATTAATATTTACTGAGTAACACTTTCACATGTTCAATTAATTCCATTAAACTCACAACTCCAAGAGGCACGTATAGTTTGTATCTCTATTTTACAAATGGAGAAAACTAAGTCACAGAGAAGTTAAGCAGCTTGCCTAAGGTCACACAACTAATGAATGTTGGTGTGAAAATTCGAACCAATCAGTCAAGCTCCAGGGTTGAGATCCTTACTAGCCCTCTGTCATATTAGAATATAAGACCCCAGGACCCTGGATTAAGCCCATTCATTCTTCAGGAATACTTGACACAAGGTTCTGGACTCGCAGGGCTTTGAGCTAATGCACGATGACTACTTGAGGGCTGACTTCTCTAAACTCAGACACAGCGACTGGATGGGGGCACGAGTGGCTCCTGGCCCCAGCACTAACTGCCACCTTCTCTGAGTTGCTATGCAGAGGGTCCAGCATAACTCCAGGACTCCCCGGGCATCTCGTACTGAGCAGGGCCCACAGGCTGGAGCTCATTGGAGGTTGGGCCACTTTTTCCCAGGTGGCACTGGGGCGCATTTAGGGCAAGGGACAGAGGAGAAAACAGGCACAAAGAAGAGGAGATTTTTTAGGAAAAAAGGAACTTCCTTTCTGGGATGGGGCTGGGTTCTGCAACCATCAGGAGACAGAGACATGGCCAGGATTTCCTTGGACACTTCTGAGTCCCAGGGAGGGACAGACGTATGTAAGCCTTTGTCCCCATTGCTTTCTTACCAGTGTCATCTTGTGTGCCAAAGAGCGTGATGAAGACGTTGGCGTCGGTGCCTGCATTCTTCTTGTCCCCTGTCTTTATGGTCACGGAGAATGTGGTTGATTTATCTGCCAGAGAAGAATGTAGAGAAGTGAGCTGCAGACTGCTCCAGGTTCCCATGGAGGGACCAGAGAGGACAGCCTCCTCCAGGAGGGCTTCCTGCTTCCCCACTCTGGCTCCATCAGGCCAGCTCTTCCCCCACCCTCTCAATTCTACATGAGTGAGCCCCAGGATCTCTAATAAGCACGTTTCTATCATCACCACTCTGCAGTTGCCTGAGGATGGAGATAATGTACCCTGACCCTGGCTGACACAGGAAGCCCTCAATCAATAGAGTCAGTAGGACACGGGGGACATGGGGTGTGGTAGAATCCAAGTCTACCAGCCAGGAGCCCTGGGCTGACTCCCATGCTAGGATGCAAGTTTCAGGGAAGGGGGCACAAGCATCAGAGGACTAGTGTTCATTGCTTCCCTTGACAAAAATGCATCGGGAGCCTATAATGTGCCTGGAGGGAAGGACGAAAGATGAATCAGATCCGGCTATGACCATTCCATTCCCAGCAGTAACTCCACGTACTTTACAAACTGTGTGCTTTATATGGAGTCTTACACTGGGCATGTGGGAACATGCCTCCCACCCTGACCTCTTCCTTCTTGTGGGGGAGGAATGAGAGGGCGGTACAGCTAGATCGTACCCAGCACTCTTGAGGAGGGAGGAAAGATGGAGATCAAAGGTGGGGGAGAGGTGGTGGCAGGGATTCTGGAAGGAGAAAATAAGCTCTAGTTTAGGAAACCTTTTTGCTCCAGGGCCAGGTTGTCAAGGGGGTTACTGTCACCATGTCCCCCACCCTCCTCATCCTCGCTGGGCAGTACATAGGACTCATCCACTGGCAACAGCTCCCTGGACAGCTGGCCATCATCCTCCTCCACTGCCAGCCAGCGTTGGCACGGGAAGTAGTACCTGTAGGGGTGGGAGGGAAGGTTGGGAATGTCCCCTTGGAAAGGTTCCATGCAGGAGCAGGCATGGGCTGAGAGTGAGGGGCACTTCATGGGGCACAAAATCCCCCCATCCACCCTTCACAGCATTGCCCTTCCATCCCACCCAACCTGGGAAGTACCCCGTGGGTCACCTGTCTGGGAAAATGTCTCCAGACATCCCACTGAAGATGGGTCAGATTGGGTGGAAGGATTCAGAAGAAGAGGGCTGTGGGAACTGATCAACACTTTATGGGACTAATCTATAAGCCAGAGCTATGTTCTCAGGCTTCACAGCAAGTGCTCCATACATGGGTTGAGTCAATAGGTTTTGATGGCATGAACCAATTTTGCTCTTGGGAGGTATAAAGATTGAGGCTAAGGAGCAGACCCAGTGACACCTGGACCATCTCCATGGAGGGGCAGGGCCCAGCACAATGGAGAGCTTGGACAGAAGGAAGGCAGGACCAGGATGAGAGAGGCAGTAGAGCAGGTGACCGGGGACTCACCCTTACAATCCGTTTCTGCCTCTAACACCTGGCTCTTCCTCTGAGCAAATCCCTCTACCTCTCTGTGCCAGGTTTGCCAGATTCAGCCAGTAGAATTACAGGACTCCAAGCTACATTTGAATTTTAGATAAGCAGGGAATAATGTTTTCATGAATGTCCATTCAATATTTGGGACATACTGATACGGCTAAAGATAAGTTCTCAGTAAGAATTTGTTGATGTTATTGTGGTTGTTATTATAATTTTCCTTCCCTTCTTTCTCCTTGACCATGCCTGGGCTCTCTTGGCGCTGTGGGCTGGACAGTACCCCTCTGATTCTTAAGCAACAGAATAAGTCAAAGGACATAGAGGGTAACCCATCTTCAAGTTAGGGACATTGCACTCCATGTGTGTCTCTCCTCCCCTGGGCCTGCTATGATGCATAAGGGCTACTCAGAGACTAATCCATATGGGGAAGGGGACAGTGTGCTCCAGGGTCTTGCCTCTATCTTGGCTCCATGTGCTTCTCTGGTCCTCAGTACCTTCCCTTATCAACACGCTAGAGCAGCAGAGCCAGAAAGTATGACCTCAGTCCATAGGCTCAGATGGGGGAAGGGGCTCTGTTATATTGATGGACATGAATTTACAAGGCATGAGGGGCTCAGCTGAGGGTGATAGAAGAGGGTGATTGAAAGGCCATTAAATTAATGTTTCAGGGCTGGGGTACAGCTCCATGGTGGAGTGCTTGCCTTGCATGCACAAGACCCTGGGCTCAAATTTTCAGTACTGGGAAAACATAAAAAATTAGTGTTTCAGAGGAAAATGCATAGTGTTCCACTTCCTGGCCTTTAAATGTATGAATGGGAAAGTTAAAATTTTATTCAATCAAATAACTTATGAATAAAAAGCTATAGTTCTAAATGATGGCCAATTAAGAGAGAGAGAGAAATAAAGGAGCGGGTGGAGTGGGGCAGAGGCAGGGACAATGAGAATGTGAAGTCAGCAGGGAACAAGGACAGAGGGAGAGACAAAGAGCCAGGGAGGTTAACCAGGGAGAGAGAAGAAAGTCAGAAAGACGGAAAGGCAAAGGCGCAAGCCCGCCCACACACAAGGAGAGCTTCCGCGGAGCAGGAGTGCCATTGTCCCCAAGACACCTGCGTCGGCCTTTGAAGGCTTGGCGTGCTCATGGTTGCAGCACCACAGCACGCCTCCTCTCAGAACCAGAACCTGGGCCAGGCCTGAGATGGGAGCTGGACTTTCAGCCCCCTTCCCCCAGTGCCCCACGTGCAGTGGAGGTCTTGAGAAGACCAGGCCTACAGAGTCCCAGCCTCCTAGGGGAGTAAATCCTGCTCACACAGGGCTCTGGATGCATGAAGGGAAAGGCAGGGGCTTTTAAGGATGGAAAGAGAGGCAGACACACAAACCAAATGATTTCATAAGAATGTCTCCACCTCCGTGTGTAAGCTAAAAGTAGGACAACCTCAAGTATCAGCAAACTGGTCAGGCCGGTGACTGTGGTGATGACGAGGACATGGGGTTGGAATTCGAGGCCTTTGAACTTGTATCCCTACACTGCCGTGCACTCCTGTAGGTCCTGGGGAGGACACGGCAGTGAACACAGAGACTAGGGCATGCCCTGCACTCCCTGTTGCAGGGTTAGCACACCAGTTCCCTGGGTGTCAGATGATAAGCGATACAGGGAAAGAGGAAGTAGGGAGGAAGTAGGCTAGGCCTCCCTGAGAAGGTAACATCTGGGCAGAGACCCACCTAAAAGAGGTATGAGAGTCGGTCGTGGTGATGGAAGTGCCAGGGAGAGGGGACAGCGAATGCAGAAGTCCCTGGCTGAAACCAGATCTGTTGAGTTCAAGGAACAGCAAAGAATGAACAAAGTGGGAGGGGCTGGGACCAAAGAGAGAGACAGGAGGGGACATGGGGCAGATCCTGCAGCCCAGGCAGGCCAACAGAACTGGTTTGGCTTTTCCTCTGGGTGAGTGGGAGGCTCTGTGGGTGTTTGAGCAGAGGAGTGACCTGATCAGGTCACTGGCTCCTGCAGACACTAGGAGGGTCTGGGAGAAGGAGGGGGACCAGTCAGGAAGCTTTGAGCAGAGGGACAGAGTTGGGAAGATGGAAAAACAGTGTCAGACTTATGCTTTTCTGAGCAAAGAGCCAGCAAGTTCTGCCAAGGGACTGGGGGTGAAGGTGGGGGTGAGGAGAGGGAGACCAAGGTGACCAGGTGTGTGCCCTCTGTTGACTTGATCCAGGGCAGTTGACAGATTATGTCAGTGCTCTCAAGTCCTTTTGACTACAAAACCCTTCTTTCTGAGCTGTAAAGACCAGGGGTAGCCTGGGGAAGGCCCTGGGCACTGTCTGGAAGGCTGTGTCTCTCCAAGAAGCTGGGACTCGCTCTTGTGATTCGTTCCTTCTGGACTTTGGTGGATTCATCTCTATCACCCAAAGCAGGCTTTGCTTCCATTTGCTTCTACTTGGAGACTGGGGAGGCTGGCTCATCACAGAGCCCTTACTGATGGAGAGGACTTCTTAAAGAAATTCCAACTAGCAATACCCACAGAAAAGGAGGGAGGACATGAGGAGGAGGACATGAGGAAGAGAAAAGCAGAAGAAGGAAGGAGGAAGGCAGAGAAAAAAAAGTAAGGAGACAATTTCATTTATAAGAGTGATAGAAAACATGTCTGGGCATACACTTAACAAGGATGTGTAGCAGTTATGTGTAGAAACTTGCAAAGCGTTACTGAGGTGCGTAAAGGAACAGTTGGAGAGGTGGGAAAATGAACCTGGTGCAGCACTTCATAACCTAAATATGCAATTCTCCACACCAGCATTGAATGGCAGAACAATCAAAATTCCAACAGGATTTTTTTTTTCAAATCACTTAGCATCTCAATTTGAAAAAGGTAAGAATAGCTAATCTTTTAAAAGAATGATCAAAAAGAACTAGTGCTGACAGATATTAAAATAAATTACAAAGCTATAATAATTTTTAAATTGTTGGGCTGGACCAGAAATGTCAAACAAATGGAACAGGGTAACCAGCTGTGGTGGGGCTGCAGGGGAACGGGGGTGTTCCCAGCTTGTCACTCGCCTCCCGTTTGGGCAGCACTTTATCTTTCCCAACTTTAAATGCCTTAGGTTTTTAAAATCTCAAGAGGGAAGTTGAACTGACATCACTAAGCCCACTTATTAGTAGAGGAAAGGATAGCATGGAGATGCAGCCCTTGTCCAGGGTGACCTGGTGAGGTTCTGGCAGGAGACAGACTCCCAAGTCAGGACCCTGGTTCCCAGTCACGGGGTTGTCTCACAGTCCTTATGTGCCACCATGATGGCCTCACAGAGTCATAACACTGGGCCATCGGCAAGCTGTGCCTTGCCTTCCATGGGTTGGTAGGTAGGGCAGGGTAGAGTGGGAGATGGGGTGAGTCTCCAGCAGAGGCCAGATCTGGACCCCACGTGCTTATTTATATACCTCCCATGAGCTAATATGGGTTTGGCATTTTTAAATGGTTGGGCAGGGGAGCCTAAAGATGGATAATATTTTGTGGCATGAAAATTACATGAAATTCAAATTTCAATGTCCATAGATGAAGATTTATTGGAACCCAGTCACTCCCACCCATTTAGGTATCAACTACAGCTGCTTTTGTACTTCACCAGCAAAGTTGTTGCTGCAGAGACCAAATGACCTGCAAAGCTAGAAATATTTTCTAGGCAGGCTTTATAGAAAAGGGTTGCTGATTTCTGGTCTAGAATATTAAAACTAAGTATGGGAAGCTCTTTTCTCCATGGAGGGTCCTCTGGGTGAGCTAAGCCTGGACATGGAGACTGGGCCAGTGAGGTGTGATAGGGGCTAAAACCTGACCTCTCAGAACTGATGGGCAAACTGGAGTGGTTGTTCTCCAGACTGCAGTCTGAGAGCCAGTGGGCTGCCCAGTGAGAGGGAAGGAGGCAAGGCATTCAGTATGCCTTGGGGGCCAAACCCACCCTGGTAGCTGTGACCTCTCACAGCTAGCCCACCCTCACCCACAGACATCACTCCACCCAACCCTCCAACCCTCAGTCCTCTCTCAGGACTACCTTGGCAAGGATGGCCTCTCCCTCTCCTCCAGTCCACTCACGTGATCTCATTGTTCATATCAGTGATGTCTATTCTGTCCAGGAACCAGCCTGGCCTGCTGCCTGTGTTGTCATGGCGAATCCGAATCTTGGTCAGAGCCCCCAGGTCAATGGCGTAGATGGTGAAGGTGTCTGTCTAGAAGAGGCCAGAGTAGCACTCAGAGGGGTGAGACCCACCCTGTCCCCATCTTTCTATCAGCCCCCCTCTCCCAAGGACCCGGCACCCAGAGGTGGGCTGTAAGACCCAAAGCAACCAGGGGTGGAGCAAAGGAAACCACAGTTCATTAGTTTGGTGTTGGCTCTGTACTGTTGGTTTTTAACCAGCCCCTTCCAGGGGATCTTCTTTCTCATTATCCATAAAGGTGGAGGGAAGAGAGGGAAGGTGAAGGTGATCATGAGAGAGAGAGGCAGAGAGCTGACAAATCTGCTGGATGCCAGAATTTTAGTGGATGTGTGTCTCGGGGGTGCACAGAGATCCACCCCGTGTGTGAGCTCATGTGCATCTCCTTCAACCATAAATTTTCATTAAGCACCTGCCATGAGTCAGTCCTGTGCAAGTCCAAAGTGATTGACAGAAACAGAAGGCTTGGGGTTGCTCGCCATTTGAGTGGGAAGATGGAATGGAATTATGAACATGTACATGGGCTGCCATATGCACTGGAGGAAGCTGACGACACCAGGACCCCAAATGTGAATGGGGTACTCTTGGCTATCCTCTTTTGACTCTTTATTTTGCAAAAGATTTCAAATTTTCATAAAGCTTGAAGAAGTAATACAGTGAAAGTCTGCTCACCTTAACTTATATTCTACACTTACGTGCAACATTTTCTGTATTACTCTATCTGTTCTCTCTCTTGCTCTCCTTTCTGATTTTCTTCTGAACTATTTGAAAGTAAGTGGAAGATACCATGCATGATCCTTCACCCCTAAATGTTTCAGCATGCATTTCCTAAGAACAAGAACGTTCTCATACAGTCACAGTGCAATGACCAAATTTGGGAAATATAGTGTCCACACAATACAAACATGTGTCATTTAATGATAGGGATACATTTTGAGAATTATGTCACTATGTGATTTTTGTTATTATGTGAAAAAAAGCAAATAAGAGTGTACTTACAAAAACTAGCTAGGATGTCCCTGGGTGATATAATCTTATGGGATTACTGCTATATATGCCATTTGTCATTGACCAAAATGTCATTGTATGACTGGGGGCTGCAGCATTATCTAATATATAGTCTATATTCAGATTTCGCCAATTGTACTAGTTCTGTCCTCTATAGCAACTTCCCCAAGTCTAGGGAGGCAGGGCTATCATTTTTCAAGGAGAGCACTGAAATGCAGGAGGGAATCCTGGTGCTCCATCATGGAAGGAGGGCTGAAGGGAAACGCAAGGACCCCAGAAAAAAATCAAGTCGTGAGCCCAAAAGTGTTTTAATGGATTGGTTTATTGTTTTTCCTCCTTTGTGTTGATGAAAGAACCTGATTTGGGGATGAGGGCAGGAATGGGCAGGATAGGAGACGGGATTTTGTGAAATCTCAAAGGATAAAAATAATGGCTTTATTTTTTTCCTGCTTTTCCCTTTACACCTGGAAGAGTGAGAGGCTTGCATTTCTTTCATGGATTCCCACTGCCTGGGGATACAGTCCAGCCTTCCAGCCTGTCTTTCAAGCACCTCATGGCCCCACCCACCCCATTGGTCTTATCCAAGTCATCCTAAAGCTGGGTACAATTCCACCTCCACCTCTTCACTCATGCTGTCCTGTCTCCTGCAAACATCTTTTACTGTCTTTTTTATTTTTATTTTTGGTGCCATTGAGGATTGAATCCAATTCAATTGAATCCATGGAGCTACGTCCCTAGCCCTTTTTGTTGTCTATTCTGAGACAGGGTCTCTTTAAGTTGCTGAGGCTAGCCTTGAACTTGCCATCCTCTTGCCTCAGCCTCCCAAGTCACTGGGAGCACAGGTGTGCACCACGATGTCTGGCTCACTGTAATCCTCATGTACCTGCATCATATTCATCTGCCCAGTTAGAAGTCTCCCTTCCCACCAAGCCTTCTTCAAGGTGCCCCTTGCCTGAGCCTCTGTCAGATACCGTTCTCTAGCTGTACCTGAGAATCAGCGGGCCTGTGGCTCCATTAGAACCTGCTTGTCCTCTTCTCATCCCCCACCATGTGCTGGGGTTTAGAGAAGAGGCACGGCCACCTCACTTCAGTGGGTTGAAAGATGCACCCAGCTAGATAGCTGGCACATGCCATGCTGGGGGGCAGTCATGGGGACCACCAAAGGGCACCAGGCCCCACGCCTGAGTCCCACCCCCCAAGGGACTGAGACCCTCACTCTACCTGCCCCTGCTCAAACTTGTTAGATTTGTCTGACTTCTTCAGGGGCCGCTCGCCCGTGTCCCCGTACTCCTCACCGTAGATGGTCAGGAAGACGTTGGCATCTGTGCCGGCCTTGGGCACGTTCCCTGTGATCACCTGGACTTCGTAGGTGTTGGCTGGAGACACAGAAAGATGCAGCATTGAGGACACGGGGACTGTGGGATGGGCCTGAGAGCCAGCCTCTCAGTCCAGGAAGACCCTGGGAGTAGGAAGAATCTATGGGTACCTCTGTGTCAACCTGGAACAGAACCTGCCCCTCTTCCCACCTAGCACGCCTCCACAGTGAAGCTAAGGGCAACATTTGGCCTCAACAACCCCCTCTCCCTGTGGCCCCCACACTTAGTTATATCAGGGCCCTGCTCCAAGCCACTGGATCCTCTTGAGAGCTTCGGGCAGGGGCCATGCTCCGCCCCAATCAGAACTGTGCCCAGTGGCTTCCCAGTGGAGCTACTCGGGAATCATGGTGGGTGCCCACCTACTCAGCCTTTGTGTGAGGGAGATCGAGCCACCCTTGACCCCTCCTTGGTCCCTTTAGGGGACTTGTGGCCCCGCAGGCTTACGCTCAGGACCAGGCCGGCCTGCTGGCACCAGCTCAACAACAAGTTCGTTGTCCTCCTTGCCCCGGGCCAGCCACCGGTGGGCTTCGAACTTGTACTGCTGGATGGCCTCCTGCATGCCGGGCCCGAACTCCTCCTCTTCCTCCTCCTCCTCGGACTCCTCCTCCTCCTCCTCCTCTTCCGACGAGGACTCCTCTGATGAGGACTCCTCTTCACCCTCCTCCTCCTCCTCGTCGCTGCCCTTCCTCTTCTTCTTCTTCTTCTTCCTCTGCAGCTTGGCTTTCAGCCGCTCCTTCTTGAGCAGCTGCCGCAGCTTCTCCTTCTCCTTCTTCTTCCGAGCCTCCTGCTCTGGCGTGAGCTCCATCTCCCGCACCACCAGGTGCCGCAGCCACACGGTGTCCACGAACCAGCTGGGCCCGAAGCCCTCGCCCGTGTGCCCCAGCCGGATCTTGTAGATCTCACCCACGTCTGCCGCCTCCAGCTGTGCAAAGCACAAGGCAGTGGCTGGGTGGCCTGGTGTCCCCCCAGCTCTCCTGCAGAGTCAGGAGCAGGCCCTGTGTGCTGGGCTTGGCACAGGAGGCCCAGGGCTTCCGCACTCAGAAGTGTTCCTGGCTCCCCCGTCCGACCCCACCCAGCCTGGCTCCTCTGGCCTGGCCCCAGTGACCCCCAAACTTCTTTTCTTCTAATCCCTGTGGTAGTCAATCTCATGTCCCTGTTTCTTTCTCTCAAACACACACGCACACGCGCACACACACACAGACACACACACACACCCCTCTCATTCCTCTGGTTCCTCCTTCCGCATCTTCCTCTTGCAATTCGCTCTCTTGGCCTGCCTTTATTTTCTCCTTACCCCTAGCTCAAACATGTTCATTCCGATTCCTGTGCTTTATCATTGCTTTTTTGAAAACATTTTGTATCTTTCAGCATTCACTTTCCCAAAGTTTTTAGCATTTAGCGTGTATAACTTTTTGTAATAAGCAAAAAAAAAAAAAAAAAAAATATTTTTTTTTTTTTTTTCTCATCAATGTCCCCAGAGGTCTCAGCCCCATCCCAGACACAGCCTCAGCTGACCTGCCTGGCCCTTCCTCGAGAGCTTGGAGCGGGTCCTGGCTGGCCTGGATGCACTCTTTGTCCTTAAGAGCTTTGAGTTCCTTAGGGTGGGGACCATCATTTTGCCCCTCCCCACTGGGCATAGCACAAACTGGCTCAAAGGGCAGTGTGGTTAGAGTCCTCAGCCTTAGACGGCATTGTCACTCTGTCCTGAACCACGTGCTCTCAGGAAGGACCTGCATGAGATGAGGTCTGGTCCCTACAGTCCCCAGGGAGAGGCTCACATGGGATCTTTGCTAGTCCAGCTCCTCCTGGGTACCCTGATGCTGAGAAGCGCCTGTCTGGATGTTTGACCCTTCTCAAAGCCACTTGAATGCCAGGGAAAACAGAAACCTAGGGCTGTCCCATGGTCATTCAGTGTCCCATGATTAGACTCTAGACCTAGATGAGACTGCAAGTCTCCTGATCTCCTGCTCATGAACTCACAATGGCCAAAACTGTCAGCCAAGATGGAGCCCAGGGCCCAAGGAATGCAGAATTTATTCTTTTCCACTACCCGGGGAGTGGGCACTGGGCCTGGTAAATCCTGTCTTGAGCATATTAGTTCTCCTCTTTAGAATTTGCCTAGTTACAGCACCCCTGTGGGCCACCCTTCCCATGGAGGCCTCTTTGTGCCCCCTCCCAGCTGCCCTCCCAGATATGCCTGGCTCCCCATGCCCAGGCAGCTCACCCCCAGAAGGTTGGTCACAGTCTCCTGAGTACATTCCCCAGCGTTGACTCTTTTGATTGCTACAGGGGCTGTGAAGTCAGTCAGCCAGGCATAACAAAGCGAGGCTTTAACTAATGAGGAAGTTGAGACTCAGAGATCAAATACTTGGGCCTCAGCCTGCTCAGCACTGTATGAGGACATTCAACTCAATGAGGCCTCTCCAGCTCTCACGTGCCAGACACCTGTGACTCTGGCCTGGTTCCAGCTTGGCCAGGACCTTCTCCTCTGGGCACTGGGTAAGGACCTTCACTGAAGGCCAAGGCCCTGTGGTATGTAAACACACATACAACACCCGGGAGGAACACACTGTCCATGCATACAGACCTGCCCACGCGCACACAGGCACACACATGATCCTGTGTTCAACATAAAATATCCACGTGTCCTTCAAGGGAAACCACCCCTGCATCTCCCTGGGCTACCAACAACATGGTCACATTCACACAGTTTTCCTTCTATACAAAGACTTGCAAGAGAGGAGAGGAGGCCTGGGGCACAGAGCACAGCACTAAACTCCCATCAACCAGGGTTCTGCCTGAGAACCATGGTCCTATCTTCAGGCCTGAGAGAACTGCAGAGTCAGAAGCCACAGGCTTGGAATTAGATGAAAGAATCCAACCATAGTGCCATCTTTGGTTAAAGAAGAATCATCCACTCTAGGGGTTCTCAAAATTGACAGCATGTTAGAATCACTGGTAAAACTTTCTAAAAGAAAGACATCCTAGGATGGGAATGTGGCTCAGAGGGACAGCGCCCGCCTAGCATACACGAGGCCCTGGATTTGACCTCAGTGCTGTAAAAATAAACACCCCAGAAACACATCCCACCTCCAGGGACTCTGTCTTGACTGTCTGGGGTGCGGACTAGGCAGCATTTTTCTCTGATCTAGCCCAATCTGTTCATGACAGGTCAAAAACTCTGGTCCGGAGAAAGGGGGTTCCTGTCCAAGTCTCAATGTAAAACTTGACTAAGAATCCCGGTCCAAAACTCCACCCTGCTTTGCTGCCCCCAGGAAACCCCCAGGAAGCCAAGGGAATCCTAGTGCAACCTGGGCTCCAGGCAGCACCTCCCACTCAGCTACAGGGAGGCAGCTGTTCTTGAGTGGGTGTTGGCTGAGAAAATAAGCACAGCCAGGGAACCATCTTGGTGTCCACTGGACCTCTGTGGCACCCCCGCTGCTCTTCCCACACACCTGGAATGTGTCCTTGGATGCCCGATCAAAAGCCTTGGAGCGGCTGGAGAGGAAGAGCACTTCGGTCTTGCCTTCCTCACCATAGATCTGCAAGTAGACTCGGGCAGTGGTGCCTGCACCACCCACGTCCCCCGTCCAAACATCAACCTCGTAGTGGACCACTGAGACAGCAAATGTGGGAGAAACAAGACATTTAGTAATAGCAATAATGATATTCACAAAACAAATACTCCCGGAGTCTGTTCCATGTGCCTCCTGCTTCATGGCATCATCTTATCTAACCCACTCCCAGCACCATGAGGAAGTGCAATCATCCCCATTTTGCAGATGGGTAAACTGAGGCTTAGAGGAATTGAGTAGCTGGTGGAAAAAGCAAGCCTAACCAATCAGACTCCAGGGTACAATCATATTCTCTTCCCATAATAGGACATAATAGATAAAGTCTAAGACTGAAAAACAAAAAATAGATAAGCATACTATTAAAAAGTTTGGAGCTATATTTTTGCGGAACAAGCTAAATTAGTTAAACCTAGATAGGGCAAAAAGGAAGGGAGAGAACGGATTGCTATGTGTGTGTGTGTGTGTGTGTGTGTGTGTGTGTGTAAGTGGTGCTGGGGAGAGGGAACCCAGGGCCTTGCACACACTAGGAAAGTTCTTTACCACTGAGTTGCACTCCAACCCTGTGTTGTTTTTAAATCTTTATCTCCTTGACTAATATCTGGACTGCTCTGTTGGAAATCAAGCTTTAATCCATAAAAGAGGGAAGGGGTGCATTCTTATATTGGCAGGTGAAGCTTTTGGACAACTTCCAGGTAGGCTGGGGAGATAAAGTGCATGAAAATATATGAAGGATCCTGGCAAAGGAAGAGCTGACTTGGGGTGGGGCTCCTTCTCAGGGGGCTGCCTGTGGATGTGAGCAGAGGGCAGCTGCTCTCAGGGTGGATGTAGACAGGTGATGAGGGGACCTTCCCCTGCCAGAATTTGGTCCCACTGTCTTCTCCACCCTCTCGATAACCTCAGAGTTTCTGATCTACCACGCTGGGGGCTCACATGAAATGCAGTGGGGGCCAGATCACCTTGAACTTCAGCTCCTCAGAAGTGTCACTGTCCTGTCTAAGGTGCCCCTCCACCCACACCACTGCTAACCCCTCACACGGCTTCGTTTCCTTCAGAGATCTGCTGCCCTATCTTTTCTATTTATTGCCATGCTGTGATGTCAAGCCCGTGAGGACAGGCGCTTTTGCCATTTTGCTCACCGCTGTCTCCACAAAGCCCAGAGCAGGGCTGGCTTGCAGCAACCTCAATAGATACCTACTGAATAAATGAGTGAGCTGTCTTATCTCTTCAGCCAGTCCTCCCAGGGCAAGACATGGGCTATGCCTCAAACTCTTCTCCAAGGGGTTGAGAATGTGCATTTTCCAGATAACATCATTTGCAGCCTTTATCCCAGAAAAAAAAAAATTCCATTCATGGAGTCCTCAGTTTCCCCATCTGTAAAATATGCCCTTATTGCCTCCCAGAACCACGGTACCAGAGACAATCAGAAGACCCCATCATCTCCCCATGGAACTCCCCTCTCCCCACCGCTGGAGACAAGACCCAGGTGCCCTAGGGTCCCTCCTCCTTTCCCAGCCCCAGCACACAGGGGACCAACATTGCCAGTCCCACCAGCCTCTTGCATACATTTCTGGATCTCCACGACCTCACTGGGGTAAAGCTCCACCTCCAGGCGCCCATCGGCCTGGTTCTTGTCCAGCCAGCGGTTGGCAGGGAAGGTGTACTGCTTGCCTTGGCGAGGCACGCGGATCTGGACGCTGCCCAGGAACCAGCCGGCGTGCATGCCCGTGCTGTCATGCCCGATGACCAGCCGGTTGATCTGGAAGGAGACCCCGGTGAGAGTGCACAAGGAGCAGGGTGTGAAAACTTCCAAGTCTCCCTCGCCATCTCCCCTCAGCTGGATCTCTAGCTCCTCGGAAGAGGGAGGCTCCCAGGAGAGGCTGAGTCTGGCCCACCATGCCATCTGCCAGCTGGACGAGCAGGTCTCCCATCCTGCCTGGGGCCTCCATCCCCTCCTCCAGCTCACTCTCAGGGAAAGGGTCCCTCTCTAGCCACTTACTTTGCCATTTGTCATGTTAACATCTTTGCCTGCAGTCAACAGAGAGTGTGGGGGATCCTTATCAGACCTGGCTTTCCACGTTCAGATTGCTTTTATGTTTTGTGGACTTTTTAAGTCAGATGGAATTATCTGATGGTCTTTAAGAATCCTTCCTGCCCTGAGATTCTCTCTGTGATGGTTTGGAAGGGCGACACTAGCCATCTCTTGTGCCAAAGGGGCAGTTTAGGAAAGTGTCTGCTCAGGCCCTGCTCCTTGCTCTTAGTGCCTCCTAGTATCTGTCACATGAAGACAGGCCCCTGAGACTGTCAGAAGGAAATCAGCTGTTTCCAAGGTCTGAGGTCCCTTTGGGTGCATGCCAAGGGACACAGGAGAGTTTCATTGTTTTCCTGTGGAGTGGGACTATGAATGTCCCAGGAAGACATGGGCTGAAAGACTCAAAGCAGAGCAGGTGACTTATCTGATGTGACTGGAAGCTCCTCAAGAGTAGCTGCACTGAGCACTTTTAACGCCAATGCTGAGAATCAGGAAACTGATGTAAACAGAGTTAAGTGGCCGGGGCATGACGAGTAAGTGGAAATGCTGGGCCCCTAATCGGGCAGATGGCAGACGGGGCTCAGCTCCTAGCTTCTTGGTCACACTGATGTTTTGGCAACACCCAGCGGGGCCCTGCAGGCCCTCCCACCACCTCCCCTCTCCGCACACAAATCATTGATCTGTTGGCTGCTGCCAAAAATCCTTTAGGAAAGGGAACAGCACTTCCACTCTACAATTATTGATTCAACTTCAAATGTAAATACATTTTGATCAAGGAAAACCTAGATTGAAGTTCATTAACCTCGAGAGATAAATGATATGAGATTGCTCCCCAGAGGGTGTGTTGATGGGAAGAGAGAATTCTAGAAATAGGGTGGGGTTGCAGAGAGGAGCAGGGCAGGGAAGTGGAGGTAGCAGAGGGCTTGTCACTGCCTCAGTCCCCACCACACAATCCCTGCCCCCAAAGCAGCAGGTGCAACACACTTCCCCCACACAGACATTTTGGGGGGTGTCCCCAAGTGGTCAAGTTCAGGGTTTAGATCTTTGTTTCTCCAGATCAAGCCAAGAGTCTCACCTTGACCAAAACCCGGCCAGGCTCCTGAGACCTTCTTGGCTAAGCCCCAATCTAAAATGAACAGGGGCTGGGGATATAGCTCAGTTCGTAGAGTGCCTGCCTTGCAAGCACAAGGCCTTGGGTTCGACCTCCAGCACCGCAAAAAATAAATAAATAAAATAAAATAAAATAAAATAAAATAAAATAAAATAAAATAAAATGAACAAAACACTAGCATAGTTTCTAAGAGCTCAAGGCCACATTCCCAGGATGACCCTACTGCCCTTAAAATGCCAGCCTGAGAAAACTCAAGACTGTCAAAAGAATGCACTCTGAGTTCCAGAGAGACCTGCAGGTGACCCTGTTCAGGCTCCGTGGGGTAGAACCTAACCAGGACAGGTGCCAGTGAGCAAATCCAGACGGGTGTCATGTGGTCTGTGTTAATTAGCTTTTCATTGCTGTGACCAAACACCTAACAAAAACAACTTAAAAGAGGAAAGAATCATTTTGGCTCATAATGTTGGATATTCAGTCCATGGTTGGCGGCTCAAGGGCAGCAATATCATGGCAGATGAGCACGGCAGAGGAAATCTGCTATGCTAATGGCAGCCAGGAAGCAGAGAAAGTGACACAGAAAGGGGTCGGGGACAGATAGAGCTCCCAAGGCCTTGCCCCAGTGACCTACTTTCCCAGCCAAACCCCACCTGCCTATTGTTTTCACCACCTCTCGGTAAGTCCTTTCAAATTTTTTTTATTAATTTTTTTATTTATTCTAAATTACAAATAAATGAATTGCATCGGTCATGCAGTCATATATGTACATAAGGTAATAATGTCTGCTTCACTCAAATTATTAATCCATCAGATGGATTGATCCATTGATGAGTCAGAGTCCTTATGATCCAGTCTCTGCCTGTGAACACTGCTACATTGGGGCTCAGGCTTTCAACACAGAGCTTTTGGGGGGACATTCCAGATGAAACTATAACATGGTCCCACCTCCTCTTACGACTTGTGATTCCTCACTGCCCTGACTCTGAGTCCCTGCTCACCCTCCTCCTATTCCTTCCTTCTCCCTTTAAAATGCCTTAGAAACCTCGGAACAAATCAGAGTTGAGCTCAGCGGGCTCTGGCCTCTTTCCCTGCTGCAGCAGGATATGCCGATGGAAGTGGTCTCGCCACTCTACTGGCCACCTTTGTTTATCTTTGATGAAGTGCTCAGACCTCCTACAGCAGGGCCACCTGGAACCTTGAGAGATGGAGACTCTTGGGTCCACCCCCTAAGATAGTCTCACTCAGGGGTGGCCTGGAATTGTGCACTGAATCCTAATTCCAATGCACACTTGAGTCTGGTGTTGGGAAGCATTTTCAGGCTCTCCTTTCAATACTTCCTTCTCTTTTCCTTTCCTGCACCCAATGTCCCCTCTCCAGTGTCTGTGACCCAGGTGCACTGGTTCTGGCCATGAGGCTCTGGGAGCTTAGCCACTGTTCACAGATCTTCAGCAGCTCTAAATCATACCTGGAAAACAGCATCCCTCACTAATGATTCCTGTTATGGTTTGAATGTGAGGTGTCCCCCAAAAGCTCACATGGAGACAATGCAGGAAGGTTCAGAGGAGAAACAATTGGGTTGTATGAGTTTTAACCCAATCAGTGAATTAATCCCTGATGGGATTCATTGAAGTGGTGGGGTATAGCTGGATTAATTGAAGTTGTGGTGTGTGCCTAGAGAAGATTGGAATTGGGGCATGGTTTTGGGGTATATATTTTGTATCTGGAGAGTAGAGTCTCTCTCTCTGCTTCCTGATGATGTGAGCTGCTTCCCTCTGCCACATTCTTCCACCACAATGTTCAGCCTCACCTCAAGCCCTGAGGAATGGAGCCGGCCTTCTATGGACTAGGACCTCTGAAACCCTGAGCCCACAAATAAACCTTTCCTCCTCTATAATTGTGCTGGTCAGATCATTTAGTCACAGCAGCGAATAGCTAACTAAAACAATCCCCAAGTTAACATCTTTCTTCCTTCAAAACAGGCTCACCCGTGTGTGTGCAAGTGTGTGCAAGTGTGTGCATGCACAGGCATGTACACACAATGTAGTCGTGTGCAGATGGGGTGGGATGATGTCACACTACCTTGGGAAAGAACACTTACAGTTCCAATGTTCAGGGTCTCCAGGGTGAACTCGTCTACCCGGCCACGTTCAAAATAGTCTTTGAGGTTATTGTCGGAGACAAGAAAAACTTGTTTGATGGTGTCGGATTTATCCCCATAGAGTTTGATATAGACCTTGGAATCTGTGCTGGCTCCAGAAACATCCCCAGTCTTCACGCTGATGTGATAACGGAAATCTGAGCAGTCCGAAGCAGAGAGAGAAAGAGGGGAGGCCAGTGCAGGTCAGAGGGCAAGGAGAAGAGTGCAGGGGACAAGATGCAGTCTGCAGTCAGGGGAGACATGGGCTGGGAGTCAAGAAATCAGGCCCTACGACTTGGGGCAGGAGCTCCCTTCATCTCTCTGGAGCCCCTCATCTGCAAAATCGGATTTGTAGTAAGTGTCCTGCCTGCTCCAAAAGGGGTGAATGCTGAGAACAGGAAAGGAAATTGCAAACCACAGGCCAGAGCACCAAAACTTAGGACAAAAGGATCTCCAGCAATCACCTGGTCCAGCTTCTCCTCTGACAGATGAGGAAACTGAAGCCAAGGGCAGTGGTGAGCCTTCCAGGCACACAGCACTGTGGCTAAGGATTCTAACCTCAGTTTTCCAGGCAAGGAAGAGGAGGCTCAGAGGTCTTATGTTTGGTGCAAGATGGTGACATTTAAGAGGTCACCAGCCTGGAGTGAAATCTTGACATGGATCTTAACTGGACCCATGTGGATGTGACTTCATTTTATCACCCAGAAAGGTCTGCATCGAAAAGGTGAGTCCTGGGATAACATGAGCCAAGATCCATAATTCTCCAGGTGTGCTCCAGAGCACGTGTCTTGGGGAAAGGAGAAGCAGCACTGAGGGGCAAGTGAAACTACCTCCAAGGCCTGCCACTCAGACCCCTTGAGGAATGGAGAAAGATTGCTGAGCCTACCTTGCTGAGGGGCTAGCCCTGCAGACTGGCGAGGCCTGGTCCAGATCAGTCCACTAGGGACATCCAAGTGCATTTAAAGATGCCCTTGTGTAAGGATGTACCAGAAACAAGAAGATCTCTTGCCTATGCCAGTTTCCATCTAAACCTTATCTAAGACTCTGACTGGGAAAGCTGGGGGCTGAGGGCACTGTCCACATGGCAAGACAGGAGGCTGCTGGGGTGGGAAGAGCAGTGATGTAAGTACTCTAAGTACTATAAGCAGTGATGGGCACTCGTGACAGCCCCATCCCTGACTACGGGACTGGTGTTCAGGGGTTGGGGGTCTCCCCAACACAGTTGTGGGTCACCTTCTCTCCTGAGGTCCTTCCCATCTCTTAAGTCCTATAATTCTGAGCCCAGACACTGGACACTCCAGTTCCAGCTTTCTGATCTGATCTTAGCAAAGGTCAGGTATAAACCTCTAGCTCCTCCAGACTTCAGTTTCCATCTAAAGAAGGAATAACATCAGCTCCACTTCCCTTTGGGATATTGCAAATGAGACAGAAATAATAACCATGAGGTGTTGGTATTGTTAGAATACAGACATAAGTTTCTTTTCAATTTTGTCCCAAGCTTATGGTGAAACCACAGCACTTGAAGAAATATCACCAGTGAGGAAAGCCACAAGGCCTCCAGGAGAAAACTCAGTCCTCAAAGGCAGTCCCTTCAGAACGTGATCCTCCTCACCAGGGCCTGGCAGGTGCCCTCCACACTTGGCCCATTAGCTGGTGTTACTGTTCTTGCTACTCTGTTGACCCAGATGCATTCAGGGCCTTACACCTGCGGTCACAGGGGACAGCACAAAAGCACATGCCAGACATTTCCAGTCACCTCCCCCAGGGCCACTCCTCTCACCCCCCTAGGGCTGCGTTCTCTCAGAGGACTCACTTCTGCCCAGCTGGAGGAGGGCACCAGTCCTGCCAAGGGCACACCCACCTCCCAGTCATTGGGACAACTCACTTTTGAGTGTGGCGTTGCTGTCACTGGGCAGCAACTCTCGGACCAGCTGCCCATCATCCTTATCCTTGTCCAGCCACCTGATAGGCAAACAGGACCATGTCAGTGCTTTGAGGGGGGTAGGCAAACACCCCAGCCATCACACCCTTCCTGCAGTCACCAGGGAGGCCAGAACTTTGAATTGAACAAAGGAAAGTGGGTCCAGAGGGTTTCCCAACAAAGACAGCATCCCACCCAGATGGGTGAAGGAGGCCTTCCCCGAGCAGGTGGGAGCTGGATGTGGCTGAGATCAGAAGGATGGGCATAAGTGCACCAGGAGAAGGAGGAGGAGCATCCCCAAGGGAACAACATGTCCTGATGGAAATCCAGAGCTGACAGAGGCCCATGTGGATGGGAGACAGCCAGTGATGGGCCGAGTGCTAGCTGATGAAGCTGGAAGGGGACGGCCACAGGATGCAGGCCCTGGGTGCTCGCAGTGAAAAAGCATTGTTATCATAAAAAACAACCACCTCTCTTTCTGAGAGCCTGCTGTGCACTGCACTGTGCTGAGAACTCTAGGCTGGGAGCAGGCAGAGAGGACACTGGGATGAACAAGACCCAGCCCAGGCTGTTGAGAGCCTCCCTTATGGTTAAGAAGACAGGAGAGGCTGCATGCAGCACTGGGGACTAAGACAAAGATGGTGCTGGATCAAAGTGAGTGCTGAGGAATCAGAGGCAGGAGAAGGGCTCTCGGTGAGGGACTGGACCTGCATCTTCAAGGATGAGTGAGTCGCCTTTGAGAAGAGCTGGGTCTGTGCCCTGCAGGGTTTCACAGCTGTGATGCATCATTATGTCACAGCAAGCCATGGCCCAGCTCTCTGCTGTCATCCCACCCGGGGATGGGGGGAACATTGGACTACCTACCTAGAAAGTGCCTTTCCCAGTGCCCAGGGGGCCCAGGCGGCTGGTGATCTAGGGCTCATGGCAGCAGAATAGACGGCCTCAGTGTTCTCCAGAGTAGTACGGAAACCAACACATTGGCCTCTTGCCGAAGCATCTCCTGACTGTGTCTTGGTATTTACGCTCACAGCCACCCCTAGTGCACTCCAGAGAGAGGCACAGAGTCCGGGAAGGAAGTGGAGGCACTGCTTCCTTCCTAACCCTTCTGATGTGGAGCTCGGGTCTCTGGGAACTGTAGTCTTCTCGGCTAATAGGCTGTCTTGTCTCAGGGACAACAGAGGCAACACTGTGGCCTCTACCATCCCTTCTCTCTCAACCTCTCCCCGCAGTCTCATGGTCTTCCATTCCTTTGGGACCTGTGGTCAGTGGCTATGAGCTAACCCTGTAACGCTCAGCTGTTGCACTCCTGGGCCTTGGTGCTAGGAACCCAGAGCACTAGAGAAACAGGAGACTCCAAGACAGGAAGACACACGATGGAACCCGGAGTGTAGATAAGGGTGGATTTGGGAACAGAGGCCTGCTAGCTAGTGTCCCTTAAATTGACCCATTGGGACCTTCCTTTCTGTTCATTAGGCTGAGGTCACTCTGGCAACTCCCATAGCCACAGAGCCTGCAGAAGAGAAGACTGTGAGGCGCCCTGGCCATGCATCTCCAGGGCAGAGGATGGAAAGCCAGCAGGCCCCAGCCATGGAAATCCCATCAGCAGTCTTTTCTCTCTCCATTGATCCATCCCCAGCCTCTCCCAATGGTAGAAGGAAACCATGACTCATCATTTCATTTCCACCTAAATATTTGCAGGGTATTAATAGATACTTAAAAAAAAAAAAAAAAAAAAAAAAAAAAAAAGCTGTTTCCGTTTGGCTTCAAACACTTCAGCCCAGTTTCACAGTGAGATGTTGCTAAATGGATAAATCAATCTGTTGGTGGCTTCGTTACTCTTTTCCTGGGCACTCACACACACACACACACACTCACTCCTGCCCTAGCTAATGCTTCCTGATCCTGGCAGAGAAGAATCAGCTGAGGAAAGAAGCAGTGTGCAGGCCCAGGCCCCAAGCTAATCCTGCTGCGTGGACCTCCCAGCATTACTCAGGGAGAATGCCAAGGACCACCTTGACCAGAGTCATTCCTTGTTCTAAAATGCCCAATGGGAACCCAAGCTGGCTATGTAAGAAATCCAAATGCTTCAGAGAGAGAGAGAGAGAGAGAGAGAGAGAGAGAGAGAGAGAGAGAGAAAAGAAGCTTTACTCACCCACAAGCTGGGGAAAGGAAATGCAAAGTGAGAGAGCTTAAAAAGATGCTAACTGGGAAGAGCTAGGCCAGAAGACTGTTTAAACAAAAACACACCTTTAATTCAAAAGCTTTAATCAGCACCTAACTAATTCTTTGCAATAGCTCTCATTTAAATTCAGAAATTGTCAAATTTTATTATGAGAAAATACCAACATTTGATATTTAAACAGAGCAAATGAGAAGTACACGGGACACCCGCCCCCGCAGGGGTGCCTGGGACGTGGGACTCAGTCTGAGCACCACCAGAAAGGCTGCCCCTTCCCTGATAGCCTCAAGCCATGGTTGTGCTCCCTGGTCTCCTGCAGACTCAGGGAGCAGAGCCTGAGCTGGAAGAAATGCAAGCAGATGAGACTCAAGTACCTGAGACACGGGAACTCCACGTTGTCACTCTCAGGCTGGCCCTCCTCTCTCACCAGCACCCGTTCCAGGTACCAGCCGCTCCCTGAGCCTTTGCCGTCGTGTCTGATCCTCACCCGCCTCACCTTCCTCATGGTGACAGACTCGATGGTGAACTCATCGGCCTTCAGGGAGGGAAAGACAGCCGGGTCAGTTGGGTCCATTGGATGGTGGTCACCCCAGGACCCAAACACCAAAGGGAGACACACACCCAGAAATCATAACAGACAGAGCTGACAGGTGGGTTGCTGGTCTTCCACAGTAGAGAACAGACTGCGCCCCTCTCCCAGTTTCTCCTGCTGAAGTTATTGTACATGTCAAGTTCCCTACAACTGAAATCTGGGTGGGAGGCGGGGAGTTTGGCTAAATCACAGCCATTCCCTACAATCTCCTTTTAAAAGGCAGCTTCCCCCCGGAATACAGATGTGTTAAGCTGTTATCAGTCACGAGCTATTCTAAGGAGAGGGATGATTTGAATTGATTGGGGGAACCAATGGTCTTGCCAGTTTTGAAGTATTTCCAGTTACAGAGACAGCAAGAATAAAGGAGCTGAAGAGTTTCTAGGTCTAGATGAGGACACATGGTGGTGACGGACAACGATTCAGAAGACACAGGAGGAAAAGAGCAGAGAAGGGTGGAGAAAAATGTGGGTGGGTGGGAAGGAGAGAAAATATAAGAATGCATGGGAAGTAAAGGCAGCCCCCTCCCCAGATGCCCTGAGCCCACCCACAACATCCCACTCAGATAATCTCTGCTCCACAGCCGAGATCTAAGAAGAAGGCCAACTTGGATTGGCCTCAGAATAGTCCTCCACTCTCATCCCAGGGTTGATCCTGCCCTGACTGTTATAGTTGGGGTCTGGAATGTCCCCCAAAGGTTCATATGTTGAAGGCACAGTCCCCAGCCGGTAGTGCTTTTGGGAGGTGGTGGAAATCTTAGGGGGTGGGGCCTAGTGGGAAGGGGAAGGCCACTGGGGGCAGGACTTTGAAGGGCATATTTGGTCCCTGGATCCTCCTCTATTCCTTGCTTTCCCAGCACCATGAGGTAAGCAGCTTTGTCTACCACATGTTCCCCGCCATGATGTTCTGCCTCACCATAGGCCCACAGCAAGAGGGCCTCATGACCATGGATTGAAACCTTTGAAACTCTGAATATATCTTTCTTCTTTTAAGTGGATTTATGTCAGGTATTTTGTCACAGCAATAGAAAGCTGACTAACACTCACCAAGGAAGTAGTGGCAGAGGAAGGAGACAGGGTGAAGATATTTGCAATTGCCCTTTGCCTGTGAGCTCACTCAAGCCTTACTTCATCTGCAGCAATGACTTTACTGAGCAACTACTGTGTGCTGTGGGACAGGTCTGAGAGGCAGTATATCAGCCATCCCTAATCACTGCAATGGCCAGCCACAAGTAATCATCTTTTCCCTAATTTTAGACAGGAGGAAACAGAAGCACAGGGGAATGGAATGGATAGCTCACAGTTGGTTTTGCCCCTCCCTGCCTGACTCTTTTCCCACTGCTCCATAAGGCCTCCCCTGTAAACCCGCTGGATGGCTGGGGTGACGCGGGATACTTGGAGCAGGTATAAAGAGGCCAGGAGCAGAGCCCAGTTCTCCCACTCCCATGTTCGTGCCTTTCTTGATTTCTTTTTCAAAAAGGACTTAAATGAGATGCCCCCAGTGGTCTTAGTGGAGAAGGTAAAGTTCCCAGGTTGGCCCTGGGGGCCTAACTTTCCTCCAGCCTGTCCCCTAGTGCACAATGGAGGCCCAACGTTCTTCCCCAGCCACCCTCCCTGAGGCAAGAAAGGTGCTACCCCTCTTTTCAAAGTTCAGGGGTGGGAGGGACCATGGCCCCTCTAGGGTGGCTTTCCAGCTCCTAGCTGCATGGTCCTAGGAGCCTGGTAGGTGTCATGCGTGTTAGTGAATCACAGTAGGTCAAATGCCCAGGGATCCGATAACCAGGCACTGCCATGGCTCCTGCTGGGACCCCCCAGTCACCTGCTCCCCCAATCCAGAGATGAGGTCCCAATACCCGTCATCAGCTCTACTTCAAAAGAACAGGAAAGGCAAAGAAACAAAGAAGGGGAACTGGGTGGGGAGGGGAGGGCAGCACGTTACTGCAACTTACATTGCCCTTCTCGAAGAGGTCGGTGTTATTCCTGCAGTTAAAGAGCAGCCGCTCCCCTGTGTCCCCCACGTCACCGTAAAGGCAGAGATAGACATTGGCATCAGTCCCCGCACCTTCGAGCTCCCCTGTGCATACAGTCACACGGTACCGGGCCACTGGCAGGAGAAAGAGGGAGAGAGGTTCCATTGGCTGACCACCCCCAGCACAAATCACTCAGCTCTGCCTCCCCCTGTCCTCCCAGCTCTCTCCGGGCTGAGCTCGCTCCCCATCCACAACTAAGTCGTGCTGCAATGAACCAGGCAAGAGTGGGCTCATCCCCAAGACACTTGGCCTAGACAGACCAGAAAGACCCAATCCGGGCCAAATGTCGGAATCCCTGAAAAACTTTCATAAGAATTCAGATTCTTGAGTTCCACTCCAGACTTCTCAAATGTCAGTTTCCAAAGATAGGAATCCTGTTTTGTTTGTGCACTCCCTCAGGAAACCAATGGAATTGGTCAGTGTTCAGGATGGCCCCTTGATTCATCTGATCTAGCAAACCTTTTTGCCTTAGGTTGTTCTCCTATTCACATGTGTCCTGTTCTCTGAAGGAAGATGACTTTCTCTTTATGAACCCTAACTGAGGCTTCCCTTTCTTTTCAGACCCCTCCAGCCCTGAGGACACACCAGGAAGTGAAGAGAGAAAATCACCAATGGAGCCACAAAGCTTTTCCCTACATTGGAAAAGCACCATGGGGAGGTGCACCTGTCTCCCCAAATGTGTCAAGATGCAGTTTATACAACAATACTAATACAAAAAGGAGGAGAAGGGAACAAACCTATATTGTAGCTGTTTGGGGATGCTACTGAAATTAAATTGATAATAATTTGAACTAAATTGTTTTCAGTTAAGATGTCAATGGTAATTTCTTGGGCAAAGACTAAGAAAATAACTCCAAGAATACATAGTAAAAGAAATAACAAGGAAAGATAAAGTGACATTCGATGAAATATCTATTTATTACTAAATAAGTAATATATCCTGGAACATTAAAGACATAAGACATACAGAAAACAACAAGATGGTGGATATAAATCCTACTGCATCAGCAATTACATTAAATGTAAATGGACTTGGCATTTCAATCAAAAGGCAGAGCATGGTGGTCATCCTGCAGAGATGGGATGGGTCTGCCCACCCCAAATTTGCTCAGACATTAGAGCTAATGTTGTACACATGTGTCAAAAGCAGTTCTAGGAAGAGACTGACAAGCTCCCAATAAGATCCAAAAATAGTTTGAGGCATCAGGGAGGTTGGGGCTTTATGAAAAGTAGGTGGTGAGATGAAGGCAGGAGTTCCTGTGCCTGGATCAGGGCTGATGTGATTTCAACTTTCCACCAGTGCCAAGGGACAAAGAATCTAGGCTTTCTTATCAGCTCACCTAGATGTGAGGCAGAAAGGGAAAATGAAGTGATGTAACTTGAAAGCTGTCAGGAATCAAATAACAACAACAAAAAAATTGCACTCTTTATTACAGAGACTTGTAAGATGGAAAATGGACCGAACTATCTTCTATCAAGGGACATACTGTGGATTCAAAGACACAAGTAGGTCAAAAGTAAAAGATCCACCAAAACTGGCTCAAAAAGAAATAGACAATTTGAATGGAATTTTAATGAGCAAAAAGATTGAATCCATAATCAAAAAAAACTACACATGAAGAAAAGCCCATGCCAGGATGTCTTCACCATTGAATTCTACCATACATTCAAACAAGAAAAATACCCATTCTTCTCAGACTCTTGCCAAAATGCAAGAGTAGATAACACTTCCCAGCTCATTTGATGAAGCCAGCATTATGCCATTACCAGAACTGGCAAAGACTTCCCAAGAAAAGAAAATTACAGACCAATGTCTTTTATGAATACAGCATAAAAGTCTTCAACAAAATATCATCAAAGCATGTCTAACAGCAGAGAAAAAGAATTATGCATTGTGGCATAGGATTTATCTCAGAGATACAAAACAGTTTAGCTTCTGAAAATTAGTTAATGTATTTGATCATACTAATAGAATGAAAAACAAAAATCATATGGTTATCTCAATAGATGCAGAAAAGTATTTGACAACATCTCACACCCTTTCTTAATAAAAGCTATCAACAAAACAGAAACAAGGGGACTTGAACTCATGAAGTTCTTCTGTGAAACACCCACAGCTAATCTCACACCCAACAGTGAAAGACTGAATGCTCTCCCTTAAGATCAGAACCAGAACAAGGGTGTCCCCTCTCACCACTTCCACACATCCAACATGGTACTGGAGGTTTGGGGCAAGGCAATGAGGCAAGTGAGGTTACACAGGGATCCAGGTTGCAGAAGAAAAAGTAAAATCATAGCTAATCATGGGTGGTATGATCATGTATTAGGAAAGCAACTAAAAACTGTTAGAACTCACATATGAGTTCAGAAAAGTTATAGAACACAAGATCAATATGCCTAAATCAATTGTATTTCTATTTTTTAGCAATGAAGCATCTGAAAACAAACATTCCCATTCACAATGACATCAAACAGAACAAAATACTTAGGAATAAATTTAATAAAACAAGTGAAATATATATTCTCTGAAAACTACAAAGTTTTGTTGAAATAAATTAAAGATTTCAATTAACGAGCATGAAAACATCCCATGTCCAAGGATTTTAAGCTCTTACATTGTCAAGATGGCAACACTCCCCAAACTGCTGTACAGATTCAATGCAATCCCTATCAGAATCTCAGTGGACTTTGTTGAAATTGGCAAGTTGATTCTAAAATTCACATAGAATTGCAAGGGAAGCTAAAATGGTAAACATTCATGAAAAAGAATAATGAAGGGGAATAATGAGTGTCGGTGAGGATGTGGAGAAATGGGAACTCATAGATTTCGAGTGAGAAGATAAAACGGTGTAACTGTTTAAAAAGCAGTTAGTAGTGAGTGCCTTAAAAAGTAAACCAAAGAATAACTATCTAACCAAGCCTTTCTACTCCGAGGTATATACCCAAGAGAATTGAAAACATGTCCACACAAAACTTGTACATAAATGTTCACAGCACCGTTATTCAAAATAATTGAAAAGTGGAAACAACCTAAATGCTCATCAACAGTTAAATGTGTTACATCCATACAATGGGATATTATTCAGCAAATAAAAAGAGATGAAGTTTTGATGCATGCTACAATATAGATGAACCTTGAAAACACACTAACTGAAAGAAGCTAAACATAAGAGATCACAATGTCTAATTCCATTTGCATGAAATGTCCAGAATAGGCAAATCTATACAGACAGAGGTAGAAGAGCGTTTGTCAGAGACTGAAGGGTAATTTGGGGAAACGGCATGACCCCTAATCAGTATGAGATTTCTTTTTGGGGAGATGAAAATGCTCTGGAATTTGATAGTGATGATGGTTGTGAGACTTTATTAGTGTACTGAAAACTATTGACTGTACGCTTTAACTGAGCAAATTGTATGACACAAATTTTATCTCAATAAAGCTGTTTTAAAAATGGGACACTACTCATTGGTCATCCATGTAAAACAAAGTTCAAGTATATTAGAAATGAGACAAATTACCAGGATGTTTAATTCAATGTCCAATTTCGGTTTTCAGTAATGCATCATTTCTATTTGGAGACTGAGACATTTGAAAAATAAACTGGACCACTAAACACAAGGGTTCATGAAGAAACAGTTATGTAGCAAAAACATATTAGAAGAAAAGGGAAAGAATCATTATTCCCATGACCTGCCTTGAGAAGAGCAGGCATAAGGAGACACTTAGACCAAGACATGAAGTCCAAGGAAAACTCTCCTGCCTCCACCCATGTCTGCTCCCAGGGCCACAGCTTTCAAAACTCAACCATTGCTGCCTCTTCTAATCAACTTCCGAAAACCCAGTGCTGTGCACTCTGCACCTTTGGCCTTTGTATGGGTGAAGGTGAGTCTCTGTGTTCTGCTCTCACGGATGCGCTGTGCTCACAGTAAGAGGAACGATCCGCACTGACCAGAGTGAAAACCAGAAAGTAGAAACCTGGGCACAAAAGAGCAGTAAGGACCCTGAATCAGAATTTGGATTCAGGCCAGTCCCACTGTGTTAGCCATTCCCAGAAGCTAAATAAAAGGGAATTTAGAAATCCCTCTGCCTGAGAATTCCAGCCCCTTTGTTTGGGACCTCTAAGGTCCATTCGGTTGGAAGTTCTTGAAGGTCCTCACTCGCCACAGAGGTCCCAAATTCTTCCTGGTGAGAAGTCTGTGGACAATTAAAAATAATTACATTGCTAACATCAGCAGTGAAAGACTTTAAACACATGGGTAAGTACCAGAGTCTCTTGTACTTTAATTTAAAAATTACAGCTCCATCTGATTAACGAGAAGCGACTCCATTTGGCATTCAAGTCCCATGGACTCTCTTGCCCACTCATCAGCAGTGTATAATCACAGCAGAAAATGCTGATCTTGTTGATGGTACTGCCTCCTGAAGCTCCCCAGGGAAAGGCAAGGTGGAAATAAACCGTGAGCTGCTCCGTGTTCTGTCCGTGTCTCCTGGTCTGTGTTAATCAGCACGATCACTCCCAAAAGCCTCTCGGCTCCCAGGCATGGCATTAATTGCTTATTTGGCTGGCCGTTATTTTGTAAGTAAACTGGGGGCACACCACTTCAAACTCAGAATTGATTTTAAATTGGTATTTACTCATTGCACATGAGTCCAAGACTCTGCACTTCAGGGCTTTCCGGGAAGCCTGGCATGGTTTTCATTACATGCTGGTACCAATTGAGGAAGTGGGATGTTGCCATCGGCTCTGCTGAGTGCCACAAAGAAGCATCCAGACCAGAAAAGGAGATTTGACTGAGGACGCAAGTGTGTTCCAAGTACAAGAGAAATAGCTGTGGGCCAAAAACAACTACTGGGGGAAAGCAGATGTCAAACTGCCTTTACAGGCAGGGTGGGCAGCCTCAACCCATGCCAATCACCAGATTTTTTTCCACATTGAAATGATTCTTTAATAGAATCACAGAAAACAACTAACAGCCATGACAGTAGAAG
The DNA here is from genome assembly GCA_020662805.1 of Glaucomys volans. Classification (NCBI taxonomy): domain Eukaryota; kingdom Metazoa; phylum Chordata; class Mammalia; order Rodentia; family Sciuridae; genus Glaucomys; species Glaucomys volans. Next base: position 19,526 of record JAJEJO010000437.1, on the reverse strand, counting down.
CCTTGGCTCAGATGCCACTTTATCTGCAAAGTTTAATCCCAATTGCCTGGGCAGAAAGCTTACCTCTAGCTGTGTTTATACAACATTGGTGAACCAAAGATAGGAGGAGGGACAAATATAGAAAACAAAATCATGGAAGGTGGAGAAACCACAGGAAAGGGCCATACACTTTGGCCCGGAGATTCTTAGAGTGTGGTTTCCCAAGGACAGCACTGCCCTTATCTGGGAATTGGTGAGACAAGCACATTCTCATGCCCCCTGCAGACCCACCGAGTCAGAAGCTCTGCAGTGGGACCCCGCAATCTGTGTTGGGACAAGCCCCCAGGTGAGAATGCACCCTGAAGATTGAGAACACCTGAGAAAAGGTGGCTGATCAGAGTGTGGACAAAAAGACTCAAAATGAAAGTACCAGGTGACTTCAGAAGTAGAGACTGAAGAGCTAAAATCTCGAGAATTCTTAGAAGCCTTCAGAAAGCAGCTAGATCCCATGAGACTCTCCCAGTTCTTCACACCTGCAAACTCCGTTCTGGCACACAAAGTGAATAGATCAGGTAAGAACAGGTGCACTTCTGCCCTGGTGGGCTACATACGATTGGGGAGCATGTTTGGTTGGGCATAACGTCATACTTAGAGGAATTATATCCTTATTTCCAAAGCAAACCGGTATTGAATGTGAAAAGCAACTATCAGGGGAGAGTCACTGGACCAGGAATGTCTCTAACTAGCTAAGTGATCATGCAAGAACTTCCTCGGTTCTTCATCAGACTAGTATAAGGGCTATAGTCATATACTTAATTAAAAATGAAAAACCATAAAATAGAGGAAACTTGTTGATAATTACAAGCAGTGACTAATTGGACTAACAGACCAGATGATCTTGTTTGAGATATTTGCTATTTTGGAGATCACACACACACACACACACACACACACACACACGTACACACTCACACACTCAAAATTTAACTCTAATATCAAATAATTTTTAAAAATACAGAGGAAGTTTTTCGTGTGTGTATAAATACAGAGTACCACACAATTACCTGTGAATTAATGTCATTGCAATATTTAGTAGGACTACTGTAACCACGAGTGACATCATTTTCTGTATATTCTTAACTTTTGTGATTTTTGCAATATTACTTTACTATTGAAAAGATTAAGAACTGCCACAAAGATAACAAACACGTTTTCTGAGTGTCAGTTCTGATCAGTTGGAATGTCCCTGTGCAGTGCTATATTGAAGGCTGCAAAGCCTGTTTCAATTCAGTGAGAGAGAACGTCATGTCACTGAGTAGTGTCTGACATGGGAAAAGGACAGGAATATGCAATTGTTTGCCAACGCTCTGCTACTGTGACCTAGAGGCAAAATGACTTCCCTTTGGCTCTGTGAGTGGGAATGCTGAACTCTGAATTAAAAGCTCAGCCCCTCTCCTACCAGCCTCAAATAGAGATGGAGGCTATCAGGTAGCAGCCAAGCATAGCTGCAAGACTCCATATCCAGACTTCCTTTGGGGGAATCAGTCTCCACATTTCATAAGTTGAAGGGAACAAGAAGATACTTCCTTTAGCTTCAAGGAAGCTCTGGAGAACTGTTAAGTATAATCTTCTCATCCTCCCATGGGCAACCCAAAGACCCATGAGCCTCCCCTCCCTCCCCAACACACCCATCTTGGTTGAGTTGCAGCATCCTGCCTTGAAGAAGACTCTTTCAAGCCAGTCCTGAGACTGGGAACTTCAAAATCCACTCTGGCATTCCGAGGGGTTCTGATGATGCAGAGTGGACAGGGCTATCAGCTCAGGTCGGGTGCCCCTTGGCACACCAAGCTGAAGCTCCACTGCCTCCCCCAGGACAGGGAGCTGGTCAGTACTTACTGCCCATGATCCTCCGCACTGTTGGGCCCTCTGCGGTCATTTCCCTCACAATCTCATTGTCATCCTCATTGGCGTCCAGCCAGCGATTGCAATTGAAGTTATACTTGTCCTTATTCAGAGTGTTCATCAGGGTCATCTAAAATGAAGTCCCAAGGTGAGCAGGTGGGTATAGCAGAGACTCTCACCCATGTCCCCGAGTCACCATTTTGCTATCTCATCTCAGAGAGGCCAAGGCCATCTCCTGGAGATGACCCTTATGAAAGGGAGAGAGACAGATTAATCTCTCTCCCCCTGGTCCCCTAGAGACCTACACTTGCCTGGCATCCAGGTGACTGGGGCAGGCATGCCCATCCCATGGACGCCTGAGCATTTTCTCAGTCTTCTTTCGAAGTCCAGACATCAGGAAGTACCTGTGGCCCATGTCTACCCTTCTCCTCTCCCATTTCCAATAACTACAGAGGCAAATTTACATGAGAGAGTCAACAAAAGGGACAATCCTAGTTCCTCTCCCAACCCTCCAGGGGGTGCCTCTCACCCTTTCTAAGTGCCATCCAGAACCAGGACTCCTTCTATCATGCCACGCCCGAAGCTTGTAAAATCGGCCAAGATCTGGGAGCTCAATCTGTCATGAGAAATGAACAGGCCTGAACGGATCTGGCCAAGGAAACACCTTGATCCTCACGGAGGAGGGGCCTGCTGGGGGCTGTTTCTCCTCCGTGAGGATGGATGAGCTTCCAGCCTCCCCACACCCACATTCCTCTCCTGTTCCTGGTAGCCAGTGGCACATGGGGGAAAGACAGTCATGCAAAACTGGGGTTCAGTCTGGGCTGGTGAAATGGAACAAAAATAACTGACCCACAGTAGGATGCAGCCTAAAGAAAATCTTCCAAGCAATAAACTTCCAGTCACAAAATCTATATGACAACCCTGCAAATTAGCACAGGCCCACAGCCCCAGGACTCCACTGGGCACTGGAACAGACAAAAAGATCAATACCAAAGCCATGCCCTTTCCCCAGGGGCTCAAATCTGGCAGGAAAGACAAATACATAAAGAGCAATGAATTGAGTGGTCGAATAAGGCACCACTGAGGGAAGAGCTACAAATTACAAATTATTCCTACCGAAAGGTCAAAGCAGCATTTCTGTGGGGGAGAAAACCTTGCTCTACTTACATATGTACTGGAAAGTTTTAAAGCTGTATTTCCCTTCAAATGCCCTGAAATTCATACTTTTCCTTAAATTTATCCTCACTGTCTAAATCAACCCGGAATGGGCGATCTAACACTAACTGTGCTCAGGGTCTCTATTTTACCATCCCCCAGTCACTCAGCTTGTAGATGCCCAAAACCATTCCAACCTGGCTTCCCACTTCCATCCTTCTTCCTTCCCCACCCACCTCACCACATTGCTCTCCTACCCTGAACTTCTCAATGACACCCGGTTTGAACCACTTGTTGTTGGGATTCAGGAGAATCTCATCCGTCCGCCCCTTCTGTCCATAAATCTGGATGAAGATGGGAGAGTTGGTGCCAGCCTTCTTCAGGTCTGTGGTCCAGACCCACAGGGACCAAGGAAATTCTACGAGACAGGTCAAGTCGCCCCATAAACCTCAAGTGAAAAGATTTTCATGTTACCAGTAGGAAAGAGGAGAGAAAATGCTCACATCTGAGCGGCAGGTGATATGCCAGTGTGTCCCACTCTCAGAAACCCATTATAACAAGGGCTGTGATTAGAAAGCTGAGGATTTCTGCTATTAAAAAGAGAGTTCCTAGCTGGGTGCGGTGGCTCAAGCCTGTAATCCCAGAGGCTTGGGAGGCTGAGGCAGGAGGATTGCAAGTTCAAAGCCAGCCTCAGCAACTTAGCGAGGCCCTAAGCAACTCAGTGAGACCCTGTCTCTAAATAAAATACAAAATAGGGCTGGGGATGTGGCTCAGTGGTGGAGTGCCCCTGGGTTCAATCCCCAGTACCCAAAACAAAACAAAACAAAAACAAAAAACAAAAAATAGAGTTCCTCCATGTTTGTTTTTAAATTTTTTTAAATTTTTATTTGTTCTAACTAGTTGTCCATGACAGTAGATGCATTCATACATTTTGAAAGAGCATGCATAAATAGAGTGTAATCTCTCATTTTTCTATTATACACATTGCAAGATTGCATCGGTCATGCAGTCATACATGTGCATGAGGTAATAATGTCTGTTTCGCTCTACTATCCTTCCTACCCCCACACCCCTTACCTCTCTTCACTCCCCTCTACCTACTATAGAGGAACTCTATTCTTCCCTATCCCCCCACCTCATTGTGAATTAGCTTCCATGTATCAGAGAAAACATTCCGTCTTTGGTTTTTTGGATTTGGCGTATTTCACTTAGCATGATATTCTCTAACTCATGTTCTTTTTAACAGGCAAAGCCTATTGGTGTGTTTTAACTGGGGGAAGAGTTGACTCCACCCACTCTGTCTGGTATATTCAGAGTGCACTGGAGTGAATCACTCAGTTGAACCCCTAGCCACTTCTTCAATTTGGGGACCCTGGAGTCAGCCTTAGTGCCAGGTGTGCAACTGTGTAGAACTGAGTCCCCTAAAGGCCCTTTCCTTTTCTCTGTAGAGGAGAATTCAGAAGCAGGAGTGAATCCCCTCAAAGCCTTTGACAGTGGTCTGACAGCCTGGCATGGCTGGAAGATTCTGGGGCTCTTGTGCTTACTTTTCAGCCGCTTCTTCCTGAGAGACACCATCTCGTAGAGCTGCCTCTCGATGAGCCCGTCTGCTTTCTTCTCGTCCAGCCAGTTGCTGCAGGGGAAAGTCTGCTGGATGCCAGTGAAGGGGCACAGAATCACCACCTGGGAGGGCAGAGCACAAGTGTTTCCTTCACTGCATCTCCCAGGGGGACCTGCTCACAAGGCTCACCTGCCTCCTCAAACCCAAGGGAAGGGACATCGGTGTTGGGACACTCCATGAAGACCGCTTCCGCTGTCTCATTGAATCTGAAATTGAGAAATACCTCCTCCAATAAGTCTCCCAGAGGAGGTGTTGTCCTAGCTCAAATCTCAAGCCTGCTCCTCTGTATGCAGCACCTTCTTTGAACACCTTACTTCTTTGTGCTTACCATAAAATCTTGGCTAATCTGAACCAAATGACGAAGACTACCGAATTAATTCCCTATAATTGTCTTGTAGGAAGAAGGCAAATCGCACGAAAGCTAATTAATATCTGGAAGTAAAAACAAAGCCAACTGCCCTATTGCAGGCTCGGCCCTCACTCCACCCTCTCACCTGCATGTCTATCACTACCCACACCCTGGAGTCATGCATTCAGAACCCAACAGTCTATCCAGCCCAGGCTCCTCTCTTATGGATGGTCAAAGGAAGGTTCCTGGCACCCTATAGAATCCTCTCTCAGCAAGGAGATTTTGACTATTCACACTATTAAATGCCAAGTTTTACCTTGTTTCTAACTTGAAAACTAATATGACTCTCCCGTGGGTCAAGTATTTTCACTAACCACTGTGTTCATGAGTATTTGTTCATTATTTGGTATTTGTCAATTGTTTAGTGACTACAGTTGACTAAAACTTCCTTAACTTGAATTTTTACCCTTAAATATACCCAGATACCTCTGAGAGTTCACCTAACACTCATTATCTGAGCATCATGATCATGATCTCATTATCTGAGAATCATGATAACTTAAAAGAAGCACCAAGGGGAGGGGAGCTAATAGATGGGGTGGGGGAGTGTGTACCCCTCGTGCTCCCAGAGAATCACTTCTCCCTGGAGATTGTACCAGTGAAGGGGCACAGAGGCAGCCCCCCATAAACATTTTACTAAGGTGTTGGCAACTAATATAATCCACCCCCATATTCATCTAACGCACGGGAAAGCCGAGGTTCAGAAAGGAAAAGGAAACATTCAAGTTTGCACAGTTAGTGGAAGAACCAGAAATATAAATGCTTTGGCCCTAATTATCCATTTGGGTCTTTTCCATCCTCACTACAGATCTCGGAATTACTGTTTATGGAGTCCACTTGAATCCACTGCTTCACTCCATCTTTGATACTGAAGATTCTGTGTAACAACATATTCAGACCTATACTCAGGCAAAGTTGGAAGGCACCCATGCAGGTACTCTGGGGGCACAGAAAGGTCTAATTACCAGCAATTTACCTGTAAGTCTTTCTTTGTTCTGAACTAATCCTACAGTTGTCATCTCCTAGTTTACTCTTGCATTGTCTTCTTGATGTCACATGTGTATTGGTTAGTTTTGTTTTTTACACAAGACGGCAAACTTGTGCAAGTCTGCTATGTCTCCTTACCTCTTGTGGTTCCCCTGAACATAGGTACAACCATATAAAATGCTTAAAATAGTAAAAGTTTGAGTGCTTGTAAGTACTTGTTAAAAGTTTGACTTCTGGACTAGGTAGTCCAGAAAAGTCGGTAGAATGATAAGCCCTCACCACTGCAAAACACCCATGTTCTAGAGAGAACATGAAACAGCATTTTATGTATATTGGTGAGTTATCAGGGATTTACAGGAGCCATAAGACCTAGCAGAATTCAGAGCATCCAGTGCTAAAGTTTGTCCTGCCCTGAAGCAGGACCAAGAGACCAAGAAATTAACAGCTCTACCGGGCAGCAGGTGGTGGGAATGTGGGGCTTGGAAAGTGAAGGATTTGGACGGGAAACACAAGTGAGCAGAAGCACTTCAAAGAGCTGCTCCCTCAGATGAAAGATAGGGAGGGGAAAATCTTCAAAGGGAAGCCTAACTTCTCTGCCTTTGCTCAAAAAAAGAAAATAATAAGTTTCCCTTAAGAATTAGTTACCATGAGGGGTTGGGGATATAGCTCAGTTGGTAGAGTGCTTGCCTTGCAAGCACAAGGCCCTGCGTACAATCCCCAGCACCACCAAAAAAGAAAAAAAAAAAAAAAAAAAAAAGAATTACTTACCATGAGCCTGGTTACAGGACAAGTAGTAACAAATGATGCACACCTAGACATATTGAAGAGACACGTCAGATGCCAAAGACAAAGAGAAGATCTCAAGAGCATCCAGAGAGAAAAGACACATAATGGCAATTAGACTAATGGAAGCCAGAAGATATGGGGAGAAGGGAATCATCCTAGTATTCTATATCTTGAAATTATCTTTCAATAATAAAGACAGAACAAACATATTTTTCAAATGAACAAGAACAAAATTTACCAACAATAGACCTTTATCAAAAGAAATTCTATAGAATGTACTGCAGGAAGGAAAAAATACTAGACATAAGGTATGAAATACAAGGAGCAGCAGCAAGCAAACCAGCAAGCAGGTAGATAGATCTGAACTAACAATCACTATAAAACATTAGCTAATGTGTGGATTTAAAAATAATTCCAAATAAAGATAAAATTCTAGGAAAAAATAGCATGAAATTTAGATACAGGGTTGTTAGCATTTAGTGATTTCTAAGGTCCTTTTATTACCCAAGAGGAAAGGAGACATATTAATTAAATTTAGGGTTTGTCAAGTGTGTATGGTAAAACCACCATAATAGGATGTGATGGTTTGGATGTCCTACCAAAGCTTACATAGGTAAAAGGTGGAAGTTTAATGCAGTTATGGTGTTTAAAAGGTGGGACTTTGGAAAAGTAATTAAGCGAGGCCATAAAGGTGGGGCCCTAATCCAATGGGACCATGACTTGATAAGAGGAGGACAGACCTGAACTAAGACCCTCTGTCTCTCCCATGATGCCTCCCACCGTGTCATGACCCAGAAAGAAGGTCCTCACCAGATGCTAAGCAGATGCTTAGACCCGACTCTTGGACTTCCAAACCATGAGCTAAATAAATGGTAAATTTATTTTGCAAATAAATTTTCTTTGTAAATTACTCAGTCTGTGGGTAGAACATAAAACACACTAAGTTGCAGGGGTTGGGTCGTAGGTCGGTCAAACCAGAACTATTAAGAGAAAACAAACAGTAAATGTAGGACAGATAAATCTATAATTACAATAAGTATAAATGAACTAAATATGTCAATTAAAAGATAGATCATAGCAAATTGGATAATGGTAAAGATTGAATTCACTGGGAGGCTATAATAATTCTATGCCTAATAATATAGTCCCAAACTATACCAAGCAGAAATGATCAATTCTAGGAGAAATTGAAACACCTGCCCTGGAGTGAAACATTTCAACACATCTTTCTTGGTAATTAATAGATTAAACAGACAAAAAAAATGTCACTAAGTAAACAGAAGATTCAAATAACAAAAGTAACCAATTCCATTTAATAAATAAAATAAAATTTTTTTTTTTTTTTTTTTTTTTGGAACCGGGGATTGAACTCAAGGGCACTCGGCCACTGAACCACATCCCTAGCCCTATTTTGTATTTTATTTAGAGACAGGGTCTCACTGAGTTGCTTGGGGCCTTGCTAAGTTGCTGAGGCTGGCTTTGAACTCGTGATCCTCCTGGCTCAGCCTCCCGAGTCACTTAGATTATAGGCATGCGCCACCATGCCCGGCAAAATAAAAATTTTAAACAACTTATAAAATACACACAAATTGAATGTGCATTGTAAAGTAAATCACAACATTTTTTTAAATGGGATCACATAGACTGTGTTTTCTAAATAAAATAACATTAAATTATACTTTGACAAAGTTAAAGTTTAAAATGAAGCAATCATTCTAGGATTAAAACCAATTAAGGACTATATGATAAATGAAAATTACAGGTCAATGCCACTTATGAGCATTCAAAGAAATATGACACATTAAATGTTAGCAAGTCAATTCTAATGGTATACAAAATTATATAATTGCAATCCATTATCACTAGGTTTGGCTTATAGAAGAAAGCAGGAATTTTGTATAAAAGAATACATGAATGGCCAAATAAAGAAATGAAATGATGTTCAACCTCAGAAGTAATCATGAAAATAAAAGTTATAACTACAGCAAGATCATTGTACAACCTCCAGGTAAAGATTAAAAATTCAGACAATTGCAAGAGTTGACGAGGATGCCTGGAACAAAATGTCTCTCACGTGTGACTGAGAGGAGAGCAAACTGGCACAACTGCTTTGGAAAACAGTCTGGTATGTTTTGGAAACAACAACTGTCCTGTAAAGCTGAAGATTCACTTGCCCTATGACCTAAAACTTCTGTCCTGAGAAACTCCTGCTCTATATTCATAGTAGGAAAAATCAAGAAACAGCCCCAGATTTTCTATCAATGGAAGAATTGAACAATAAATTGTAATCTATTCACATAATGGAATACCTTCCAGAAGGAAAATGAACTGCATACTGCTTTCACTATCATTTGGATGAATCTCAAAAGCATAATGTTAAGTGAAAACTGTTCATTTCAAATAATATATAGATAACTTTCTTGCTAGTGTCTTCCCTGAGCGAGAGAGAATCAGAGACCTGGGGAGGAAGCCGGAGAGGTTTCAGAAGCACAGGAAATGATCTGTTTCTCAAGCTGAAAAGTAGTAGACAAAATTGAAAAAATCTTTTTATCATTCTTTATATTTTACTTTGAATGTGTATATTTTTCTTCAAAGTATAAATATTCCATAATGCAAGTATATTTAAATTAGTTGTGGATTGAGGGGTTTATAATCTGAGGTGAAAAACTAACCCCCAGAATCGGGATGGTCTATAACCACTAACTGACACTCTGGCTAACCTAACCTATTTGGAGAACAGACCCATTCCTGACCACCAGCAAGACAAGCTGGATGGATGCGGGACCACCCAAAATGCCCAATGAAAGGGATTGCCCATGTGCTCTGCAATTGGTCCAGAGGAAGTAGGAAGTAGGATTCAGGTTGGAGTTTGCACTCACAAATTAAAAAAGAGAGGATCAAATCAAGAAAATCTCCCTGGAAGCTCCTCTTACCTTCTCGCAGTACCAGCCTCTGTTGACACCCACGTTGCCGTGCCCAATGGAGACCCGACTCAGGGGGCTGAGGAGGGCAGCCAGTTCGATGTGGAAGATATCCGTGCGGCCCCTGTCAAACACACCGCCCTCCAGGAAGATTTTCCCACTGTTCTTATTTCCTCTGGCCCCATACATGACCAAGTAGATTTTGGATTTAGTCCCAGCTCCCCGGATGTCCCCCGTGAAGACGGTGACAATGTAGGTGATCGCTGTGGGAAAACGGGAGAAGAGGGCTCATCGTGAGCTGCATTATGACACCCCGCTTGTTCCCTCCTGGCCAGGACACCCACCAATGCCCATCTTCCATACGCCCTCGTTCCCCTCATGTCCTCCCCTCTGGGACCATGCCCAATGTCCCTCTCAAACTCAGTCCATCCTTTCAAGGTCTGTATGTCAGTGTATGTGAATTTGAGAATAAACCATGTCTATTATTACAGGAATCTGCGAGTGCTGATTACAGGAAACCAACAAAGAGGAGGAAGAACTTGGGCTAGCTAAGAATAGTACTAATTACTGATGTTAATCACCACGTGTACCTTATTAATAGCTGTCGCATGGATTCTGTTATGTCTAATCTAATTATAATAGTCAATGCCACTGATGGAGATTTATATCCTGGGCTAGCTGATTCATTTAATTTGCTCTTTTGCCAAAAATGTCAAAACATAACTTTTGGTAGAGGGCGCCACTGTTCTCTTTCATCACCTACTTGGTGGGCACTGGGGGATTTAGGGAGAGGGGGATGCTGTAGGTTGGGCCACATTGAGCTTGCATCAGTCGGTAGGCTTTGTGAGAACATGGAATTTTGGGGAAGAGACAGTAAGGAGGAGTTAAACTCTTAAATGAGGAGGAGTAAGAAAAAACACCAAAGGCAAACATTTGGGCAGGAAGTTCTGCTGAGATCTGTCCTAGGGTCATGCACTCTATCTTGAGGTCTAAGGCAATTGACATTTTAGGCTTTTGATTCCTCCACCCACCCCTCTCCCTACCCTATTCCACACCCTCATCCCACAACCTTAGAGAAATAAAAATCCCAAAAGTCCTGGAAACACAGAACACACACAGTGCGTGAGGCACTATTCCTTCACACACACGCACCTTCTTTGGTTTGACAGGCAGTTATCGAGTGCTTACTAAACGCCAGGCCTTCAGGAATACATGAAGATAAAAAGGGAAGGCCACTGATCTAAAACAGAGCAGGTCTCAATGTCATTGCCCCAGGGCACATGGAGGGGCATTCTCACGCAGACGTGTGTCCATGGCCTGGTTATGGGAATTCCCAGCTGCTATCATTTCTCCTCTTTCTCCAACTCTTGGAGACGAGGAATGGTAATGGTAACGCAGTCCATGCAATTGCAGAAATCTGTTCTGGTGCACAGCGTTACATAAATTTGACTCCTGTAGGCCACAGCAACCAAAGCCTGTCCAAAAGAAGGACGAGATGATCCAGTCTAGGGAGGCCGGGAGGGCTCAGAAGTGACTGGAAATAGGAATTTGAGAAGCAGAAAAAAGAGAACTGTCATTATAAGCTGAGGAAAAAGCAGCTTTGGAGGACAAAGGAAGAAAAAGAGTAAGGAGAAGGAATCCAGCCAGTGAATGCCCTGGGCGGGGTAAGTACCAGAAATGGAAAGAGCCAGGGTTTCACAGATGCCCTGAGGGGAGATGGAAGGGTTGAGGGAGTGGGGCGAAGGCTGTTGGAAGATTCTGCTGAGAAGATAAACTGGAACCAAACAGTGAAGCAAATTTGTATGTTACACTTCACAACTTGGACTTCATGCCTTTGTAGGAGTGAGCCCCGGAAGCTTCTGTAGCATAGCATGTTCTCGAATGTGCTAACATTGATTTCCTGGTACAGCCGTAACCACTTCAGCTGGCGGGACCAGGAGGCTTTTTGTGAAATTCACAATGGGTAGGACCCTAGGAGGCAGACCAAGTACCTACCAGCTGTGTGACCCTAGACAGGTTTCTTAACTTCTATAAGCCTCAGTTTTTTTGTCTGTGACATGGTGACATCATAGTGTTGCTGTGAGGATTGAAAGAAACTAGGTGGGTCAGGTGCCTAGCAGAGGGTCTGGCATATAGAAAGCACTTGATATTAGAAAGAGTTAAGACTAAATTAGCTGGACATAGTTGTGCATGCAAATAATTCCATGTGAGGAGAGGTTGAGGCAGGAGGATCACAAATTCGAGGCCAGCCTGGGCAACTTAGGGAGGCACTGTTTCAAATTAAAATTTTAAAAGGGAAGGGAATGTAGCTCAGTGGTAGAACATTGGCCTAGCATGGGTTCAACCCCCAGTATCACACACACACATACACACACACACACACACACACACACACAAGTAAATCAGCATACTCAAGTGTGCACACATCAGAAGTGGGTAACTCCCTCTCTCCTGGGTAGTTAATGCCTGCTCAAGGGCTTTGCCCCAGCTCCTTTGGAATGAATGGAGCCTCAGGTTTGCAGCCCAGAGGGACAGAACATTCTCAGGAGCAGGAGAGATACTGTCTGTAGATCCTCCGGCCCCTGCTTGATACAGGCCTCCAAACCTACAGGTAGGAACACTGACCCTCAGGTAATGGGGCTTGGCCTTCCAGTTCTACCTGTGGTCTCAGCTCCGCCCACTAAGATATCCCTTTGGATTTTGCCATCATCTTCATCCAAGGCCAGCCAGCGGTTGAGGGGGAAGTCATATTTCCTTTTGTTCCCAATATCTTCAATGACAATCTGGGAAGGAAAAGAGGAAGGAATGAGATGAAGAGGGTGCACCCGGCGATCTGTCCAACTCCTCCAACCACCGAGGGCACCCTAAGAATCCACTCTTATCTCCTCATGGCCCAACAGGCTCATCACAGGACACAGCTGTTGCCCGAAAACATCACAAAGCCATACAAGGATGATTGCCAATCACTGCTGCCTGTATTCCCAAGCCACTGTCCCTCCATTCATTGCTGCAGGGCACTTTTGAAAATCAAGACAAGAAACATGGCAGGAAATGCCCTGGGAGGCTGAGATGCAAGGACTGGAGGCCAGGATTAGTAATGGGTGGAGCTGAGCACCCTCCTCAATGGCTGAAGGTGGGGCTCTGACCTTAACTGGTGAGAAGCAGAGTCCACACAAAAGGCCCTGCAAGCCCCAGATCAGGCACAGGTCAGAAAAACATCAGCCATCAACAGTAAGATGAATGGAGCTGAATGGAACTCGCCATCCAGAAACTTCCCGAAGAGACTGCCACGTGGGCCTGGTTGGTAAGGCTGAGGTAAGTGTGTCTTTGAGACCCTAGGAGCTGAGAGCCCTCCCAAATGTGCCCCAAGGAACCACCTGAGAGAGAGAGAGAGGGGGGGGGGAAAGCACAGCAATGACCTAATAAAAAGCAAGAGCCATTATCTCTTCAAGGAACATTCTCCACCTTCCAACAAGCCCACAGGCAGGGCTGGCCTTCCAAGAGCTAAGAAGGAAAGTGCAGGCCTTGAGCTGAGCCCCAGAGGATAGACGGATGCCAATGCAGGGGCCTGTCCCTGGTAGAGCCAACCATATTCTGTGATGGTGGGACATGGCAAGCCCTCCCAATGTGAAGCCAAGAAGGATGAAACACCCACAGAGAAGGGGGCGGGGAAAGATGAAGTGCTGAGCAGGGGTCATTCCTTCCCTGTACTTCCAGAGGGTTCATGGGCTATGAAGCCCTCCCTTCTTCCTGCACAGTCTAAGAAGGTCTGAGCAATCATGTTAAGTCAGTCTCGGGGTCAGTATGAGTCAACGGGTAGGGAGCGGCAGCTGGTGTTTAGCAGATCTCCCTCCCTGAAGACATCACTTGATTGAGCAGGGTCTGTTCTGCCCAGATAAGGGAACCACACACTCACTGGGCAACTGGGCAGCCCAGTGGGTCTCCTCCCTCCCACCAGAATCAGGGAAAGGTTCACAGTGGACTCTTGAAGGACCCTTAGGCTCTGGCTAAATCAGATGAGAGAACTGGGCTTTCTGGGTAGGTGCTAAAAAGCGTGAAGCCTTGGAGACCATAAGAGAACCGTGTGACTGACCAGTGGACTTGGGTAGCAGAGGAGATGCAGGTAGACCGAGGGAGAGAAGTGGGGCTGAGGTACAACCTTCCAATGAGCGGATTTCTCCCCTCCCAGGCCCCAGGGACCATAGACAAGCACCAAAACCTACCTTGGACAGGAACCAACCTGCGGACCCCCCCTTATTGTTGTGGCCCACATTGATCTTCATCAGCTGTCCCAAATCTGGGGCATCCAGCATGAACTTGTCTTCAGCTCCCTTTTCAAAGTTGTCCTTTTCATTTTCCAGCCTACGCTCTCCTGTACGCAGAGATGCAAGAAAGTCACAAAAGACCAGAAGAGAAGAAAGAACCAACTCCAAGCCTCCATGGTCCACCCACTGAAAGAACTCTTGCAAAGTCAAGGGCAGCTCTCCACTGAGATCTAAGGGCTCCTTACATCCCTCCAGTCTCTGGAAAGACAGGGGTTTGCCTCCTGTGTTGGTGGTGCCCAGGCCCCATAATGAGGGTTGTGGTTTCTGCCTTTGTCTGGAGTCCTTATTCCAGTAAACCTATGTGTACTCCCATCCCTAGACTGGAGGTCCTGCCTTGCTTTCCCTACTATTCATCCTGAACGGAAGCATTGACCATGGCAGTTGGCATAGGGTCTGTGGCTGGGACCTTCATATCAGCTTCAAACTTCCCTAGAGCTGGCTCCTCTTCTGCAAAACAGTGCCAACTGCTGTTATCTGACCCTGATGATTATTTAATGTGAATTTTTATGCTATTCCTCACCACAATCCAAGAAGGAGGTACTATTAATTCCATCTTGCAAATGAAGAAACAGACTTAGAAAAGTTGAATGCCTTGCCAAAAGGCTCATGGCTAACAAACACAGAGGCAGGCCTCCATTCTCACCTGATCTTTCTGCTTTGTGATTTTCCACTCCATGTTTCCATGATTACGTATGTGCAAGTCGGATTTGCCCTCACTACCCTGTCTAACCACAGACTCTTTTGTTTAAACCATCCTGTGTTCTTTCTTTTCTAAAATTTAATTATCTAACTTTTTTTCTGAATTTTACATTGCAAAGTTGACACACAGAGAAAATAATAACAGTCTTGTATCAGATGTAAGAGGCACAACAGATGTTAACATTTTGACTAGTTTGCTTTGGACTTATTTTTTTTTAAGGAAGTAATGTGTGTAAGGCCTCACTGTTCATCACTCCCTTCTCCTCCCTGCCCCAAATGCTCCCCTCAGTTTGGCATGTACCATCCCCTTGCACATGTGTGCATCCAGAAGGAGAATACACTACCTCTGCAGGGCTCGGAATGCTGCATACACAATATCATCACCCACATCTGACTGCCTCGAGTTCCCGGACTGCACTGGGGATGGTAATAGGATCTCCCTCGTAGTGTCTCCATGGGTTTGGCTACATCAGTTACACACACACTTGGGACAGGCCCCAGGGCATGGTAGGCACCAGGAGAGAGTGCTGCTGCTGGGGATATTGCTGGGTTTTTGTTTTTACTTTTTATGTGCATATACTTTATTAGAAAATTTGGTTACTATTACATAATAACTAAGAACACAAAGGAGAAAAGAAACGTTGCATGTGAAAAAGGAAAAGCAGAACAGAGGGAACTGAAAGGCAGTGCTGTTTTTCTGGTGCCATCCACATACTTAGTGCAACTTGCTTTTATTCAGTGAGTGCCATGCTTTGGAGATGACCCTGTAGATGGTAGTAACTAGTTCATTCATCCAATTGCCCTAGAATAGTCGTTGAGTGCAAAAGGCACTTGTCTATGCATTTTTCTACTGATGGACATTTAGGTTGTTTCTCTTTGCTTTTGCAAATAGCACTGAATTAGACTCTTTTGTACCTTTTACTGCTGCACATTTGTAAGAACTGGTCTGAGCAGACACCTACAAGCAGGGTTGCTGGACCCTGGGTGCACTCATCTGCAGCTTGCTGGGTATGGCAAAGCTGCCCTGCAAAATGACTGGATGGCATTAATTTGGCAAGTCTGAGGATTGCCACAATCATTATTAGCATCCATTTTTTAAAAAGCATATGCAGTGTGTATAGAATGGCATCTCACTGTGGTTTTAATTTGATCCACACTCCCCTACTTATTTGGAGACACTGAGTATGTGTTTTATGCTGAATATACATGCCATCTACAGCTTGCTCTTCTGTAACTTTTCTGTTTGTGTACTTTCTTCTATTTTTCTTTCATATGTCCCTTTTCTATTTTTTTAATCATTCAGATATTTTTCTTGTGTTAATAGATTTCAACAATATTTTCCTTTGTTTTTTGTGCTTTTGGTGAATTACTTAAGAAGCCCCATCCTTAAATCAAAGTGAAGAAGATAGTCAAAGGTTCTTCTAAAAAATGTTATGATTTTCTTTTTCACATTGAAGGCTTTAACCCATCTGGAAGCTATTTTTGTGCACAGTGAAAGGTAAGGATCTAATTTTATCTTTTCTCAAATGGTTAGGCAATTGTTCAAACACCAGTAATTAAACGTCTCATCTTTTCCCTCTGATTTATAAGGCCGTCCCTCTGTGTGTTTCTAAACTCTATTCAGTTCCATTGGTCTTTTTTATTTATCCCTTTACCAGTATCACCCTGTTTTAGTTTTTAGAGACCTACAGTGTCTCAATATCCGGCAGGGTAAATACCCCCATATTATTAAAATTGTTCATATTATTTTTATTATTCAAAATTATATTGGCAATATTTAGCCCTACATGGTTCTACATGAATTTTAATAGTAGCTTTTGCTGCAGGGTATTGATTGGTATTGGGGATTTTAACTGAAATTGCACGGCACTACAGAACAACCTGGGAAAATCTGACAACTTAAAGAGTTTGAATATTTTCTCATCCATGAATGTTTCTCCATTTTTAAAAAACATATTCTTATATACCGCCTTCAACAAAAATTAGCATTTTCTTGAAATATGCTCTTTTGCAGATATTCTTAGGTTCCACATAATTGCTAAATAAATAGTACATCTTTAAATTAAATGTTTGATTGCTTGTTGTTTTTATTAACTTTCGTACATTAGTCTTATATCTAGTACCTTTTTAAAAATCTTCTCTCTTATTGGTTCCTATGGTTTATGAATTCTCCTGGATTTGATTGGAAATTTTTTTATGAAAATGAAAGTTTGTTCCTTCATTTTTAACCATCTTAGCTTTTATTTCTATTTTTTTCCTACACCTTTCCCTGCGCCTTTAAGTACTGTGATGAATAGAAATAATGATTAGTGTGTTTTTGAGATAATTCTTTTTTTCTCTTTAATCTGTTATTGTAATAAATGAGTAGGTTGGCTAAAGTTAAATTATCCTTGAATTCCTGGAATAAATGGTATATAGTAGAAATTATTTATTGTTTATATAATTATTTACTTATAAATTCAGGGTGTTAACATTTATTTATTTAGGATTTATTACCATTTAGGCTTTTTCAGTCTTTGTTCATAAATGAGACTAAATGTGCATTTCTTTCTTTTAAGCTACCTGCCTGATTTGGGAATCAAAATTCATAAAATGAACTAGTGCTCAATACCACTTTCCCTATTCTTTGAAACACTTTGTATAAGATGGAAATTAATTATTTCGTAAATAGTTGTTGGGTTTTGCCCAATCTTATGGGTCTGATGTCTTAGGTGAGTTTTAATTGCTGCCCTATTTTCTTTAATGATTACAGATCTCTCTGGAAACTAGCTACTGCAAGTCCTTGAGACAACCAATCCTCCTAGGATGCTGATCAAGTTATATCATTTAGTGACAGTCACAAGACCCAGACCCAACCTCTTTACCACACAGGGGACAACCCTGTACTCCCCCAAGCAATGGTTGCTAACGTAGCAAGGAGGAGCAGAGGCCAACATTCTCCATGTCACATTCTTCTGGACCCCAACCCCAGGAAAGAGGCTAATTCATCTTAAAGACCCCACAGCCCCAGGATCACCATCGCTCTCCAAGGTCTGCAGTTTCACCCTGCAAGATCCTTCTGGGACCCCACACGTGCTATTGGTACTGTCTCCATTAGTTTTCCCCAATAAATTTTATTCCTGATGATGATGTCAATGATATATGTTCTATCAGATTAGTCACATTATACTTTCTTCCTTGATCCTTAATCACTTAGAAATGTGCTTCCATCAAGAGGTTAGAGTTCCTTCTAATTTCACCACCTATGATCAAAGAATGTTATCTCTAAATTATTGATTCATTTGGGTTTGTTAAGACAGCTTTGTGGATTTGTAGGTGGTCATTTCATGCCTGAAAAGAAAATGCATTCTCTCCTGGTTGGATGCAGAAGTCTACATACTTCTATTAGATCAAGCTTATAAATTGTGTAACTGAGATCATCTCCATTCTTCCTGAATTTTCATCCATTTGACCTATCAATCATTGAGAGTGCTGGATCAAAATCTCCCACATCATTGCGTATTTCTCAGGTTACTCCAAGAATTCTGTTAATTATTGCTTGACATATTTTGGAAATATGCTAGTTAATTTATACAAATTCAAAATTGTTGTATTATGCTTTTGTCATTATTCCGTTTACCATTGTCTAACAAAGTAGTTTACCTTTGACAGATATGAAGAGCTACGCCACTTTCCTTCCTATTGTTGCTATTTTCCAATTTACTCCACCCTATTTATTCTCAAATCTTCTGCATCATCTATTTAAGTTCATTTTTTCTTTTCATATAATATGGTAATGTTTATTTTTTAACTTAGTTCTTCTTAAGTTTTTTCTATTGATAACATTTATCTTAATTTTTCTATTAAACATGCTTTTTCTTTGCTTCTCTTTCCTCATTTCTTCCTATCGGATTGATTCTTCATTCCTTTGATTTCGTTCTATTGATTTACAGATTACACATTTCTATTTTTGGTGGGCACTTTTATAATTTTAATATTTGTACTCGACTTATTAAAATGTGCAATTAATCATTTACTCTTTTGGGGGTGGGAAGATGGACTTTGTCCAAAAACCTTATTATGTTTTAACTCTTGCTAGCCATTTTCTTTCTCAAACACTATTGATGTGAAGTGTTTGAGGTCCACACCTCTTGCCCTTCTGTTCACCATTATCATGACGTTCTGCATAGTTAATTCTTGCATAATGTCACACAGTCATCGATTTTTTGCTCACTGTTGGCTCTCGTCTCTCACTTTGTTCAGTGGACAGTTTCCTTGCTAAAGTACCCTTCAAAAGTTGTTTAAGTATCGATTAAGAAATGGTAAATTCTGTATCTCTCTGTTGGCACGAAAATTTGTCAATTTTGCCCTCACCCTGGGGTGCTGACCTCGCTGGTATAGAATTACAGGCTGACATATATTCTTGCTCAGAACATTGAAGATATGATTATATGGATTTATGCCTCTTTCCACTAGGAATTTGATATCAATTTAACTGTTGTTTTCACAGAAGGTGATCTGCCAAATCTGCTTCCTTTTAAGATCTTTCTTTGTGCCTTTGGTTTCACTGTTAGCTATCTAAATGTAGGGGTTTTTTTTTTTAGGATGTTTTAAAATTATTTTATACTGGGGATTGAACCTAGGGGCACTTTACTACACCCCCCTCTTTTTTTAGTTGTAGATGGACACAATACTTTTATTTATTTTTGTGTGGTGCTGAGGATGGAACTCGGTGCCTCACATGTGGTAGGCAAGCGCTCCACCAC
>JAJEJO010000436.1:408807-423629 GCA_020662805.1 Glaucomys volans | reverse complement strand
GAGGCCCTGGTGCGAAGGCTGGAGGAGCCCGGGGTCTGTTCCGCACGCACACGCCCGCGCAGTGGGCTGTGCCCTGCAAACCCTGCTCAGCCAGCAGCACCGCCAGTGCCTGTTCCTCACCCCCATCCTCCCAGCAGCTCCCCAGAGCTGAGGCCAGCAGCTCTGCGTGGTCAGGAGGCTTCTCCAGTGAGCCTGCCTCAGGGGCCACGCTCTGCAGGGTCTCCCGGGGGCACTGTGCCAACCGCACAGCAGAGCCCGAGTGCACCTCATTCTTCATCGCGCACACCACAGGACAAGCCTTGGGACCAGACCCTTCAGTGGGCCCACTGTCCAGGGACCAGGGCCCATCCCCACTGGGCACTCGATTCCTGTTTCCTGTGTGCGCACCGTGTGTGGCTCATCTGAAATGCCTGGGCGGGGTCAGGGGTGGCTCTCAGTGTTGCAAGCACCTGTTCACCTCCAGACCGACTCGCTTCCACACCTCCACGCCGAGCCTTCCTCGCACTCAGGAGGTGCCCTCCTCCCCTGGCCTTCTGACCATACTGCCCTGTGCCTCTCCCAGGCCGCTGACTGCCCTGCCCTTTATGGAGGTTCTGGTGTTCCTCTTTTTAGCACTGCATGTTCTCCAAGTCTCAGGGGGTCAGTCTCATCCACACGCATCCCCAGCAACTCATTCGCAGCCCAGAACATGCCAGAACTAGTGTGGTGGGATTGAACCCTGTGCGTGTGGCCTGCAGTGACTGTCCTGGCAGAAGCCCCAGGGCAGAAGTCAGGCAGCTCAGTACAACCCCAGGGACTCAGATGAGCCCACCAGGCACCCGCTCTCACAATGTGGGTGCTTGTCCCGGGATGGAACTTAACCCCACCATCTTATTTCTGCAGACCATGGTGCGTCCGAAAGACTTCTCTGTCTCCGTAAGGCAGCAAAGACTGAAATTTAGCAAGCCCTGTGTGGGTGCCAGGCGTCTCTGACCAGTCAGAGGGGAAGGACGCTGCAGCGGTGACAGGTTCAGGACACGTGGATGGGACAGTTGGAAGGGCCGTCAGCACTGCGTCACCAGGGCCCTCATTCCCCCCGAGGCCCTCGGGCTGAAGTTTAAATGGACAGAGTTTCATCCTGGGTGTTACGGTCTTCATGCGTGTAGGCAAGTTGGTCATGTCAGTGAGCGGAAAGCACACACATGGCTGAAGGCAGGGAAGTCAGCCCAGGGCCAAGAGGACGCCCACCCAAGCTGACCGGCCCTCAACCTGAACCTCACAGGCCTCGGCAGCCCTGCAGTTATGCTCCAATCTGCACTGGCACAGCATTTATGTACCAGGCTCAAGTGGCCCCAGGACCCTGTGGTCCTTAGACCAGAAGGGGACCCAACTCTCAACCCCAGTCCCAAGCTTTCCCAGCTATCCTGCTGACTGTCTAGACAAAGGTCTGAGGTCTCCTGGCCATTTGCTCCTCAGGAGTTTCTCGTGTACCAAGATCTGTGGTCTTTCCTGGTGACTGTTCAGCGACTTCCATGAAGGTGCAGACGGGCCCGACTCTGCCCTCTTGCTCTGTGATGGCCCTGACCGCAGCATTCCCACAGACAACACATCCAGCCAGCACGCTCACAAGAATCCAAGCAGCGTTTTCAGGACAAGCAACCCCTACTTGCGGGGCGGACCACGGCAGCCCAACTGACCTGCCGCCCCCACCTGGGATCCCACTTGTGCCCCCATCCCCCGCGCCCAGACACCTCTCCCTGGCTGTTATCACGTCCCCAGTGTCTTCCTGCCTGTGGGCCAGCACCAGTGCCAGGAGGGCATGTAGACTACCTGGGCTCTTCCCTTTAAAAAAGGTTTGCGACGTTAAACTGAGTGGAAAGCGCTTACTGAAACCCCGCTCTTCTTTCTACTTTCTTTGGAAAATTCTCTCCTCCCTGGAAGAAGCTGAGTGCCCAAGGTGAACAGGTGAGTTCCAGGTAGCCCTGCTTGGCTCAGGCTTCTGAGGCTAGACCTGCAGGGGACATGCACCGGCAGACCGCTAGGTCAGCCCAAGAGCGTGGCAACAGCCTGCAGCAAGTCAGTGGCTCCCTCAGCAAAGCCACTCAAGCACTTAGGCGGTGTGGGCTTTCAAAGGCTGCTGAGATGGTGTGGAGTCAGAACTGGACCTCACGTGAAGGATGCAGCTTCCTGGTCTTGGTGTGAACAGCCAGCACGTCGTGCCAATGAGCTGAGTTTCTCTTACGCAAACCCTGCTCACTCCTACAGGACTGCTAGGAACGAAGTCACAGGAGAGAGCCAAGCAGGCCTGAAGGTCACGTGACTCTCTGATGGCTTTTGACACGTAATGCATCTGCCAGAGCATGTTCCCTTGGAAACCATGGTGGTACACAGACCACCCTGGCCCACTCGGCCCCACACCCTTGCGCCAGCTCTGGGGCAGGTCAGTGTCAGTCAGCATCTCTGAACTTCTACTTCCACTTTGGTAAAACACAGGCCTAAACATCTAACTTGCATGCTTACTGTGAAGGGTGAGCAAGACAGTGCACCCAGGACCACCTGGCAGGGCAGCCAGCCTCTAGTAAGCCGCAGATGGGTACCTCAGGCTGCTGGGCTGCACTGGCCCCACACAGTGTGCCCAGGAGGGACCACTGTGTGGAGAGTCTTGTTGGTTTCAGCCTTGGCACCACAGAGGGCAAAACAAGCCAGAACGGCTTTCCACCCAGGACCAAAGGAGACAGGAAACCACAAGGGACAGTGCCACATGAGCACACAGTCCCAGGTGAGAGCCGTGGTCAGGACCCTGGGCTCACAGGGGGCCCTGCCCCCCATCCTGGCAGAGTGGAGAACCCCACCTGAGGTGGGGCCGGGGACAACACCAGCTGAGTGCCCAGGTACCTTCTGTCCTGTGGACACTGCTGTGCTGCCCACCAGCTCCACCATCAAGCTGCAGTGTGGCGGGTGACACTGAGGTCAGGCTTTTCCTAAATGATTCCACCATGGCTTGCTTGAGCACCTGCGAGTGGCCAGGGCTTTTGTGGTTTCCACCCTCTCCCTCGTGGAGAGCTGGACAGCCTGCTGTGGCCAGCAGCTCTGGATGCACACACAGCAAGCCCAGCCCAGCAGGGCACAGGAGGCAGGAGTCACCTGGAAACAACGGCCCCGAGCGGCCCACCTGTTCCTCCCAGAGGCTGTGGCCAGCTTCTTTATTCAACGACAAGGTTTCTTTGGCTGAAATGACTGCTCCTGGCTCACAGGTGTCTGGGTATTCATGACCTTCCTAAGGCTGGGTTCAGACTCTTCAGATCACCTGTCTACACCACAGTGACAGGGAAGCTCTGTGTTCAGGGCTCCATGCTCCACTGCACCCATCGTTCTTGCTCACTGTGAAGAGTAAATCAAGTAGGGGAGGCGGACGGTAGGGACCACTGGCTGACACCTGCAAGCTCCTGAAGGGCTCCCCAGGAAAGCAGGCCCTGGGAAGGCTCTGCACTCACCTCCAGGCCCTGTCTGCGGAACGTTCCAGAGCCTGTGATGCACATCTGGGCTTGACCAGATTGCTCAACGTGGGGGATGGTGGAGGTGCTGCAGCCTTCTCACCAAAGTCACCTCGCCTCAGTTTAGCTGATTAAAACATCCAACCAAAGTGCAGAAGAAATGCAGCTGCTGCCTCAGCCCCAGTCGCAGGCAGAGGCCTTAGTGAGGTCTGAGGAGGACCTTGGCCCTCTGGCAAGCTGGAGAGACTGGGGTCTGTTGAGTGGGCTCAGGGTCCAGAGACCCCATCCTCCTGTCCTGGGCCAACTACCACCCTGACCACCCCTCTGGACACCAGGCTGGGGCTCCCGTTCGGGAAGGAAAGAAGGCAGGACAAGGTTCCTGCTGCCGAAGCCATTGAGGAGAACGTGGAAGAATTTACCACTGACAAGCAGGGAAACAACCGTGAAGGGCAGCTTCTCCACGGAGCCTGCCTGGCCTGTGGCTACAGAACACAATGGGCAGGCCCCAGGGTCGGGGAGGGTGGCCCTCCTCGCCAGCTAGCACATAGAAACATGTGAGCTCCAGGAACCTAGCAATCTGGAGGAAGGTGGGGACACCACTGGGACAGGAACTCAAAAAAAACCGAAGGTAAATTTTCAGGGGAAAACGCCAGAAAACCTGTGCATGTAGACCACGGCAGCGAATCCCTGCTCGGGTAGTTCTCCAGTGCCCGGCACAAGGGCTCTGATGCCCACCGGAACTCTCTGCCCTTTAAAATTGCTCTTGCTCTTTCTCCACCTGTCCTCTGAACAGGCTTTTAGTGAGGTCCCAGCTCCAAACTCATGGCAAAGACACATGAGCAGGTGTCACCTCTCACTCCCACGCTGAACCTGGACGGGTCACGTGCAGGCCTGGTTCAGTATGCTTGCCACACTCTGGAAACTGAGAAGGACATGGAGTGTGGGCACCCAGGCTGAAGAGCAAAGGGCGATCAGACACGCCTCCGCCTGGACCAGAGCTGGCACTCCCAGAGGCACAGCGTGCTGCTCAACCAGACAGGCCCAGAGCCCCCTCTCCAGCCTGGTGATTTACCCACTGCCCTTTGATGGCATTTGGCAGAAACACAGCAATCTTAAAAAGAATTTCTGATTAAGTGTGCTTAATATTTTATATATTATGTGCGTGATTCTCTATAGGCTTTGAAAGAGGGTTTCAACTCTAAGGTTTTTAAACCTACTTATTCATTCTTATTAGTCCCTCACCCATCGGCAGGAACCTCTGGTTTGAATCATCAAGGTTAGCATGCAAGGATGGGGTCAAGGGTCAATCCCTCCTCTAAAGTGTGGTGGTCACTTAACCTCTCTAAGCCCCAGGTGAACATATACAAAATGAGATTTTAAAAATAAAACAGCCCTGAGCTCTGCTGGGCAATGAGTTGATCTGTCCATCCATCACCCAGGCAGCCATCTCTCCAGCCCTCCTCCCATCCATGCTGGGGTGCTCCATGGATTCAGGAACAGCAACGAAGTTAAAGCACCTCAAGCATCTGCTGTCGATTACCAAGCGGCAGCTATTGCAGTGGGGCCTCGTGTGCAAAGGATCACCAGCCATGACCTTCCTGGAGGCAGGATCTGTGAGTAGGTTTCTCCCATTCCAAACACTCCAGTGGTCCTTGATTGCTGGGCAAATGAAGCACACCTTCCTCATCCTGCGGTGCGCCCTTTCTCGGGTCACATCTGCAAACCTTCCTCATCCCACAGTGGCTGCCCTTGGTCTCGTCCACGTGCCCGCAGCCGTGTGCTCACACCACAGTGTGTGAACACAATCCATTGTTGTTTAGTTGTACAAAGGGCCTTCCTTAAATGCAATTTACATATTTTTGCAAGACACTGGCCAAGAGTCATGCATGGAGTTGGTGCTCAATAAATGCTTGAATGACACCTTAAAACTGTGTGGGAATTATAATTTACTCATTACTTTGAGAGACATTGATAAAGCATGTGTATTTTCTTTTTAAATTAAATTTCTATAGACTAGTTCTTTACATGGTCTGATCTAGACACAAAGCCTTTTCCCTTTCTAACCTCTCATCTACCTAGCTCTCAGGCCTCTGGAGCAGGCAGGCCTTGGTCTTTGTTTCTCAGAGAACCTTCTGGAGCCTTTCTGTACAGGCAGACAGATACAGGATGCAGAAGACGCCCCTTCTCCTGTGTACTGCAGAGGGGCAATCTGGTGCTCCTCTGCTGTCTGCACTCCTCAGCTGCAACGTGGCTGGAATACATGTGTAAAGGTAATTAGCTCTTTCTATTAGAGAACAACTTTACAGAGAACTCATTAATTTAGTCCCTACATCATCGAGTGTTGACTGGGGAAGTCTGCTTCTAGGGTCACAAGGGAGCCCAGGCCTCCTGCATCTCCTGGCCTCTAGTTGCTGCAATTCCTGGTCCTAATACTCAAGGTGGTTCTCCAGAGGAATGCTGATCTGTGTGAATGTCCTCTGCATGACGAATGTGAACAGCTTAAGAGCAAATCATACTGATATTATACAGCGTATGGAGCAAAGACATGCCTTGAATCTCTGCAAAGGTGACAAGGGCAGGGATGTGCTGCGGGCGGCCACGCGTCTGGTGCTCTGGATGCATTCACCGAGCAGCCTCCGTTGCTATGGATACCGCCCTCGAGGGCCAGGCGCCTCCCTGCGCAGCATGCACTATGCAGAAGCTGCACGTTTCCCCTCAGTTCTCACAGAAATCCCTGCCTGTCGGGGAGCGGGAAGCACCCAACACCGCAGCACAACAGATGCCCAGCAGACATACCCACGGTGGCCCTAGGAAGACCACAACTGAAAATGAGGCACCCCTCCCCACCAGGAGGCAGCCGTGCCTCTGCCAGCCTGACTCCTGGCACCTGCCCTGGGAGCCGGAGGTGGGCTGCTGGGACAGTCTGTGCCAGGGGCGCGTCCCCATCCTTGTCCCAGTGCCTAAGGTAGTGCCCATGCCGGGCAGCAGAGGCCTCTGGATGAGGGCGTGGCCACCGTCTGATACACCCACCGGATGCTGGGACAAAGGACTGAAACGGCAGGGAACAGGGTGGACAAACCACACCACCCCACTGGTGCTGTGAATATTTCCCAGAGGAAATGTGTAGTCTGGACTTCATAAAATTCTTTGAATTCTTCAAAGATGGAAGAGCTCATTCTGCATATAATCGACTACACCCACCACCACGTCCAGGTAGAATCAGAAAGTTAAATGTTGACAAGAGTGAAGCGCAGGCTTCAGATGCAGCTCAGATCAGGGGCTGCTGAGCTGTGGGGTGGGCTGTGGACCCTGGGAGCAGGCTCCAGGCAGACCCCCCCATCCAGGCAGTGCAGGGGCTGGCTGGCCTCCTGGCCTTGGCCCCTGGCAGGAGGGCTTTGCATCAGCCCCATCCTTGAACTAAGGCTTGGTAAGGCTCTGCCCCACTGCAGGGCCCCCTTCTACAGCCATCGCCACCAAGCCCTGGCACATAACGTAAGAAGCACTCACTGCAGACCCCACCCCCTTGGGCAATGTTCTCTCCTAAGCATCTAAGCCCAGGAGCTCTGAAGGTCCTCCAGGGCATGAGTGGGTGGCACAGCAAGGGGTCCACGCTGTGCCCAGCCTTCGCCACAGAAGGCCTCGCTGTTCCTCCAAAGTTCTGTTCATTAGCAGCCATTATACTCCTGAAGGAGAGATCTGGCCACCCCAGAGTAGAACCCTGGGTCATTCGGCCCAATTACACAGCACTTCATTGGAGACGTTACCATTGTGCTGGAAATGATAGAGTGGATCACGCTGAATCCTTTTTATTATTGGAAAATGAGCTACCTATTTTCTCATATTCTGTAATGCCACCTACTTTTATTTATTGGTGATTTTATTTCACATCTAAGACAAGAATGACCCGATCTTTAAAGATGTAATGCAGCAAAGCAGTGTGGAGAAAGCCCCCTGCACTACCAGTCGGGGTACATGAGAATTCTGACCTGGAGAGTGACAGATTGGGGGCAGCCAGGGCACCCCTCTCTGTGCACGGTGGTCATGTGGGTCGCGCCCTGGGAGACTGCAGGCAGGTGCGGGGAGCTGCTTTCCACAGGCCCCCAGAGGGCTGCCCCTCCCGCTGTTAGCCCAACCCTTTAACAGGAAATGAAACTTCCTCGGTACTGTTTTTCTCTGCATTTCTGCCCATGGTGCACCAGCTCTTGTTTTCTTTTCATGTTGAATGTGTCCTTAATTCTGAAATTTTTAAATGACAAGTGCTACTTTTTTCAACACATGTGCCTCGGTGTGGACTGAGCAGAAGCTAGAGACGGACTGCTCCTCGTGGGCTTTCAAGCATTTTAAGAAGAAGGCACGATGCACTTCTCACGGGCTCTTCTGTGCTTTCTCACGTTTGCAAAGCCAGCAGGCGCCAAGGGGCAGGTCCTCCTGGGCCCCACCAGCTCTGAGCACCCCCAAAGTGAACGGCAGGAGTGAGAATGCACCGCATGTGCATGTCCTCTGGGGCTCATTCAGGAGAGAAGGAAGCTAATGAATGTTAATAACTCCAATAAAGGAGCGGCAGACTGATTATGTGTGATGCACCTTCACATCAAGGACAGGAGGACTCGCCACGAGAGCGAGGGACGAGGGACGAGGGACTGCTTCTTCACAGCAATTCGTGCTCGAAGCCAGAGCCGAGGCCTTCGGATTAGGAGCCAACTCTGGTTTGTATCCTACTGACCAGCTAAAGGCACCACGGCCAGCGCTGAGCGCCACGTGGCTGCCGGGAGGAGGAGGCTCGCTGCCGTGTGCCACCCTGAGAAGGGCAGCCATAGGCACCTGCTGCCTTGAACTCGAGAAGGACCTAGAGCAAGTGAGCAAGGGTTTGTGTAGCCAGTTTCGCGACTGGACTGTACAGAGCCCATCTTGTAAATAGGGCCCTGGCCAAAATGAGATTGAACTCCTTGACCGAAGCCTACCATGTTCTTGACTTCCTGACTCAGGCAGACTCACCCCAGCATCCAGGACACATCCCCTCTGTTTCTTAAAAAACTGAACCAGAATACGTAAGCATTTGCTGGGTGCTGGGTACACACCTATAATCCCAGCTGCTTGGGAAGCCAAGGCAGGAGGATGGAATGGTAGTGAAACAAGGTCTCGAGGTAAAAAACAAAAGGCACTGATGACGTAGATCAGTGGTAGAGCCCCCGCCCTAGCCTGTGCAGGGCCCTGGGTTCAATCCCTAGCATCACCAAAATAAAACCTAAGCATAGGCTGCATTGATTCATTAGAGGCTCTAGAGTCCAACTGAGGTTGGACTGTGTCCCCCAGCCTGCTCCATAGCCAGCATGTCTGTATCTGGAGGCCCCTTGCCAGGCTGGGTCTGCTGTGCTGGTGGACCAAGTGGGCTGGTGTGAGGCTCAGCCCAGCTGCACCTCTCTGGTCTTTCCTAGGTTAGCTACTCTCCTGGAGCCACACATCCTGCCCTGCCTTTCTCACACAGTGTTGCAAGAACTCCGTCGCATGTAACCACTTTGCAGCCTGGAGTCTGGTACACAGGTTGGGAACAGTAACAGTGGCAACAAAGAACACAGTTCAAAGCAAACGATCCAGACACATGTTCTGCGGGGCCTCCCCCACCTTCAGATGCAGCCAACATGTGAAGTCCCCAGGGTTCCACGAGTCATGGCCAGGGGTCAAACCCAGTTCGTAGCCTGCTCGTGTGAGACCCGTGTTCCTGGGGCTCTGCCACACCTGTCCATCCCCAGTCTGGCTGTGGCTGCCCTAGTACCAGGACCACCAAGTCGAGTCTGCACCAGAGACCACCTGCCTGTCAGAGCCTCCAGCGTGTGCCCTCTGGGTCACTGCAGAGAGTGCTCACAGCCTGGTGGCCTCCAGGCACTCAGACCAGCTTCCAGAGACGTCATCTAGAAGGCAGGACCCAGAGCCCGAGGCTCAGGGAGAGGACTTCTGGAGTCATGACTCATTGGGCTGTGAGCCTCCCTTGGCTTCTTGATATGGAACTCTGCTCTAGGTTCAGAGAGAAGGATGGACTGTGTTTAATCACTGGCTAGTTTTGAGGGAAGGGGGCTTCTCAGAATGGTATGGCCATCACTAGACAGTTTTGAGGGACAGGGAACAGGAAGCAGCAGCCCTGGACAGAGACAGAGAGTTGGCCATGTGGAAGCTGAGACTGCCCACAGGCTGCATCCACTCATGAAGGCACTGAGCCCCCAGCCTGACAGCAGAGATTCCTTCCCACCCGCCCTGGCTCTTCCTCCTGGGTGCCTGGGGTGGGGACAAATGCAGTGAGTTGGGACCACATTCAGCAAGCAGAATGGCAGAAGGTCAAAGCCACCTCACTCAGAGGATCCTCCTGTCATAAATGACCTCGCCTGTAGGTGGGCTGTGAAAGGGACCAGTCACCAGCATCCCTGCAAGCCCTCCCCGACATCCTTGTAGGACAGGGAACAGAGGGGAGAAGCGGCAGTGCGTGGGCTGCTTCAGCCCTTCCCACACCTCTGGTTCTCAGCAGCAGCCCCAGCACCAGGCTCCCACCACAGCCAGGAACCTCCAGTTTGACCACCTTGACCAGAAGGCTCCTTGTTCATGGGTGCTCCTCCACTTAGCTCATCCCTCTGCTGCTCTCCTGGCGTGTTGCCTCTAGTGCTCCCCTTCCTCATGTGTCCCAGAGCAGGACATCCAGACCCGCAGATGCCTCTGAATGCTGCCCCCCAGTCGCTGATGTCCAGGCCAGCAGAAGCCAGCTGTGGCCCAGGCTGGCGGTAGGGCCCTGAGGTCTCGGGTATTGCAGAGCCAACGAAGAGATCCAGTCTAATTGTTTTTACTACTTCTCACTTACTCTTATTATTTTATTTTGCTGCTTGCAGAAAGATAAACCATTTGACTTCTGTGAATTTTTCTTTTTAGATGCTGAATCCCTATTTTATTATTTGTGGAATGTGTATTTTCACCTACTCTCTTTGCAACGTCCTTCCGCGTGTGACAAATCGCTGCTCCCTGCACTCACGCTGCTGCAGACCCCTCTCTCTATGCTGACAGCAGCCTGGCTGTCCCCGTCAGTACACCAGGACTCAAGGTGGCCGACTCCCAATTGCTCAGTGGTGGTGGATCTCACCTCACTCAGGCCTGAACTTCCACCTGTACTGATCTCAGCAGCCCTGGGTGTGGAAGCCAGGACCACGAGGGCTTTGTCCCCAGGGGCTGCAGGTGTGTGACAGAGGTGGTCCTTCTGCACACTCCTCCAGTGTGCACTGCGAAGGTACCGCACACGTGTCCCAGGAATCACCATAAAGTACTGCCGCGCTTGCTGGGAAGTTTGTTCGCTGACAGGAGACCTGGTTCTGACTCGACCTGACTCAGAGTGCAGCGGCAGCCTGGGGGCACCCGGAGACCTGAGGAGATCCCCAGGAGGAGTGGAGCTGGGCATGGGCAGGGTCCATGGTGGGTGCAGGACTGAGCTGGTGGAGGGGGATGGTGGGCTATCTCCACGAGGCTGGCCAGGGCAGCCTTAACCGTGAAGGGCGGGTCAGCAGGGTGGCCCAAGGTGCCCTTTCTTCACCTTTCCTAACTTTCCAAGAAAAAATAGTAAAGAAAAAGTAAGAAGCAAGTCATGTCCCCAGGCAATACAATTTCTCATAGTCCTTGGGAGTTTTTCAGAGGATGCAGGGGGGAGAGGCACAGGATGCTAGAGGGTGTCTTGAACAGATGTCTGGATTTCATGAAAAGTTTCTGACTGAGAATTTAATAGATGGCAACTTGGAGTCTATGAAGAGTTGGTTTTACGTCCTCACTCGCTCTCTCTGTCACACACACGTGCACACACAGAAAACAAACCAGGCAAGTGTAGAAATGCAATTTCAGGAAGGAAGAGTCACAGAGCACTGATGCATGTAACCTTTCAGAATAAATCAGAGCTACAGGACTCTGAGTCCCTGCCTGTCGTCCAGTCGTCTGGCTGTGGGGTCTCAGGGAGGCTACACGTGCTCCCGGTGGTGCCAAGGCCAGGGGTCTGAATCTGTAGGTCAGCTCACTGTCTTTGATCCAAGGAACACATAAGCCCTGCTCTGACTGGCCACTTGTGACCAGGCTCTGCTGGTCAGGAGAGAAGCAGATTTCCACAGGTCCCCAAGTCGTGGCTCATCCCTGGAAGCATCCAATCACGCTCCAGGATCTTGCTACGGTGCGAAAGCCCTCCTGTGAGCTTATCACTGGCTTCAGGCTCTGCTTCTCTGTCCCCTTCTTCAGAAAACCCTGGAGCCAGGAGGAGCACTGTGTGGGCTCTGCGTCTACTGCCTCCCCACGTGCGCCCTTCCATCCAGCATCTCCTGCTCCACCCCTTCCCTGAGATGTGGTGTCAAGCTCATCACCACCTGGCGTCTGCCAAGCCACAGAGCTCTACTGTGCTCAGCTCCTGGTCTCTTCTCCAGCCTCCCTCTTGTCCTCACTCCCACTCTCCCCATCTCTGCTCCCCAGGCTTCTCCCCAGCTCCTCCTTGCTCAGTCTCTCCATTCCCATCTGCATGTTTCTCTGGCTCTTACACTGAGCTGGTGTAAGTCGGCCCTGAGAGGACAGCTGTGGGAAGAGGGGCACCAACACACTCCTGCTGGAAACCCTGTAAGGGACGGCCATGCTGAACAAAGGCCAACCTGCTCTGGGCTGCTGCAGAGGCCTCAGTAGAACGGGCGGGCTTGGCGGAGCGTCCCCCCAGCTGCTCGGGGAGGGTGAGGCCTGCCTTCCACCTTCGCATCAGTCAGGGGTAAATGCCAGGGGCCTCTGGGCTGCGACCTGAAGGGCCACATCTTGAGGCTAAGGGCTGTTCCTCATGGGGGTCCACTGGCTGTCCACGCAGTGCGCCTGCCTGGGGCCCTTGGTTTGCAGGACTGTGTGTCTTGAGCCTGCCCACAAGCACAATGGGCTCCCTCCTCACAGGCAGCTGCTTTCCTACCCCTCAGCTCGCATCCAATGAGCCCCTCAAATGAAACGCAGGGCCCTCCCAGCACACCTGAGCTTCCTGCCCCTCTCTAGCAGGCAAGCTAGAAGGAGGTAGGTCAGGGAGAGGGGTAGGGCCCAGTGACCACAGGACAAGGTCAGAACGGGCTGGAGCCACTGTCCTGTAAGGTTTGAGAACAGGAAATAACAAGGGAATTCTTGAAAACAAAGGTAAATTTAAAGGGCCTTTCTAAAAACAGGAGGTGATTTGTGTGGTGCACACACAGCTAGCCTTCCTAGGACCCCTGGAAACAGGGGAACAGACCGCCAGGTGGCTCATCTGCATCACCCGGGCAAGGCGTGGACCTGAGCAGAGACCTACACCAGGAGCTGGACACTCTGGACCACAAGTGAATCTTCTCCTCTCTGTATGCGGAGCTGCACTTTATTTCAACATGTTCAGGAAGGCAGATAAAGTACCGGAGCTGCGTGCTGAGAGCACCCTAGCACATCCTGTGCGTGTCCCTCCGTTTCCTGTGGCCTGGCGGTCCTGGGAGCGTCTGGTTCACAGCTCTGCCGGCTCCATGGCCTGCCAGGCGGAGGAGTCAGCACACTGAGATGACAGCCGCATCCGTTGCTCTTCTAAGCAGGCAGCATGGTACCCGAGGTACCGCTGCTTCTCTGCTGCTTCCCGGGAAGTGAGTGTCACAGTCTAGGAAAATCTGACACACACACCTGGAGCTGAAAGAGGAAGGCCCAGGGGAGCCCACGCTCGGCTGGCATGTGGATGCTGTGGACGAGATGCGCTTACTAAACAGCGGCCTAGGCTCCAGGCACAGTGCGCATGTCAATGCAGGGGAGGACGCAGGCTGTCTCTCACTTGGCTACATCAGGAAACAAACTGGAAGAGAAACAAAGCCAGTTTCCTGTCTGACCTCAGGCTCAGGAACAGGAAGTCACGGGGGCATTCTGTGGGCAGCTCCCACAGCGGACCCCCGAGGCAGGGTGAACGTGAACCCGTGTTCCCTGGCCACGGCAGCTTCCCAGGTCGGCGGGTCCCCCACACTCCCTCAGGCTGTGGATTCCCTGCATTAGGTCCGCCCTCCTGAAACCATGGCCTGTGCGCCATGTTAGAACAGGGCTGCTCTGTCCAAGCCCAGGCAAGTGAGGTGTGGCCACAGTTCCAAGAGAAAGGAGAGAATGCTCGTTTCCATATCTATGAAGTCCAGAAACGGTTCTGAAAGCTTAGCAACCTGCTGGCTGTGTTTGCAGACACAGTCCACTGGCCAAAGAGAACCATGTCTAGGACACTTAGTTCTAAGCTTTCCTTCTGGACTTTCCTGCACTGAAACTCCACGCACACTGTGGATGCAGTCCCTGCCTTCTGCGCGACCTCTGCCCACAGTGCAGAGCGGGGATGTTGCCGGGCCAGGAGACCCGGAGGCTGAGTTCCTCACAGCGAGGGTCTGCACTCCCCAGCCTGCTTACACACAGATCTGGGGAGGCAGCCTGAGCTCTGAGCTTCACGGGCAGTCGAGCCACACCAGGACACTCCTGAGATGGGCATTGCTGCGCCTGCTTCACCAGGAGGGTTCTGTCATTCTGTTACCCAGAAATGAGACCTCCACCATTCCTCCCCCCGCTGTGGTTGTGGGGGTCATGCTGGGCTTTAAGACGGCGGGTCCATGCAGGACTTGAGCTCTCTGCCCCTAGGCAAGCTGCAGACCTTGCTGAGAGGAGCTCCCAGTTCTGCAGAGCACTTGCAGCAAGCGTCCACTGGGCGCCAGTGTGCACGCTGTGCCTGGGAGAGCAGGCCAGGAGGCCGCACTCAACAAAGTTGACTGGGCCGCTGCTCCCCCTACCCCTCAGTGGCGGTAAGGAGGACGCTGAGGACCATGAGGTGCATCCTGCTGGGCTTGAGGGAGTAATCGGAAGCAGTCTCACCTCTGGCCTCCAGAGCCTGGAGCTGAACAAGAAACCGATGAAGTGGATGGGTGAAGACCCAGCGCTGGCTTACGTTCGTTAAAGCAGAGCTGGGGCTGACATGGGTTCCTGCTATATTGCTTCCTGGTATCCTAGGAGGTGAACCCTGGCCCCCAACCAGCCTGCCTCTGGTGGTGACAACGTCTGCTGAGGACCAGGGGTGTGCAAACCTGGAGGACAGCGAGACACTGGTCCCAGACAGTCAGGTAGGCCCTCACAGAAGAGGCTTTCTGATAGGAAGCCCCTCTTGGAAACGACAGGAAGGATGCAGGTCCCCTGACTTTGTCTGCACACCACAGCATCCTCGGACGTCTGTGCCGGCACAAACAGGGCTGTGCTGATGCAAGTGTGCGAGGCTGGCTGCTCGCTGCAGCCTCAAGCCCCTCAATAGCAGCAGGGCATTACTGAGGAATCAGGGAGGTGACAATAGCA
>JAJEJO010000436.1:390608-405933 GCA_020662805.1 Glaucomys volans | reverse complement strand
GTGGTGAAGGCAGCAGTGCATTACTGAGGAATCAGGGCAGGTGGTGAAGGCAGCAGTGCATTAGTGAGGAATCAGGCTCAGGTGGTGAAGGCAGCAGTGCATTAGTGAGGAATCAGGGCAGGTGGTGAAGGCAGCAGTGCATTAGTGAGGAATCAGGCTCAGGTGGTGAAGGCAGCAGCGCATTACTGAGGAATCAGGGCAGGTGGTGATTGAAGCCATGCATTCCTGAGGAATCAAGGGCAGGTGGTGAAGGCAGCAGTGCATTACTGAGGAATCAGGCTCAGGTGGTGAAGGCAGCAGTGCATTACTGAGAAATCAGGGCAGGTGGTGAAGGCAGCAGTGCATTAGTGAGGAATCAGGCTCAGGTGGTGAAGGCAGCAGCGCATTACTGAGGAATCAGGGCAGGTGGTGATTGAAGCCATGCATTCCTGAGGAATCAAGGGCAGGTGGTGAAGGCAGCAGTGCATTACTGAGGAATCAGGCTCAGGTGGTGAAGGCAGCAGTGCATTAGTGAGGAATCAAGGGCAGGTGGTGATTGAAGCCATGCATTCCTGAGGAATCGGGGGCAGGATTAAGGCTCTGAATTCTCAAACATGTTCTGGGGATCACAGGGTCACCTGTCCATGCTACAGTAAAACCTGTACATTGGCCACTACCATGGGTGCATCCCCAGTCCTGCCTGCCTCAGCTGACCCCACCTCTCTCTGTGTTCCCTTGGCTGATGACATGGGACAGTGTTACAGTCACACTAGCACAAAACACAGCAACACCCGTTTCTCATTAGGACTGACCCTTGAGCATGCAATTTCTACTCATGCATTTTCTGTCCTGCATTCCAGAATTACACATCGACTCCTGTACACCTGACCGCAACGTGTGCGTGTGGTGTTACCTATTCACACTGAGTAGTTGTGAATTCCACAAGGTGGCACTGTGCCACTCGGTCCCATGGCATTTTTCCACACACACGTGAACGGGGCCAGCTCGAGCAGGCACTGTTGTCACCACGGTGACCTCTGCTAGAGCCTGCATGGACAGTGATGCGGGACCCCTCGCCCTGCTGCCAGAAGCCTCCACCTGCAGGGTTCCTGGCAGCCTGACCTCAGCTCCATGGCCACCAGGTGGCGACAGTCCCACAGTCAGGCAGGTGCTTGGCCCAGGGGTTCTTCCATCCGGCCAATTTAACTGTCAGGTTTTATTATTTTATAATTTCATTCTTTAAAATTATGTAATGTAGACATAATTGTGCCTAATGGTCCTTTTTATCAACTCTCCCTGTTCCACATGGAGGTAGAAACTTTTCTGAGTGGGGGAGTTCCACTTTGCTTCCTTCTTTTCCTTCTTCCCCTCGCAGACCTGGCCCTCGCCCTCCTGCGTGGCTGTGCAGCAGAGGAGCGAAGGTGCTGGCTGCCACCTCCTCTCCCTCCATGGAGACAGCAGGGAAGGGAAGGTCTACTCAGGGGAGCCAGCCCCAGAGGCCAGCCGCAGGCGGGGCCCCCTCCCCTGTGCCCAGGCCCCACCTTGGTTGGTGTTCCCCCCACACGTGCTCTGGATTTTCCTCTGGTTCCCACGCTCTTTTCCTGCACCTGTGTTTCCAGTGGTCGCTTGCAGTTTAGTCCCTTCTGCAGACAGCCAGGTGGCCAGCCACAGCCCTGCTGGACGTGGACCTGAGCTCTTCCTCCTCCTCTGCGGCCTCCTGGGGCTTCCCTGTCATGGCTTACTCATCCACCATGTGGGGGAGCTGGGGGTCCCTACTTCACGGGCATTAACAGACAGGCCCCCAGAGCAGAGCCCAGCACACACATGGTGCCATGCCGGGGGCTTCTGTCAACCCAGGAGTGCGCCTGCGTCTGGCACGTTGCTGAGGGGGTCCAGGACAGTC
Source organism: Glaucomys volans (assembly GCA_020662805.1). NCBI lineage: Eukaryota > Metazoa > Chordata > Mammalia > Rodentia > Sciuridae > Glaucomys > Glaucomys volans. Next base: position 404,051 of record JAJEJO010000436.1, on the reverse strand, counting down.
TGCAGCCTCTCTGTAGGGCTGGAGGAAGTCGCCACCTCTGCACAGCTCACTACACTGCACAGAGTCATCCAGGCACAGGGCCCAAGGTCATGAAGATCGCAGTCCCCTGAGGGCATTGGATTGCTCAGAGAAAAATGCAAACCAGTGGAGCATTGACCACTGCCCCTCCTGGAGCAGGGAAGACAGAGCTCTGCTCCTCTTCCTGTCCTTGTCCAGGGGGTCTGAATCTGCCTCCCACCTGTGGGCTTCCCAGGATCCGAGGGTGCTGTTCCCAGGCACCCACCACACTGCCACACTGCTTCTTCGGGCCGCGGTACACAGCTCAACAAACACAGGAGCTCTTGCTCATTCTTCCTAAGGCTGAATCTCCATATAATTTAAACTCTGAGACACCAACTTTACCCACGCTCAGTGGAGGTTTTTAAACTGAATCATCAAGCAGACATCACTAGAGATACAAAAAAACAATCTGAAATATCACACAACCGGTTCACGCATCTTGGCACCCTGGCTGGCCGTCCTGCTGTCCCCTCACCACCTCTACACTGTCAGAGACAGTGACAGCTCCGCCTGCCACGCCCACTTGCCTCTGTCACCATGGAGCTCCCAGGCCTGGGGTGCAGCCTCCCAGTGCCTGAGACCCCCGCCCGTCCTCCAACTCCTGCAGCAGGGTGCCGTCTCCATCAAGATGGGCTATTTGAAATCTCTTTGACCTGCTTAAAGCTTCAGTCAAGAGTTCTTGCGATTCTTTTTTAAAAATGCGATCATGTAAGTGTGCCCCTCTGCTGCCCACGAGCTCCACTGGGCGGGACCCTGCGAGGGTGCCCCTCTGCTGCCCCGTGAGTTCCACCAGGCAGGAAACATGCACTTTTGCTCAGCTATGTCCCTGGCGTTGGGTGTTGTGCCCAGGCCTGAAGCACACTCGACAGATACCTGTGGGGTGTGTGAATATGAAGCTTTAAAATACAAACTGCTCAGAGGTCTGAAGACACGCCGTGTGAGCACCCGAGCTTAGCAAAGAAGATGCGCTGGGAAATGAGGAGAACTGTCGCCCTCCAGGCTTTGGGATACATAGTCATGCGTGTTGTAAACAGCAGTCTCCCCAGTACCTCGCGGGGCTGCCAACCACTGCAAGGGAAACCGGAAGGTGGGGCAAGGACGTCCTCAGAAGTATCACTCCTGCTGCCACCCTCGGTGGCCTCCTGCAGAGAAACCAGCCCAGATGGGTGGGGGTGTGTCTGCGGACTCTTTCCAGAGCCAGGGAGGCATGTTCAGCAGCAGTGCTGCACGACAGTGTGGGGAAGGGCCAGTGTGCAGAGGCCTGTCGGATGGAGTGGACGACCTACTTCCCCACCACCTGGGGGCACACCCTGCTGCCGTCCAGCCAACGGCCCCAGGCTGGGAAGTCCTGGTGAGGGGGCAGCGAGGGCTGGGAAGAGCGTCTCCTGCTGGGCCCAACCCCACTGGCTCCTCCACGGGCCCTGCGCACAGGAGAGGAGGCTGACCTGAGGTCCTGGATGGGATCCCTGAAGCTGCGCACTGCAGGGACTGCCTGGAGAGCCACGGAGCACTCAGGGTGCTGAACAGGCTGCTCGCTGTCCACAGAAGACACGTGCGCCACGTCAGTTCTGTTCTGACCTAGCGCAGTCCTGCACTTCCCACTGAGAAGCACGCACCCGTAATCAGGGCTGCCCTCTGAAGTAGGCATCCCGCCTCCTTCCAAGAGCTTGACCCTTTCCTACTGGCCAAGGTCAGTAGCTGTGGGGCCTGGGCCTCGACACAGGCATGCTGCCTGACTGGACGGTGCTCAGCAGGATAACTCAGCAGTGCATGGACTGGCCAGGGTTGTGTGGGCGAAGGGAAGAACAGAGAGACTGTTGACTGGAGGGGCGGGTTCCTGACCTCCTCTGAGCCAGGAAGGACAAGGAGCAGGTGTGGGGCTTTCTTAGCCTGCTGCGCTTCTCTCTGAAGCTGGCCCTCTCATTGCTGGACACAGCCATCTGCAAGGCGTGGGCTGAACCTATGGCTGTGGGTGTCCTGGGGACAAGTCTCTTTGGCATTCAACCAATGGACTATGTGCAGAGGTCTCTCAGAGCACCCCTGCTCGGGTAAGCACTGCCCTCTGACTACTGGAGTTCTCTACCCCCGAGTTTCAGGCCATCAGCACACCTGTGGTCTTCATGACACAATAAACCTGTCCACAGGTATTTAGGCCAGCAATGCTTCTTCAAAATGGAAACCTCCCAGGCTTCTCCACCCTGCACCATTCTCCAGGCTCATGTCTCTCTGAAGAGTTGAACTGCCTTTTAACAAACCAGACTGGAGCTGGGGGCAGTGCTGCAGACCTGGACTCCCAACAGCAGGGGAGACTGAGAAAGGAGACTTGCAACAGAACACATTCTAGGGTGATTTTAAGTAGAGTCGACCCCAGTCACCACAAAGTTCAGCAGCATGGCCACACCGAACAGTAAAAGATCAACTCCTGCATTCAGTTCAGGACAAAGAGATGCCTTCATCAGCACTTGCAGGGAAGGTTACCCAGGAGGCCCCAGCTAACAGGGTGAGTCAATTGATTAACACCGTCTGCATGAATATGAAAAGAAAGGATGCTTTATTCGCAGATGAAATGATTTCATACCAAGAAAACAGAAGAAATCCTTCCAAGGAATACTAAAATCCCCCAACAAGGTGGTTGGAGTTAAGAAAACATACCAAAATTACACTTCCTCTTGGTATCGGCCATCACCCTGTCGACACAGAAAGGCCCCAAGGGCTGGTTCACAGCGAAGGCAGACAAGACCCACAGACACAGGGAATGGAGTAGGCACCGTGGCTGAAGACGCTGGACCCTGGGCCCAGCTCAGTGCGTCCCACTGAGTCAGACACGTCAACAGGGGCGTCTGAGGAGTGTACCCCAAGGCCCCATGGAGAGATGATGGGGCCTCAGTGCTGAGCTGGACACAGGTTCTGTGGAACTGACCCTGGGGCTCCCTGTGATGTCAGTACCCCATGTGGCCAAAGCACAGGGAAGGGAGAACAGGAAGCTCAGAAGCAGCACCCAACACAGAGCCCCCGCCCTGAGACGGGCTGGCCTGTGGGCATTCAACTCTTCTCACCAGGGCTGCCCAGCCCCCAGGGAAGAGCCACTCCAAGGTGGATAGCAGTCACAAAACAATGTCACATACAGTAAGAGCCAAGCTTTTTAGAGAACTGCAAATATATTGGAAAGCTTTATTGAATTATCATTTTAAGATAGGAAAGAACTTCTTAAACTACATAAGAAATCAATACAGCACAGAGTTGATAGGTTTGACAACATAAAAATTAAAAATTTCCATGTTGCTATAAGGCAGTAGGGATGCTCATACCTATTACGAGCAGCTGAATGATGGATGGAAAGAAAATATCTGAAACACAAGACAGAAAAAAATGACATTCTCCAGATATAAAGAGATTTTGAAATTTGACAATAAAAATACAGCCCAGGAGAGCAGGGGTCAAGAATAGCAGCAGGTTCTAGAAGTAGAGGTAAAAACAGTTGGAGCCTCATAAAAGATGCCCAGCATTATTAGGATTCAGAGAAATTCATACTAAAACAACATTCAGTTTCACCAACAAAATTGGAAAAACTTCTAAACACTGACAGCGCGAATAGCCGCTGCTTACAGACTGAACCGCCACTGTTCCCAGACGCCTGACTTACTGCCTGAGCTTCTGAGTGGTGTCCCCTCCTGGTGCCCAGTGGCATGACACCCTGAGGCCCAGCAGTACGCCCACAAGCAGGAAGGCCCAGGAGTCCAGGCCCCAGACTCACAGGTCTGCTTCAGCAGCTGGTGGAAAAGCAGCGCCCCAGGATCAACCTACATGTCTGACCCAGAAGAGAACAAGGCCCAGAGCCGCCACGCACCATCCTGCCGCAATTTAAGACGAGAGACACACAGTCCACAGTGCCCCTGCACATGAGGACACAGGAGGACACACAGTCCACAGTGCCCCTGCACATGAGGACACAGGAGGACACACAGTCCACAGTGACCCTGCACATGAGGACAGGAAGAAGCATGCTGTGGTCACGCAGGCGCTTTAGTGGGCAGACTGGCACCCTTGGGCAGAGGGAGCGGGTCACGTGAGCTCTCTCTGCGCTTGTCTGCTTCCTTTATCATGGTCCTGTTTCTCGAGTTTCAGAAAGAAATCCAGGCATGGAAATCAAATTTAAATCTCTTTCACAAATATGCTTACAAACCAGTCAGGAGTTTCAACCTCAGAGAAGCTGGAAGGGAGTGGTCAGGATTCACAGGCAACTGTCTCATTATCTCTATGTGTTTTTGAAGCTTCCAGAGGTGTGATTTGTGCTGGGATGGCCTTACGTAGGCAGAGATGAGATGGTCACTAATGTCAGCTACTGGGAGGAGCTACTCTGGGTTCTCATCTCCCCAAACATGAAAAAATTTAGAAACTGACAGGAAGCTGACCACTGAAACCATGGTCCACCCTGCATGTAGCAGTTCACGGGAGGCTCAGGGAAGAGAAGCTGAGGCTGGTCCTCTAAGGCCAGGTCTCAAGCTACCCAATAGAGGAGAACACGCCCCCAGGGCCCAGGGACACTGTCTTAGTCAGCTATTTGCTGCTGTGACTAAATGACCCAACCAGCACAAATGTAGAGGAGGAAGGGTTTATTTGAGGGCTCACAGTTTCAGAGGTCTTAGTCCATAGAAGGCTGGCTCCATCCTTGGGGCTCAAGGTGAGGCAGAACATCATGGTGGGAGAGGGTGATGGAGGGAAGCAGCTCACATCACAGTGACCAGGAATAGAGAGTGAGAGACAGTGAGAGTGAGAGAGTAAGTGAGTGAGAGTGAGAGTGAGAGTGAGAGTGAGAGTGAGAGTGAGAGTGAGAGAGTGAGAGTGAGAGAGGGAGGGAGTGAGGGAGAGAGGGAGAGAGAGAGAGAGAGAGTCTCCACACTCCAAATACAAAATATGTACCCCATAGCCACGCCCCAATTCTCACGTCCTCCTGCCACACCCCACCACTTCAATTAATCCCATCTGGGATTAATTCACTGATAGGTTAAGACTCCTACGACCCCATCACTTCTCCTCTGAACCTTCCAGCATCGTCTCACATGTGAGCTTTTGGGAGACACCACACACCCAAGCCATAGCAGGCATGGAGGTGGAGCAGCCCGCGACCAGGTAGCCAAGACGTGACTGAGCTCAGGGCTCCTGGCATGCAGAGCGGCACAGGGAGCCACAGTCAGGGCAGATGCCATTTTATGTTTTCAGAACTGATTTTATAAAAGATGTTTTTACTGGTGATGGGTCTACAGGGACCTTATTCACTGTCCTTGTTCGTAAATGTGGTGCCCGCCCCTGGCCTCTGGACACCTGGATACAGAGATGACAGCATACTCATTACTAAGTGGGAGGCTAGAAGTTGAACGCGTATCTGAGAGGTGGGGTGCAGAGGACAGACGAGTGTCAGCTGCACAGGCTGCCACACTGATAGTGGGCCCAGGAAGAGCTTGTGAAGCGTGGTCTCGAGCGCTCACTGCAGGTTGGTGCTTCCATCAGCTCTTCCTGAACAAGGACCTGCCACAGGTACCCAGGCGTCCTGCCCTGAGAAGGACCCTGTGGACACCACACCCTCTGCAGCCAACTCTTCAGAGAGTTGGCAGACACCAAAGGTCTGCACAGGGTCAATCTGCACAATGTCCAGAGACTGAGTCCCCAGAGCTACGTGCACAGAAGAGCAGGGCCTTCCAAGGCACCTGCCATGCGCAGAAGGGCTCCCTGCTGCCTGCTGGAGATTCAGTGGGCTTCTTGGTACCTCAGGCCTAGATCAGTCTGCTTGCCTGTGCTTAAGAAACCTCACCCCTCTTCTTGGCTGGAACATCCTTTCCTTGTGCTCACTGTCCTTTGCTATTTCTGAAAAATGTCACAAGCAGAAGCCCTCCCTGTGCTCAGTGTCCTCCTGTGCATGGTGTCCCTTTCTGGGGACAGAAGTCACACCCAGGGGATGGTGTCCTGAATGGTCAGCTCTAGTCATCTTGCACTGTAGGGGGTCAAATCCCCCAGAAGTCAGTCTGCTCTCAGCAGCCCAACATACGCACAGATGGTCTCTGAGTCCTTCGTTCACATCCGCTCACATTTAACCTTCATGGAGCCCACGCATGCAGGCCACTAGGCTGGAGGCTTGGCCTCCTCATTTCCCAGAGCCTCTCCTGACTCAGTCTGCACAGTACTCAGGGGCACATCCAAAGGCCCTGGTCATACAAACAGCAAATGCTTTAGGATCAAAAATAAGTAAACTTCACACGAACAACCTCTTAAAATTTCGCAGCATGATATTCACCTGTGTGCTCTAGAATGCAAATCCAGTCTCTTTAGAAAGTGCCCCTTACTTCCCCACTGCCTGGCCCCCTTACCAACACCCGACCAGACAGCCGAGAGCACCCTCATGTGCAGGACCAGTCCTTGCACTGGCCTTCTGGGTCAGCTGGCTCCTTAATCCCTAGTCACCCTCAGATCGCCCCATCCACACTGCTGCCATCTGCAAAGACTACTTCCTCTGGTCTAGCCCTCAAACGCACTTCTCAGGGGAAGCAGGGAAGCCCTGTCTCTGAGCTCATTACTCTCTCTCACTTTCCATGGTCCTCAACCTGTAATTGTGCTGGAAGAGAGATGATTGACCAAGAAGGAAGAGTCTCTTGCTCCAGGGAGCCTGGCTCCCTGCTCTGTGCCTGTAGGGATGCTTTCAGAAGATGCTTCCTGGCTGCAGGAGCCTCGTGGTTAGAAATAGTGAACCTGTCACCAGAGTGAGGAATTTCAGTTCTTCCTCCTCAGCAAGGTGGGGTCTGATGCCCAGGAAACCACTAGATGTCTCCCAGCCAAGGCTCAGGGTCTCCTGACAGGCACTGCCTCTCCCAGCTCTCAGCAGCAGCCACTGAGCGATGCAGAGGTGAGGGATGACGCCCTCCCTGCCTCCCTCACGGGGACCAGCAAGTCAGTCAGGAGAGTCTTAGCCTGCTAGCCTAACCCAGTATCTTTGTTGGTTTAAAATCAATATGTGCTCTTTCTCTAATCATTTTGGTTATAAAATCTTCAATTTCAGTAAATCTATATGATTTTTACTGTTTGGATGTTCTTCAGGACCCAAAGAAATCTCTGCTACATCACCAGGTCTGCAGGACCACCACCTCCTCTTCAGTGCCCCCTACAGAAGCCGTGGCCTGGGTTCTCCTGGGAATTCTTTCCTTCCTGACGGCCTATACTGCCCGGCTCCCAGCGGGAGAGGAGTGCGTGGACCCTCTCACCCCGGGAGGAGAGGGAGCCCACCCCAAATGCTCTTAAAAGTCTCCCGGGCCAACAACAATTTTTGGCATATCACGAATACAGCTCATTAAGGGTGTGCTTGGATTTTACCAGCAGCATGGCCACTTTGGTGGTGCTGGCCAGTCAGGCTGAGGGCTGGACCCCACCCAGCACGGGGAGTCCCAGTCGAAGGCTGGGACAGTCCGTGAGCCAGGGCTGACCTGAGCCCAGGGCCTCCACTTGAGGTCAGAGAGAAGCTGTAAAACACTGAAGAAGTTTTAGGCGGAGGAGGATTTATCCGAGGGACTGAATTCTAAGGATTTGAAAAATGATAATGGGAACCTCAGGCGCATCTTCTCTGGCTCTGTTGAAATTCTGCTCACGTGCCTTGCAAAGCTTCCTGTTTCTTTTCCAGTCAATTAAGGAAATGCCATTTTCCCTTTAAGAAAGGAAATTTTTGTTTACTTTTTGTGAAGGATCAAAATTAATATCAAGCTTAAGCTTTCTTTGCACACGACACAGAAGGACATCACTGAGCCCGCGTCTGGCTGGTGGCATGTCATTTTGGAGTGCCTGGGAGCCCTTCCTGGAGAGCCTTCTGCCAGTGCTGTGCCCAGCTGTCCTGAAGAGCCACAGCCTGAGCTCCTCAGGGGTCACTGACATGTGGCCGCCCCGAGGCTGCCTGCCTGCCCCACCCGCATTCCTCCCCTGACATCTTTCTTTTGGGGGTACTGGAATCCAACCCGGGGCGCTTCACCACTGAGCCACATCGCCAGCCAGACAAGGCCTCACAAAGTTGCTTAGGGTCTTGCTAAGTTGCCAAGGCTGGCCTGGAACTCGCCACCTCCTGCCTCAGCCTGCAGAGCCACTGGGGTGACAGGCCGCACCTGGCACTTCCTCCATCTTTCAACATGACTTTCTTCTCACCATTTCTATCTGCCACAAGTCCTAGGTGCAGCATTACCTTGCGGATGCTCAGACAGCACGCTTGCTCAAACAGTGCCCCTCATCACCTGCCACAGGGAACCCAGCACTGTCCACTCGGCAGCGTCTCCCAACATGAGCAGCCCACGTGTGGCCATGCCAGGAAGCACCAGGGAGGGAGTCCACTCTCTACCGGGCACACAGAAGGCCCAGCGCCTCCCTCAAGGGCAGGGCACTTACACATTCAGGGCACCTGCCAGGTCTCCCTGTCCAGGAAAGCCAGCGAGGGAGCCAGCGGGCTCTTCTCCAGCCGCCTCTGCCTCGCCTGTCCCCTTCCTGCCCTTCGCCCCTCACTTTGGTGGGCTCCCTGGACCCTTCGCTTCTCCTCGAGGTCTTGAGCCCTCAGAGGGCCAGCGGCCTCACTGCTCCTTCCCAGGCACCTTTGAGAAACTGTCCCCTCCTGGTGCGGGTTGGCTGTCAGGACAACCGAGGATGTCAGGAGCCGGGAGGGGTGGGTGTGCGCAGCATGTGTGCCTGGGAGGTGCCCAGCGAGGGCTGCTCTGGGCAAGCGGGGTCTGCGTTGGGCCCTGTGCTGCTGGATCTCCCCCAGGCATTCATGCCCATGGGCCAGCTGAGGCCTCAGACAGAGACAGCGAGAAGTGGGCTTCGCCTGCCCTTTCTTCCCTCACCCGAGTCCCAGTCACCTCAATCCTCGCCAGTGCCCACCTGGGGCCATCATGGGGGAGCAGCTCTCAGCTGGACTTGGGGTCTGCCTGCTGTCCTCCTGCCCACCTGTTGGCAGGACAAGCTTGCAAGTCTGTGTGGGGTGGGAGCCCATCTCCGTGTCGAACACAGCGGCAGAGGGACCCACACATTTACTGCACACTGTTGGTCCTTGTGTGGTCACTTCTGTGGTCAGTCATTTGCTGGAAACATGAGTGAGATGGGCTGGAAAAGTGGCCCTGAGCCTCCACAGCAGTGGCCCCCCCAACGTGACCAGAGTGGAGAAAGAACCCAGGGTTGGTGTGGGAGCCAAGACCACGTGTCCAGCTCTCGGGGGACTGATTGCACCTCACCCCTGACCAGCCAGCCAGCTTCTAGAGTGCATGTGTGTGGAGGCCGGGGAGGCCTCTGTCCACATGCGCACAGTCCCCGTGGTCATCCAGGACCAAAGACTCCAGGAGAGGCGCAGTGCACGCTGGGCTGCTGGTGCTCCCCGACTTCCACAAGAGCCGGCCTCTTGCCGCCTGGGTTGGTTGGAGAGTCACCCTCACGGCCTCAGCTGCACACCACCCGCCCTCGCCCTGCAGACCCGAAGACACTGCAGGAGTCCCACCTTCAACTGTGTGATCATCCCTGCAACCGCCCTGGAAGAGCAAGGCGTGCGGGGCAAAAACTGCTCCTGGCCTCGGGTCACGGGACTGCGCCCTAGCTGGCTGGCGAGGAAGGCGCATTTGCCTGAGGCCGGCCAGGCTGTGGCACGGGACGCTCGCCCACTGCTTCCCTGGGACGGCCATGCTCCGACTCGGGAGGTGGCCCCATAGGCAGCCTAGGCCCCACACAAACGGACTGTGGGGAGTACCGTGGACAAGGACACTCAGCACCCAATGGCCACATGGGCCACAGAAGTGCTGTGCCTGCGGGACACGTCCCAATGCTCCAGCCCTCCCATGTCCAAGCCAGAGACCTCGGGGTCCCGCAAACAGAAGACATTCAACAGACAGCCCTGCCTTCTTGCCGCCTCCTGTGGCTCTGCAGTTTGTGCACCCCGACCCCCAGAGGGATCAGAAAGTTCCCCGGAGGGCCAGACCTCATCAGGAGAGGGGGCTTTGGCACAGTGTCAACATGGAAAGGGAGAGGTGACCAGGAGAGCGGGAAGGAGATGTGCAGAGTGCACGGAGCAGCACACACAGCACACGCCTGCTCACACGCTCACACACAGGTACTCACACGCACGCGCACAGGTTCACACACACTGACATGCACGCTCTCACACGTGTGCTCACGCTCACACATGCTCACACACTCTCACACAATGCTCGTATGCTCTCACTCATACATGCACACACACTGACACACATGCTCATATTCACATGCACACTCACTGACATACCTGTGCTCACACATGCACACACCAACACACACCCGCACACATGCTCACACATACACACACCAACACACACATGCTCACGCATTCACCTGCACAATCACTGACGTACACGTTCTCACACACAATGCTCCTGTGCTCTTGCACAGCACACACACTCACACTGACACACACATGCTCACACACACACACTCACTGACATACCCGTTCTCACACACACGTGCTTACACACTCATATGCTCACACATGCTCACATACACAATGCTCCTATGTTCTTACACAGCACACACACACTCACACTGACACACACATGCTCACACACACGCTGCTCCTATGTTCTTACACAGCACACACACACTCACACCGACACACACATGCTCACACACACGATGCTCCTATGTTCTTACAAGCACACACACACTGACACACGCAGGCTCATACACACACACACACTGACATACCCATTCTCACACACGTGCTTACACACTCACACATGCTCTCGCACCGATGCTCATGTGTTCTCACACAAGCACACACACACTCACACTGACACATTCTCACACAATCTCATAATTCTCACTCGCATACACACTCCCATTGATGTACACACATGCTCACACACTCACAAACACACGCTCACACTCACATGCACACGCGCACACACTTCCAGAAAGGCAGACAACATGGCGGTTAGGGGCAGACTTTTTAAATAAGGTGACCAGTCACAAACGTGTAGCCTTGATGCAAGGTTTGCCAGTCTGGTTACCTAAGTGGATGTGGCTCAGCGTTGAAGTGGGCAGCCCCAGCAGGCACAGAATGCCCACGTGTGGGTTCGGAGCCCTGGCGTCAGCCCCTCCTTTCCCTCTGGAAGGCAGGAAGCCAGTGGCGCGCCGGGTCCACGCAGACGCTGGTGACCGGCACCATCTGTGAGTGCATTTTCCATCTTAACGAAACGAGATTTGGGCGCCATTGTCTGGGACTTGGCAGCACCCAAGACTGGTCGTCACGCCCACTGTGCCACTCATGTGAGGCACGTCAGGAACCCACAAGCCAAGTAGATCACGTCCCCAAGTGCCTTTAGGAGACATCACACAATTCATGCAGGAGTCAAAGCACCTTTGTCCTCTAAGAAGGAAGGAACGGGTTTGTTGGCACAGAGGGGAGGACCTGGCCTCTCACGCGGGCACACAGACACCGAGGTGGCGGCTGGGCAAAGTGGTGTGGGAGACAAGTACGGTGGGCTCGGCCACACACCACCCATCCCAGCTCCTGGGTCCACTTCGCAGCCACCCGTGGCCACAAGCAGGGGATGCCGGGGAGCTGTCCCCGTTCACAGGAAACTCAGGTGGCTTGGGGGTGACTGCTGGGATTCAGGAAGAAGAAAGATCATTCCAGAATTAACAAGAGCACCTTCAGCACCAACATCTCCTCATTCCCACGCCTGCTTCTAACGCTCCTGCTCTGACTCCCTCGGTGAGCTGCTGCCTGATGCCCCATGTAAACGCGGCCCAGGTTCGGCGCACAGTAACTTGGTGATGCTCCGGCTTTGGTCCTTCTGCCGCAGCACTCTGGACAACACTGCTATGACCCTGAGTGTCCTCTGCAGCCACCAGCTCTGGATCCAGGTCTGCAGCTGTCCCTTAGCAGGAGGAGAGGTCTGGGCTGCTGCTTCTCATCTAGAATTGGCCCCTGGCTGCTGGTGACGGGAGGGCGTTTCTCAGTGCCCAGGCTCCCGGCCTGGGCTGCGCTCAATACTCAAAGCCACCAGGAGCTCTGGCCAGGCTGTGGGAAGCCTTGGAAAGACCCCTGCCTTCCCACAGGGCTTTTGAGACTGGTGTTCCATGGCCAAATTCTCCTCTGCTGCGAAGGTTGTTCCCAGTGATGAGAGCAGAGCTTGCCAGCCCTTCAGCCTGGGGCCCCACAGGAAGCCGAAGACTGGGGGTGCGTTCCCGAACAAGCTGGCACGGGAGCTGGCACTCAGCCGCCCTTGTGGGGGGACACGGGCTCCAGGTCCTGGGCAGACATAGTGGGGTTCACTCAGGCAGCCTAGGAGGGCAGAGGACTGGCAGGAGGGCTGTGGTTCCCATCAGGGGCCACATGTCCCCAGCGTGGCTTGCCCTCCTGGGATCCAAAGGGCAAATGTGTTACAGGGACCTCAGGCAAACTCTCTGCTCCCATCTCAGTCACACAGTTTGCAGCTGAATGTCGGTCTCTGGCCTTACAATGCCTCTATCAGGGCCAAGGAGGGGCAGCGATGGGCTCCAGGCGGACAGCGTGCCCACAAGCTGCCGACCTGCAACTTGCGAGAGGGCCTAGCAACAGCCAAGGCCAGGGAGGCGGCATCTGCCACAGACGAGGACAGCTGGGGTGCGTGGCACGCTCCCCGTCCACCTGGGCAGCCCTACACCAGACAGCAGCTCACTGTCACTCCAAGACACGGGTCCATCTGGCTCCCCGTCTCCCGGTTACCAGGATTTCCAATTTTGAATTTTAATACTTTGCTTTCACTCTCCCCGACTTTAAACCCCAGCTGAATCTGCAGCTTTGGGAGCCAGACAGAGAATGTGGCTAGGAAAGGCTGTGGGCGGTGGAGAGCGCACCTCTGATCCTCCAGGGCCAGGGGCCACCCGCCTGGGCCTGCAGAGGCCTTCTGCAGAGTGAGGAGTGTGGCAGACAGCCAATGGCGAGCAGAGGGGCTTGGGTGTGGCAAGGGCCTGCATGCTCCCAGGGACACCCCGCGAGGAGCTAGGGCAGACCAGCCCAGAGCCAGAGGCCAGGGCAGCCTCCAGGGCACTGCTGCTGGGCTCCGCAGAGCACCGCATCAGGCAGGCCACAGACGCGTTCTGGTGAGGGGGACAGCCCGGGGTGGCGAGGCCAGAGGGGGTTCCCAGAGCAGGCTTCCCGGGAGCAGGAGAGCTCCAGAGCTGGGGCACAGGGCCCTCGGCGGCTGCACCTCTGCACCGCAGACTACCCAGCCCCCTCCTGTGTGGGGTTCAGGACGGCCTGTGCACCACGCCACACCTGCCAGGAAGCCCCGCCCGGGCCAGACCAGGGGTCCAGTGGCAAGCCACACCCGCAGGCAGTGAGGAGGCAGGTCTTGGGGC
>JAJEJO010000436.1:363808-381684 GCA_020662805.1 Glaucomys volans | reverse complement strand
CCATCCCTGCAGCTAGACTGCTTCCCTCCTGGACCTGCTCATGTGGGGAGAGGTCCACTGTACCCAGCATGACCTCAGTACCATCCCTGCAGCAAGAACACATGTTGTGGTTTAAACACAGGGCTCCATTTTGCATAGGTGATTCTCCTGTGGATGTGACCAACAGCTGCTGTGAGGTGACATTCCCTGCTCATCGGCTCCATCTCCTGTCCTGCTCTGTCCCTCTGTCCTCCTGGCTCCTGTGGCTTTGTTCTCACTCTCTCTCCCTTGCTGTTTCCCAGGACCCCATTTCCTTTTCCGCAGACATAACCCTCCTCATCCTGGGGTGAATGAGGCCTGAACTCCAGGAAGGAGTCCCTGACCTTGCTTCCTCGAGGAGCCCCTGGCTGCCTGGGGCAGAGCTCCCGCCACCTGGTGTCTGAGTGACGGGGTGACCACATTGGCTTTGTTGTGTGCTTCCTGTGACAGAGGCCGGGCACTAGATCTCCCACTGTGCTGCGGAGAGGTGTCAGTTGACGCCCCTGCTGGCTCTGGAGTGTGTCGGAGGACAGGGTGTAGGGAATGGATTTGAAGGGCTGGTGCCGTGTGCCGGCGCTGAGTGGAGCCTCATACTGTTATTTCATGGAGTCCTCAGTAGGTCCAAGAGCTGGAGGACGTCCCCACCCTCACAGATGACCAAACTGAGGTCACAAGATGGATGTGACCTGCTGCTGCCAGGGTGGCTGGAACTGGCTCCTTCCCCATCATCCTCCCTCCTCACAAGGGGGATGTTCTGTCTGATGTGACCCCTGGGACTCAAGCTCCACCCCTAGGCTTTGTCCAAGGCCTCCCGCCACCCCCTTTCCCCTCTTTGGCCAAGTATCCTACTCACAGTGCGACCTCAGCTCCTCCTGGGCCCTCCCAGCATCCCATCTAGCCTCTGCCCAGCAGGCGCACCCGCTAAGCTGCCTTGCAGGGTCTGTGGAGGGAAACTGTCTGCTCTGGTGTGGACAGGCCCCGCGCCCCTCCCTGGGTCGGCACTGCTTCTGAGTTCTCAGCACCCCACCCACCCTCCGCTCCTGCTCCCCCAGAGCCAGCACCAGATCTCTGGAATGTGTCGGGAGCCCTGGCGTCCACCCATGCGGGCCCTCCCTGGCCCCAGCTTGCTCCAGGTACACAGGTGCCCCCGCGTGGGGGCCGTGTCGGTCTCACTGCTGTCTACATACTGTTTCACAGCTCTCCGCACAGCGCGGGCATGTGCGTGCTCCCCACTGAAGCTGTCAACAGTACTGCTTTGTAGAGGTCAGGTTCCATTTCTGGATCTATAAAGTCTGGCACGTGACTTACTTCAGCTGACTCAAAAGTATGTCATGGAAAAGGGAGGAGCATGCGCTTCTGTATGACATCACAAGTAATGTACTTAACAATGCACTTACTAAAAACAGAGAATAGGCATTTATTTCATTTAGTTATAGGCAAAACTTCTTCCATTCACTTGCACCCACAAGAAATAATGAATTAGAAACTTGGGTGATGCAAATTGGTGGAAGTAGTAAGTATAGGTTTGAGTCCCGCCCGCTGCAGGATCCTGTGGGGCCAGGTTAAGGGGCTTGCAGGGGCTGCAGGTGCCAGCGTGGAAGGCAAGGCTGAGGGGGTGCGCTGGGGGCTCTGTGCCTCCCAGAAGGAGCTCTCCCTGTGCACACAAGGAAATCAGATGGCAAGCGAGGCCCCGGACTGACACCTAAGTCAAAAGCATGCACTGCAAGGACATCAGACACCATGCAGCGTCCATCCTGTCTCCTACCCTGGAAGTCATTTGACTGAGGTCATTCGCATCAGCACGTCATGAACTTGAACTCCCGACAGCCTCCTCTCTCATTCCTTCACTGCACTACTGAGACTGGATTGGGCGTGCACCTGGTCCGGAAGCCAGGAGGTGCTGGGGAGGGGACACAGGGCAGCTGCACCAGGAACCCCAGCTCTCCAGAGGCTCCGTGAGCACTGACATGCTCTGGGTGAGATGCGGGACGGAGAGCACGTGGCTTCAGTCAAGAGCAAGGTTCTGAGTTGTCTGCCCTGCCTGCAGCAAAGCCCCCTCCCACGAGCTGCTGCTTCTTAGAAATGGGGGTGCCCAGCCCTAGCCTGACCCCCTCTGACACTCAGCGGCGTGGCCTGGCACCGGGCAGTTGGGGGAGGGTGTTAGGAGGGCAGCAGCATCCCCAAGGAACCCGGCTCCTCTACTCCCTCCCTGTTAAACACAACAGCTTGAAATTCAGACTCAGGTCAGTGCTTCCTGCACTTCATCTCATGTAACACTGTACAAGTTACCCTGCAAAGACACTGCCACACCATGTAGCTGACGGGGAGCCTAAAGGAGCATGTGACTCCTCCCAGGCCACAGAGGTCTGGTAGAGCTGGGCGGTGTCCCTGGGATGACTGCTAAGAGCTTTCACCCAGGTTTCTGCTGGACACCACACTGTGGGGCCGGCCAGCTCTTCCCTCTGGACTGGCCAGGGTGGCAGGAGCCCTCTGCAGGTTCTCCCAGCTACCTTCCCGTGGGATTCAGTCCAGCTCTGCCTGGAATCAGGAGGAGTATCCTTTAAAGTCAGAGGCACCCTGGCCAACCATCTCAGTGGAGTAAGTCACACCACACCCGGCAGAGTGACACACACCTGTAATTCCAGAGCCTCAGGAGGCTGAGGCAGGAGAATCATGAGTTCAAAGCCAGCCTTAGCAACTTTGCAAGGCCCGAAGCCACTTAGCAAGATTCTTTTTCAAAATAAAAAATAAGGACTGGGGATGTGGCTCATGGTAAAGTGCTCTTGGGTTCAATGCCCAGTACCAAAAAAGTAAGGAAGAAACAAAAAAAAACCAATCCATGGCATTATTAGTCTTTTCCAAAATTTGTCCCTTATCAAGCTCCTAAGGTGTCATCTACAGCAATTCGACACAATTCCTCTGTGTCTTGCATGTTACCCTGTGAGCTCTCGTATGTTCACGTTGTCCCTACAGAGTGTTTGGGAAAACAGGCTGAGCCACTTGTCACAAGACCTGCTGGGGGGCCCTGTGGGGCTGCCAGGATCCTGCATTGCCACAGGGCCATGGGCCTGGTCCCTGCTCTCTTTCCTCCTTTGGTCTGGGTGGTTCAGGCCCACCACACCCTGGGTGTCCAGGCCAGGTGGCACCCTGCATTGGCTGCAATATGGTTTACACCACAGGCGATGTGCAGGACCGTGTTGGGAAGGTCTTCCCTGGTGGCCAGAGTGGCAGGCCATGGAAACACTGGAACATCTGCTCCTACGGGTTTCTGGGACCCTCCCTGATCCCTCAAACATCACGAATCTGCTCTCTCCATCCCTATGGGCTCTGTGGCAGCTGCTCCCTGAGCTGGGTCCTCATTCCCTGCCTCACACGGGGACCAGGCCCGTCCCTGTTGTCACCTTAGATTTTATCCCATGTGTCTGCAAGTACTAAAGTTTCCAGAGCAAGGAAGAGTGATAGCCCTTCTTTGAAACATGATCGTGATTGTTTAGAATGATGATTTTCGGACTTCACCATGTATTAGCACGAGGCACAGGGACCAAATCTATTGCTGTCCATCTTGTAAGTAAAGTTTTATTGGAACGTGGCCCTGAACACCAGGTCACACACAGTGTGTGGCTCACTTCACACAGTACAGGCAGTGATTCCCTCTCCGCACGGTCTAAAACCCTGGTGCTCTGCTCCTGGCAGTCAGGTTCCACCACGGTAGCAGCTGAGTAGTCAGCCTATAAAGAGGATGCAGATTTCGGTTCAGTTTCAGAAGTTTTAGCCCATGATCAGTTGATTGAGCCCATGGCTTTGGGCCTGAGGTAGCCCACCAAGGAGGAATGGTGTGGCAGGGAAAGCCCATTTGCCTCATGGCCTGGACAGGCAAGAGGAAGAAGAGGTAGCCAGGGCCCACCGTTCCCTTCAAGGACACGCCCCAGTGGCCTAAATACCTCCCAAGGCCCCACCAGCCCCCAACAGCATCACCATGGGGACCAAGCCCCTAAAGCACAGGCCTTTGGGGACGTTCAAGATGGGACCCATAGCACTGCTCCTACACCATGAGGTCCAGCCTAAGTTGTGTGCTGGGGTGACTCACAAGCTGCCGTTTTGTAGACGATTAGTGGAAGATTTATATTTTGTTTCCAGTGGTTCGAGGGAACCCATGTTTGAGATTTATGACCTACATTCAGGAAAGAAATACCTACTACCACCTGATGATCCAGTGCTAATCTTGTAAAGAATGAGAGGCAGGATGAGAGGTTCCCAGCCCACAGAGTACAAGCCAAGTGTCTCTGCCACTGCGTGCTTCAGGTGGACCGCGGACGCTCGCCACTGCCGATGGGGAGCGAGGCTTGTGTCCCCAGGACAGGGTGACCGTGGGCACACTCCTGGTGCTCCTTCTGTCCGATTGGACCCTCAGGGTAACCACACTTCTCCCACTCCCTGCAGAGACCTCGACCCAGGCCTGCCAGTATGGTCATGAGAGGTGGGCAGACACATGGATGGTGTGGAAGCACTCCTCCCTCAGCCACTCCCACCTGTCTGCCTCCTAAAAACAGTGCATCTCTGGAGACGGGGAGCCTGCCCAAGGTCAGCGTGCTGGGTGTGGACACAGAGCTCTGTTTCAGAACTAGGTTCCTCTGTCCTCACTGTGTGCTTGAATGCTTTACGTTAACTGCATTGATGATCCTCATTTCAATGTGAACACTTACCTCAGTGTTAGAAATGCCAAATCCTAAAGCCAATTTGAAAATGAGAATCAAAATATTCCATTGCATGTTCTTATTACTTAAACTCAGAGAAATTAGCCCAAACAAGAGAGCCCGTATGTGTGGAGCTCCTACAGCCAGAGTCTGACTGATTCCCGAGCTGAGTGTGAGTTGACACCAACAGGATCTTTCCCTTCCGTTGTGTTGCTTTGTAACAAGGGGAATGGACACCTAAACACAAGGCCTCTCCCGGGCACCACGAGCCCAGGGCTTCTCAGGGAAAGGGGCAGGTGCCGAGGGGCATGAGAGCAGGTGCCGTCCTCCAAGGCCGTCCACAGAGCTCTCAGAGCTGCGGCGCCCACCCGGCTGAGCATCTGGCAGAGGGTGCCGCCGCTTTTCCGGGGCCGGGGGCAGAGTTTCTGCTGTCAGACAGGCAACCGGGTACCCAGCAGGCAGACCATCACACTGCACCGCCAACCGCGGAACACAGGCTAGGTCCCCCTCACATGGCGCTCCAAGAAGTTGCCCCGCCACCAGGATTTTCCTACTTTTCCCAGCATGCGTGGATGGTGCATGAAATGTGGGCAGGTCGGTGACCAGAGCCCCTGGAGTCACCCCAACGCCTGCGTGTAGACCTGGAGGCCCGTTAGGGTCAGTGCTGCGGTTGTGTGGGTCTCGGGGTCTGCTGGCCAGCACCCCACTCACCTCCTTGTTAGAATCCGTGAGCTTTAGCACCTGCTGTGGTGAGTGTGGGTGCTTCCAGTGACTCTAAGGGGACCCTTGGTTGGGGGTTTCTGGTCCCATTTCCTTTCCTTTGGCTGCCCAAGGACTCTGCACAGTACCCAGAGGCAAGCATCCGTCATTCTTGCCCCATGTAACTTCAGGAGTGAGAACAATGTGTTCATCATCTAATTTAACTGCAAATGGCTCTCTTTAGCCTGAGTTGCCTGTGTGGAGAAGAAGCACAGCAGGAGTGTCCACTGCCCCCCAGAGGCCAGGAGCTCCATGCAGCCAGAGAGCTCCTCAGAGCCCCACACAGGGGCACCAGCGCAGCCAGCCTGGGCCAGCAGGGCGTACCTGAGTGGTTGCGCTCTCTCTGGACAGTGCCGCTCCCTCCTCCACAGAACGGGAGATGCCCGCAGGACGGGTTCACCAGTCCTCCTTGGTGGTCATTTCTAAAGGAGAGAACAACAGTGGATGGTAACTAGCTGATCAGAGGGCCGGGCCTTCTCCCCACTCCACCCTGGAGCATGGAGGCAGCTGCATGGCAGGAGGAAACTCGCTTTCAAACTCTGCCTGACTCACTTTGAAACCTGAGCCCCTTAACTCTTTAAGTGCAGGTGGTTGAGGAGAAGGAGCACACTGAGGTTTAGAGGGACCGATTACCAGTCGGTTTGTGCTGTGACCGCCTTCTTCAAAACAGGGGTGCAATTAGGAAACGCTGTAGTAAGAGAGAGATTTTAGATGTTTGACTCCTCCTTGGAAGTACTGTGCTTCCGTTCATAACAAGATGTGGTCTGCTGCTGCCGTGGGCACTCCCAATGCCCTCAGCTTTATCTCAGCAGAATCGTGACCACGGGAATCGTCTTCATTAGAGAAAATCCAAATTTATTTATTAGCCTTCTACCAAGACTTTCTGCAGGATCATCTCAGTATTAGAAGCTATTGACTGTTCTAATTTAAAAATAAAATACCCATATTATTTCAAAGAATACTGCCACGGAAAGGATTCAAAAAAATATAAAACACATGAACTAAAAAATCAGAAAGTGAGCGTGCAGTGCTCAGAGCGGGGGCCGTTGTTCCTGGTGCAAACCTCCAAATTCAGAGCAGCTCATCCAATCCCGTCCCGGCACTGAGAGGCCAGGTGTTCGTGGGCAGCAGCCAAGTGCATCAGACAAGGAGGCCCTCGGGCTGGGCTGCCCACTACAGCACGCAGCCATATTGCCACAAACCCCCCAAGACACTGCCTGCTTCTCACGGTGGCCCTGAAGCGCCGAACACGTGGGGCTGGGCAGGCGGCCACAGCCCACAGACAGGCGACCGTGGAGTACAGCCAGGCAGAGCTGAGGACAAAGGGCAGAAACAAACTGAGAGTCCATCATCCAGGTTGCCAGCCTGCCGGGAGCTGGAGAGGTGTGTGCACAGTCCTGAAGAACCAAGGTGAGAGCTCGGAAGAGTTAGGGCCGCAGCTCTGTGCCTCGGTCTACAATCACCGGTTATTCTGTAACATTTTAAAATACATTAAGGTTTCATATAAATTATAGTTTGGGGCTGATTTATGGCAATTTATAGCTCTCTATACAAGAAAATCCTTGGGGAGAAAAGTCCATTTTGTGGCTTCTCTTGTCTACCAGTATCCAGTTCTCACACCCTGCACGTCCCCACACACGTCCCCACACACGTCCCCACACACGTCCCCACAACATCAACGCAGAAACTCGCACTTCTTCAACTCTAACTGTTCCTTTATTTGCGTTTGACTTGTGGCCTAAACTATTTCTTGACGAAGGCAAATGTCCCCCAACCACTGTGGTGTCAGTTATTCCCCTAAAACCCACCTAGATCCTGGAGTATTTATCCAGGGCAAACAATGCCTCTACACCCTGAGCCTCTGCTCTGAGCAGGAAGGCGGGGAGGGAAGCACATGCGCAGTTCCCTGGCCCCTGCGGATTCTCAGCACAAAGCCCGAGGAGGACCAGCCCGTGGTCACTGGACCCCTGCTGCAGGGCAGCCTCCTTTGACTCTCTGAAACTGGCCCACACATTCTCAGTCAACACGTGAAAGCAATTAGCACAGGAACCTTACATTTATCATTGATTTTGAATACTATTGGGGCTCTTCCCAATAACTGCTCTTGACTCCTGGCCTGCTTCCACTTCCGGGCCAAAGAGACCCAGGGCAGCCAAGGGAACTCGACACTCTGAAGGAAGAGCTCTGAGTTCACATTCTCCACCCGACAACCACATGGGTGGGCTAAATGTAAGACACATCCTTTAGCACAAATTCTCGGCCAAGAGTCCTAACCAGGGGCCATCTGCCCAGGAAGCGTCACTCCATTCCACACAGATGGCCTCTGTTTGCACGGCGAGGCACTTGGTGGCTCCGCACGCTGCTACGCAGCATCAGGACTGGCGCTGCACAAGTCCTTTCTCCTCCAGAAGCACCTGTGAAGCTGGCACTGCTCTGGCAACAGGACACCGAGACTGTGTCCCCCACCAGGTCCAGGAGGCCCCGTGGCCCCAGAGCAGAGAGGAGGAGCTTCCAGCACTCTGTGGGTGCAGCACCTCACTTTGTGGACACTGACTCCGCCGTCCAAGCTGTCCTGACACTTCTCGTTTCAAAGAGACCCTTTGCTTGGCTGTTTTGCTAAAGAGACAGGGACGTGTGTCCCCTGGCAATGTGGACAATGCTGAGGATTAACCTCCTGTGGAAAGGGCTTTGCTTCTCATTTTTTCTCCCTGGAAGTTCTGCAGGGATGGTAAAGATGAGCAACGTGCTCTGACAGTGCCTCCTCCCCAGGCTTGCAACACTGAACAACGAGAGCCAGACATGGCCGCCAGCCTGGTGTGCAGCACACGAGGAGGGACAGGGCTCCGTGCAGACATGGGCTCTGACTAGACCCCTGGAGACAAATCCCAGGGACCCGGGCCCACCGTGTGCTCTCCTAGAATCACGCCTCCTCTTGTCTGCACAGGAAACCTGCTTTCCACAGTGTCTTCTGCACACCTAAGAGATCACACCTGGGGTCCTGGTGGTCAGGGGGGAGCAGAGCACCCGAGCAGCTGGTGGGGGAGGCCTGTCCCGTGACCCTGTGGCTGGCATGTGCGTCCCCAGCTCTGTGGCTCCTGCTTCTGACCCACAGATTACAAAAGACCACTACTTGGGGTGAGGTTGACAGGGACGAATGGCTCACCGCCTGGTCTGTGGTCGCCCCGCGTTGTTCTCCCTGCCTGAGCAAAGGCGCATCTCCTCTAGGGCCACGTCTGTTAGTAACATGACAATTGTCTCCCATGGGGACGCTTCTTGTGCAGGATGTGCTCCTGGGAGGACACGCAGCCCCAAGTCAGCTACAAAAGGAACGCGTCCCTCAGTTCCTCAGGGAAGAAGGAACAATCCTCTTCAGACAGCGAGGATGACCACACAGGCCAGGAGGAGGCGAAGGCCCAAGGAAGGCATGCCGCACACTAGGCAGGGGCAGCCCCGAGGTGGGGTGCGGGGGATTGAGTTTCCCTCCAGCTCTCCTGTCCCCCGCTCTCCTCTGTTCCCGGGACTTGTCCCCACCTGTAAAATGGACACAACTCTACCTGCTTTGCAAGTTTGTGTATGAAACCACTTTTGACTTTAAATTGTGGTGCAAGCTTGAGGAATCGTAATGATGGTAGCTATTCTTATAGGAATAGATGAAAACAGGAAATTTAAAAAATCAGGAGAAAAATGCAGGAAAATATTTAAATTCCCCTTCTTTCCATGTTTAAATGTTCATTCACCCCTTTAATGTGTTTTAAACCAAATCAATTACATACTGCCCATGACACTTGTCTGGAGTGTGGGGATGTGTCTGGTCTGAGCCTCCTGCCCACGCTCCAACCGTCTAATCTCAGGATTCCTCTAGGACACCTGGCAATATTGGTGCTCGGAATAGAACCTTGGTCTAATAAGGGACTGCGGATTTCAGCATGACAACCGACAGTGCAGAAGAACAGCAGCACCTGGGGTTCGTAACGCAGTGTGATCTGTAGCTGAAAACAGCAGTTGCTTGTCTCCCTGCTCCCTGAGGAGGGGTTGCTAAGCTGAGACCTGTGTCTACGGCCGCCATTTTGTAGGTTCTCAAACCAACACTGGAAAGGAAATTCATGTCCCCATGGCAGTGAACCAGGGCAGGCCCCCAGGGCCTCCTGCAGGGTACCCTGTTGGCTGTGGGGATGGTGGGCAAGTGACCTCTCACGCTGGCAGGGTGGATGTCTCTGGAGCAGCTTGTCAAGAAGCTGGCATGTGAATGGCACTGTTGATGTGCACAGGCCAAAAGGAGCTCTGGTGCAGGCGTCCTCTACACGGCCCTGGTCACATGCACCCACAGACACTTGTGACACACTTCCAATGGCACCGTAGAATGGAGAACTGAAAACCAGGGGTGCTGGTCTGATCCAATCACCCTGGTAAATTGTACTCACAAGGAATCAGGACGAACGGTGGCACTGGGAAAGGCCAGAGCATAGCAGCACGCCCAGCATGCCACCACGCAGGTAGAGCACGTGCACCAAGAACCTGGGCACACACTGGGTTTCCACGGGGCCAGTGGAGGTGCAGAGAACCACGTTTAGGATGGACACAGACCCCGTGGGCAACAGAGATCATCCTGGAAGAAGAGAGGGATCACTGGGACTAAGGAGGGCTTTCCCTGTTTTCCTTAATACTTCTGATTACTTAATATTCTATTGCCAAAGTAAATCCATGTAACATTTATGTGACAAAATAAAATGGAAAATGATGATAATTTCACACATCTATCACGATGTTCAAAAGTTATATATCAATCACTGTAAAGAATGATTAATACATTTAGGTTAAAAATCTGCACTTCCAAAGTCTCAGGGTAATGGCAAGATACCCAACCACTCGCAGCTCGCAGCAGGTGAAGAGCAGGGCTGGGATCCGCTTACTGCCAACACAGCAGCCCCACCCACCCAGTGCAATGAAGAAGTCTCACTCCAGCTCCCTGACAAGTGGCCTCCTGCGTACGCATGCTGATAGAGAAGGCAGCACTGCACATGGCGATCAGGACCACGCACGGAGGGCGGTGGGGCTGCAGGTGTCCTGTGCCCTGGGGTGCAGGACTGGGAGCCATGCCAACAGCATGCGGGCTGGGGGCCTGCACCCGCCCCTGCAGGGAGAGGGCACGTGCGGCCCCAGCAGCAGCCTCTGTGCATGACTCTCCATGCAGCTTAAAGCGTAAAGACGGGCATTAGCCATAGAGCAGACTTTGGGTTCCGCAATTTGCGCCTTACAGCAGCTCTGGGTGTGGGAGTCCTGGTGTGAGCTAGAGTCCTGGAAAGAGACTTCACACCACTCCCACAGGCAGCTGGGAACTGACCCTGCAAGGTTCCCTCTGCCCTGAACCTTCAGGATTGCTGGTGCCTCTCCTCCGGGGGATGAGAGCTTCTCATCACTGCCCAGCCTCCCACAGCACGCGGCATGCTGCTCTGCCTTCCTTTCCTCCCTGGAACCCCTCAGGCCCTCACTGAGCTCAGGGCACCTTCCCCACCTGCCTCCCAGCCCCGTCCGTCCTCCTGCACAGGGGGAGGAGATCTCTGCAGGCCTGGATTCTCCTCTGTCCCACCCCGCTAGCAATGAGTCCACACTACAAAACTGCTGTCATCGATCCCCTGCCCTGCATCACAGTTCGGAGTTAGAAGTGGCTTCACATGCAACTGTGGAGCTGGCAGATTCACACTCAGTGCTCAGGTGAGGGCACAGGTTCAGGGAGCAGAGGAGGGGCTAGAGCTAGTCAGAGTGGAAGGAGAACTCGCTCTACAGAGGGCCCCGTGGCCTGAGCAGCTGGCTGTGTGGCATCCTTTCCCTCTCACAGTGGTGGCTGCCCTGGGCGAGGACAGAATGCTCCTGGGCCCCTGGAAGCAGAGCAGCCTTCCTCAGCTGAGGGTCAGCCTGTATCACATGCCGCCTGCACAGGTCTCCAACTGCGCCCAGGAGCGCCTCCCCCATCTACGAGGGGAGGCCCACCAGCTTCTCCAGGGTTTCCCACCTCTGCCGCTGCCATTGTCATCAACCATGGCGATGGCGAGTCCTTGGAGACAGGAAAGGAATCAGTCTGCCCGTCTTCACATCACCAGGGGCAGAAGGCAGAAGGCAGGCTCTGGGTTAAAAGGTCCAATGAAATGGTACCAGCGACGAGGAGGACTGAGCTCCTCCACGCTGCGGGCGCTGCTGCTCTGCGGCTTCCCTGCACACAGGCTGCGCTCGCGTAAGTGCTGGCTGGCCCAGTGGGAAGGCACGCGGTGCTTCCCTACAGCACGAAAGCCAGAGGTACACCCAGGCCTCAGAACGGGCCGGGCGTCCTGGGCGGGCACAGGCGGGGAGATGCCTGGACGCAGGGGCGCCAGGCGTGCAGTGGGCCGTGTGCACGTGCTGGCAAGAGGGTGCTCAGCCCTGCTTCCAATGCATGGCAGGATGGTGCTATCACCTGCCTACTTAACTCCACAGAGTGTCAAGGAACCCTTGGGTAGAAGAGCAGGGTTGTAGCACAAGACCTCTGAGAACAGTCAACTCCTCTGTGGAGGGCGCTGATTGCAACGAGGCTGAAATGTGCTATTAGTTCAACCTGGCTGAGGGTGGTGCCTCTGAGTAACAGTCCTACCGTCCGGGTGTGAGTGGGAGCCGCTCTCCTCCACCCAGACTCTGCTGCCGGGGATGCTCTCTCCTTCCGAGATGAGGCAGCATGAGGCGAGGCACTCCCTGAGCCTCAGCCATCTCCTTTACAAAGAAAGAGCAGGAGCGGCACACAGAAGCCAGACTCCTCTGGACAATGTGTCCTCCAACCAGCTGCCCCCAGAGACAAAGGACTTCCAAGTTACAGCAGTCTCACGCTAATTCCTTCATTTGATCCTCAAAACATCTTGAGAGTAGGGCAAGAGAGGACTATTAGCTTTATTTCCAGAAAGCACTCATTTTTAGGAAGGTGATTTGACAAGATCCTGGAGCTGGGAGTGGGTCTGGGTGCACTGAGGCTCTGGGGTGCACTGAGGCTCTGAAATTCCTGGCTGGGTATTTCCACGCTTCCACTCTGCAGCCAGCTCCCAGGGACTGTGGGTGACAGCCTCTGGGATGAGAGCTCACTTCACCCCAGACCTGACTCCCCTTGTGCCCTAGGAGCCACAGCCAAGGAGCAGGGTCCCCTTCCTGTGGGCTCCCTTGGAGTGCTTAGGGACACTTGCCCTCCAGATGGTTAGGCCTGTACCCATGCTGCCCCATAAGGCCCTGCAGCAGAAATCCACCCCTGATCATCACATTCTAAGGAATTTGATCATACAGAGCCTATCATCCTGCAACGACTAACATGTGAGTCACCATTGGTTCTAAAGATACCAGTTGTCCACACAGCAGGGAAGATGGCGAGAGAGGGTAAGCCAGACTGCATCGGCCTCCTGCTCGTGATGTTGAGCCTAGGCTATGGGGTGTGGGGACATGCATGGCCTGGACTTGCCAAAGAAGTGTGGTGGCACTCTCAGTGGTTTGCTTCTGTGTGGCCACTGTTTGTCCTTTGGGGTCTGGGGAGGGAACAGTGGTTCCCCACCAAAACACAGCCAAAGAGCAAGACAGTCCCAGCCTGGCCCAGTGACGGGCAGGTGTGATAGGAGATGAAGAGATGCACAGCCTTGCCCCAGAGCTCAGAGGGGTGAGACCACTGCTCTCGGTGGTCACACGCAACCTGAGGGTTGGGAGCCCCTGCCCTACTGAAGGTTTCATCACACCAGCCTGGCTCCACACAGCACTGGCCGCAGGGCCCAGTGTGCTCAGTAAGCACCTGGCGCTCTCCATGCCCCTGATGCACACCCAGCATAGAGCATGGAGTAATGCCCTGCAGGTCGGTGGGTCAGGGCGCCTCTACCACAGTGACTGTGCATAACAGCCACGTGTTCCTCAATGAAAACATTCCAGCCATTCAGCACACTGCCTATCTTACTTTTTATCTTACTTTGTTCAATATTTCTGCTCAAAACCGAGCAATTCACAATGAATTGTTCTGTGTGCAAGCTACTCCATTCATCTGGTTGAGGCCATGGGCAGAGGAGCGAGCCTGGTTCCTGATCCCTACACCCCCTCCTGGTAGGTTCAGGGCCCTGCTCTGCTTTCCACCATCTTTGGAAGCTACGCTTGTTTACAGAACACCAAAGATACACGGAAATTGGCAGGTAAAATCTGCAATGGTGATCTGGTGAGTCTCTGGGTCTGGTGCATCTGTAATGGGCCATCCGCCACTCACAGTGCTGGACAGGAGTCTTGAACGACAGCAAAGTGAAAAGAAGCAGCTAAGGCGTGACCCAGTCTGGTGACAGCTTCCTGCAGTCCCTGAAATAAGTCACTCTGAGTGGGATCTGGAGCTCGGCCTGCTTTCTGCATTAGTGCAAGCCTCCCTGACCCGTCCTCCACACCCCAGTGTGAAAGGAGGGCGAGAGTGTGGACCCCTCTGCAAGGCTGAGCTGCACCCAGGGCATTCATGTCCTCCGTGCCGGAAGGTGCCGACTGAGCTTGGATTGTTCTGCTCTGTGCCCCTGAACACATCTCCACCTGGGGGCAGCTCTTTCATGTCCAGATTCCAAGGCCAAGGAGATTGGACTGCTCCCCTCAAGAGCCAATTCTGCCTTTCTGTATACCGGGATCTGAGGTCACACACAGGCTTTAAGCAACGCACTTTACCAAGGAAGCACACATTCCATGCCGGCTCCCGAAGTGAGTTCATTGTTATTTAGTTTTATTTGCTTCTGATCCCTCTCTTGAGAAGCAGACTAAAGATTTTCTAAAAGATATGACCTGAACCTGGCCTTGATGAACTTAGCCTGCAATTCCTGCTCACAGGGCCCCGTCTTCTTGGATTTCAGACACAAGGTGAGCGGGCTGCAGACACCAGCCATTACGTAAAAGCAAATGTCACAGGAAAGACTCTGGTATTTGGTGCGGGGCTCCCACCCTCTCCATGCAGGCATTTCCTAATCTGCCTTTGATGAGCTTCCCCAGCTTCCAGCTCTGTGGATCCCTCCGGAGCCGAGCAGAGTGTGCTGCATGGAAATGTCATCTGCCGGCACTGCAATTACTGGCACTCCAACAATCACGGCACAATGCAGAATGGGTCGAATTCAGGTGAGAGCGAGAACCCGCAATCAAGCCCGGGGAAGGGAGAACAAAGCCATTTTCTTTCATTTGCCGTCAACACAACCATCAGGCCTTAATTACCAGGCAAGTGTGGGGCTGGCTGCAGAAAGGCTGATTATTATACAGCTCAGCTCCAAATCAGTTCCGTATTGATGAGCTGCAGAGAGGAAGCCAGCTTAGCCCGTGAAAAGGAGCAGGCACCGCGCGGCGATGAGTGGCAGAGGCAGCAAGCACACTCAGGAAGCAGGGCTGGGTTTGGAGGGAGAGGAGCACAGACACCTAAAAGCCAGCTAAAAATACACTCCGACAGTCACACATGCTCACTTGGAACCTTCGTCCTCAGATACAGCACACTCTCCAGCCAGAGTCACTGGCTCACCAGATTCACTGTTTACCTCATGTGCTAAGTTCTCGAAAGCGTCTTCCTTCCCAACAACATTCCCCAAAGAGTGCCCCCCATTTTACATACATCTGCTTGTGTCTACACTGAATATCAAACACCGAGTTTAAGACCTCCTTCAGAGGCTGGTCCAGCACTCCATCACAAGCCGAACCATTTTGAATAAACCCTCACATTAAAAATAAATAAATGTGCAATTGATGGGTAAGATCTCTGTTCTCCCCCCACACACACCCATCCTATTCCCAAACACGTGCTTATGTAGGCACAAGACACAAGAATGCTTCTGCCCTAGTATCAAGGAATTTAATTGTGATATGGGCAGACTCACAACAATGTGATCTGAAACAGCTTTGTTCTGAAAGCAGATTTTGCCCTTTGGCAGTGTGGCCCAATGTGGGGTTGGGGCCTTTGTCCCTGAGGCCGAGGGTCAACAGAGCCTCCCTCCCGCCTGGACGGTGGGAGGGCACACTCTCCTGCAGACGGCAGGGGGTTTACAGAGCTTGATGCCGATCTGTGTCACTGAGCAGCGCTTCAGAGTCCCTTGTCTGCGTGGCCAGGAACCCGCTGTGGCTGTGGACCAGGCTGCTGGTGAGATGTGAGGACCCCCAGCCCAGAGCAGAGGAAGCCGGGCTTTCCAGGGCCCTCCCTGACCTTCCTTGCCAGGCTCTGCCTGGGCGGACGATCCTCTGAGTGGGGTTCCCAGCCTGCTGGGGCACGGAAGGAGCTCCTGGGACCTGGGGAAGCTACCACCACCTTGCTGAGGGGTCACCAAGAGCAGGGGCAGGCAGAGTGGGAACACATGTCTCAGAGGAGTGAATGACAAAAGACGCGTTCCGCCTCCCAGAAGACAAGTGGCTGCAGCCTGCCAGGAGGGCACTCTGCCTCCAGGGTCGCGCCTGCTGCCTGGGACAGGGTCCAGGCGGTGGCCCCCCAGCCAACTCCCAGGCCCATTCCCTGGGCTCCATGCTCCGCACCCAGCCACAGGGACGGTGCTCCCAGGATGTGCCCACTGCGGCCCTCAGCAGCCCTATTCCTACTGCACTGTGGTGCCTCCAAACTGACCTCTTGTGGAGCCACGATGGCCCAGGACCAACCCTCCCTGTCCTGACTGTCCGTACCCAGGGCAGCACTGTCCCACCAGGGCAGTGCTCAGAGGGCCTCCAGGGCTCTGGGGCGCCACACACCCTCAAGGGGTCCTCAAAGCCTGCCCGCCTATGCGGAGGAGCCTCTTCAGCTGCCTTGGCAGGGCAGCCCACGTGGTCTGCGGGCCCCCAGCTGGAGGGACAAGGCCTCTGGTGAGATGGAGCTGCAGGGAAAGCCAGGGCCGCCGGCAACATGCCCTTGCAGTGGAAAGGTGGCCATTTTCATAAACACCTCTGACTTATATGAACGTGTGATGGGTTTTAATTTAATAAAATCACTCCTCTCTATTGTGAGGATCGACTCCATGTTTTCCATGCTGACCTTCAACCTCACCGCATTCAGGGCACTGATCTTGAATTTCCCTAATTATTGATCTACTTTCTTCACTTCTCTTTAGGGAAGAGGTTTCACTGAAGCCCAGAACCCGAGCACCTTATTCTACCTGGTATCTTCACAGTGCCTGGCACGCGGGTCAGTAAGTACGGAGAACGCGGGTGAGACGAAGCTGTCAGAGCTCAGAGCTGCTTGTCTCTGCACATGCTCCGGAGCTTCTCCTACGACTCACAGGCAGGACTCCTATCCGCCTGAGAGGCTCTGCGGGCTGTGTCGTCTGGGGTGTGGACGTGGTCCGGTGGTGCTCTGGCTCTGTCGCGTGGAGTAGATGGAGGGAGAGCTGGGCACGCCTGCCCATCCGGCTCTGGGACCTGAGCAGGTGGCAGATTGTGAAGAGCTGGGTCACAGGAAGTGATGGAGCTAGCAGGTCAGGCCTGGGCTTGTCACGTAAACACCATCTGCTGCTCCTCAGCACTACAGACCCTGAGAAAATGTCAGAAGCACGTCCCTTGCGTAGATCCGCAGAGCACTCTGTGAGGCAGCCTCGAGCCTCGCTGAGCAAATGCAGCACCAGCCCAAGCTCCCCTGATCACCGCTCTGCTGAAGGGGTCCCCAGCACTCTGCAGAAGGGACCTTTCTCTTCCCAGGGGAGGGTCCCCGATGACCTGAGCCGGGGTCAGTGTGGAGGAACTGGGGCAGCACAGCAGCAGCATGGATGGAAGCCAGTGGCAAGTCAGCACCCGTGGGAAGCCAGGACCCCGATTGTGTCCATAGGAGGAAAGAGCCTTGCCAGAGCTCGCCTGCCAGAGGTTCGCAGTTTCCAGCTCAGATCTCCCCCCAGCTCCCGTCTCCCACATCCCATCCTATCAAGCAGACGATGGCACAGAGGACCACTCCCCAGGGCATAGGATTGCCTGGGGCACCTAAGGCCAGCTGTTCGGCATCCACAAAGGCAGGTGAGCGCAGCACACAAACTCCAGCATTTGACTCGAGTCCTGCACGTCCAGGAAGTCCCTCCCTAGAGGACGCGGGCCCTGTTCCTGCAGGTGAAAGGGCAGACAACAGCATCCCTGCCCAGAGGAAGAGGAGTCCCTCAGGACCCAGGCACTGGGTAGAAGACGCACCTCTGGTGACTCCTCCAGGAGGGCACAGCCTAGGAGGGTGCAGCCCGGCCGGGCACTGGGATGGATCCTCAGTCCCTGCCTTGCCGTGCGCCCTGCCACGCCCTCCCACCGTGTCAAGTTCCCAGAATCCAAGGGCTGAGCGGAATTGTCTCATGTCCTGCTGCAAATGCATTTGGGATACCTCTGCAGTGTGCTCCAGCAGCCCCTGTGCTCCCGCAGGCCCTGTGCTCCCGCAGGCCCCTGTGCTCCCGCAGGCCCCTGTGCTCC
>JAJEJO010000436.1:325884-362911 GCA_020662805.1 Glaucomys volans | reverse complement strand
GCAGGCCCCTGTGCTCCCGCAGCCCCTGTGCTCCAGCAGCTCCCTGTGCTCCAGCAGCCCCTGTGCTCCAGCAGCCCCTGTGCTCCAGCAGCTCCCTGTGCTCCAGCAGCCCCTGTGCTCCAGCAGCTCCCTGTGCTCCAGCAGCTCCCTGTGCTCCAGCAGGCCCCTGTGCTCCAGCAGCCCCTGTGCTCCAGCAGCCCCTGTGCTCCGCGGGCCATACCTCTGCAGTGTGCTCCCGCAGGCCCCCTGTGCTCCGCGGGCCACCGTGAGGAGAGGAGAGCCACTTGAGCATTCTGGTCCCTGACAGCCTTAGCCTCCCTCCCTGTCATTGTTCTTCTCAGGGAGCATGTTGGTTTGTTCCTGTCCACACACTACTGCTGTGTGCTAGTCCCCGCGGGAGCCTCAGTGTAGGAAATGGGAGCAGAGCACCCCAGGCTCCAGTGCCCAGGATGGGGCATCTGCTGGGCTGCAGTGGGTGGGCAGTTTGACCCTCCATGGTCTTGGGCAGCCATATGGGTGGCAGTCAGCTCTGTCCACAGATTTTCTTCTCAGTTGTCTGATTCGAGTCCCTTTCTCTCTTCTCCCAGGGGGTCTGTGCAGGTCCGGCAGAACTTCCTCCAGGAGTCCCTTGCTCTACCCAACAGGGGCTCTCCTCAGGGCGTGGCCCTG
The DNA here is from genome assembly GCA_020662805.1 of Glaucomys volans. NCBI lineage: Eukaryota > Metazoa > Chordata > Mammalia > Rodentia > Sciuridae > Glaucomys > Glaucomys volans. The sequence continues at coordinate 362,242 of JAJEJO010000436.1, read as the reverse complement.
TGATCTGGGGACGATGGCATCTGCAGCAGCCCATGGGCACAGATCTGCTCTGGAGATTTCTTGCGGCGTGGCCCCTCTGCCAAGGAAAGTGAGTGCTGTCGACCTGGGACACAGGCTTCCAGACCCGGCTGCTGACCCTGGTGGACTTGGACCCCAGTTCTTCAACATTAGGCCCCCAGAGCCACACAAGAACTTTCCAGACCCTTTGTCTCTCTGCCCTTGAAGGTGAGGCTTTGCTCATTAAGAATCGTGGCAATAGCCGGGTGTGGTGGCGCATGTCTGTAATCCAAGCGACTTGGGAGGCTGAGTCAGGAGGATCCCAAGTTCAAAGCCAGCCTCAGCAACTTGGCGAGGCCCTAAGCAACTCAGTGAGACCCTGTCTCTAAATAAAATACAAAATAGGGCTGGGGATGTGGCTCAGTGGCCGAGTGTCCCTGAGTTCAATCCCTGGTTCCAAAAAAAAAAAAGAATCGTGGCACTGCTCCCGTGTGGAGGACTCTGGGAAGGAACATGTCCTGGCCAGAGGGTGCTCGTGGCTGCCACACCTCATGCTTCAGCATCGTACCTGAGTTATTCTGCTTCATGATGTCACTGGTGACACTTGGAATGTGGCGTTGTCACAGACTCATGTGGAGTTTGGTGCTCGACCCCTGTAGTCCACACTGTGGTGCTGGGCGTGCTACTTCTATCTGGCAAATTCTAAGCAACAGCAAGTGAGCAGGAACTAAGCTCCCCAGCACCTCGCTGCCTGTCAGACTGACCTCACCAGGTCTGGGAAGGAAAGGGGCAGCACAGATCAGTGTGGGGATCAGGAAGCCAGGACCCTGGGACCAGGGCAGGTGCGTCCAGAGATGGGGCTGCAGCGCCCCTCCCAGATCAAGCCTGCCCTGGAGGCTTTCTCAGGTGTGAAGCAGTCCAGAGTTGCATTGTACAGTCAAGACAAAAACCGTGCCTGAATGGCATCCATATGTAAAGTGGTCTGGCATAAAAATCATGCTGCTGTTCTCTAGGCCATGATGCTGATTCTGGTTGGGGTTCTGCGATTTTACTTAAGAGCAGGGCTGCCCTGATTATCTGTGAGGCCGCTCACCTAATGGCTGTCCCTCATTGTTGCTGTTCAAGGACCCCCTTCCCTCAGAATAGGCCAAACACGTTTCAACACTGAGCTTTGCTCGGCACTGGAACTCAGTCTGCAGAGACCCTCAGGGGCTGCCCACAGGGAGGCACGGGAGCCCTGGAGAGTGGGGGTGGGAAGGAAGGACCACTCCAGGGATGGCCACACAGGGACCGCTCCAGAAGCCTCCTCCCTGATTCTGACCAAGCAGGGATCGCAATGGGACAAACGGATGCCGAAGCACAACAGGCTGCTGTTACCCCGCACGGGAACCCTAATGTGGACGCCAAAGGGGCCTTGGGGACACTCCAGCCAGTGATTGTCTTCAGACCTAACATCCAACACAAGACTCCTAGGACTGTGGAAGGGGCATTGGCTCTTGCCCTGACCCACGGGCTGGCTAGGAGGGGACGCGTGTGGCCCACCTGCAGGCCTCAGTCACAGCCAGGACTCCGGCAGAGAACCTAGGGCCATGGCCTGTGTCCACACCACCTCTTCCTCCCAGCAGGAGCACTGTTGGTACCAGGTGGCCCCGAGGACGGGAGAACCTGAACTGAGGGCATGGCCAAGCTGCAGAACTTGGGTGTGCCTGGGGCTCAGCGCCCAGGAGGGGACATCTCCAGGAAATGCCAGGGGCATTCAGTGGGCCCAGACTGCATCCCCAAGGCAGGGCGAGTGGGAAGCAGCTGGATTCTCACAGGCATGGGACATGGTCTCCAGCCAGACCAGGCACAGGCGTGTGTTGGGGTGGGGTGCTCTGCCCTAGCCCCATCGGTGAAGGGAGCAAAGTAAGTCTTCCCGAGGGAGCACCATACAGAGCCTGGGAAAGGGCACCCCTTCACCATGCCCCCGACTCAGCCAGAGTGGAGGAAGCAACCGGACAGATCCGACCAAAGCCCAAGGGAAGATGGCAGGCAGTAGCCCTGAGGCAGGGGACTGTTCGAGGGGAATCTAAGCCAGTTCTGATGGTCCCACTCATGGAATTGAACACAGCGTTGCATTTCAGGAGACGAATGAAAATCATCTTAAAAAGAAAATGGAAATTTTAAAATTGAGAACTATAATAATGGGAATTAGGAACTCAGTTGATAGAATTAACAGAGAATGCCTGTGAACTGAAGAGAAAATTAGTGATTTAATGGATCAGGAAAAAAAATCAAGATTGATGTCAATAGAGAGCGAGAAGATGATGGAAGCACAGAGCAGAAGGCAGGGGACAAGTGCAGCTCCTGTGGCCGGACCCCAGGGGAAGGCCTGGCCCCCAGACGCAGGAGGCACGGGCCCAGGCGGGCAGCAGGGCCCCCTCGTGACGCCCTGGCAGAGACCAGAGGGAGGCCCCGGCCAGCATCACCAGCCGCTACCTGCACAGCCACAAGCTGGACTCCAGTGCAGACCGTGGCGTCTACCCTGAAAGCTGAAACGGGGTGAAGGGAGACAGGGGTTGTCACCCACAGATGCGTATTAAGGGAGATCCCTGAAGAGTGGTCAGAAGGAGAGGACGGCTGCCGGTCGGGGAGAAACAGCAGCCACAGCTGCATAAGCTGCAGGGCTGAGCGGCCGTGGGCGGAAGTCGGCCATCTGCACAGACAGTCATGCACACGGTGGTATTCACACCCGTGCTGCCCGCGCTGGCTCCCGCGGGAGGACACACGGGGCAGTGGGCCTCGCACAGGAAGGTCACGGATGTGGGGACCTGGGGCAACTGCACCTGGCCTTGCAGGTGAGTTGGTCGGTGACCAAGGAGGGGCCGCTGCAGAAGGTGCAGCTCACAAGGGTAGCTCAGCAGGGCCAAGCGACAATGCACATCCACATCAGCAGCGGATCCTAACCGGCTTGGGGTCATCAGGAGGCAGCACAGAAACCCACAGGTCAGAGCACGCCCGGGTCGGGGGGCAGTTGGGGGTGACGCTGGCAGGCAGAGACGGTCATGCTGGATGCGAGTCCAGACCCAACTGAGTGCAGCTCTGAAAACCACAGCTGGACTGTCAGGACACAGAAAGGCTGAAATGACGGCAGGAGAAACACCCAGAACCTCCGGCCCAGCTTGGGGATCACTCCTGGAAGCTCGCGAGTGGCTAGGGTAGCTGTCCTGGCCGCAGGCTGGGGACGAAGCTTCCCTGGGGGGCTGGGGACCTGCTGGGCAGAGCTGGTGCAGAGCAGCAGTCAGGAATTGAGGCGTGGTCTGAGATGCTGATTCTACTGATGGGGACCTGAGGTCGGAACGGACTTGGGGTGGTGCCTCCGATCTCACCCACCCAGCGATGGGGGCAAGGGCCAAGCTGTCTGGGGTACCAGGCTGAGTCTTCAGCTGCAAGTCTCAAGGCTGGGCTGTGCCAAGAAAGACCTGCGGGTGAGGCAGGAGGGGGGCCCTGCTGCCATGCACCCCAAGTGAGGGCTGCGAGATGCAATCATGACAGCACGCCTTCGCCATCCCAGAACCAGCGGCTTTTTATCTGGCTTATTAAGAAAAAGGAAACAAGGCTGACGTGGAAGTGTTGCATGTGGCGAGGAGGAGCTCACAGGAGACACTCACCGTTTCCCTGGAGGCAAGACCCACGTGGGTCCGCCTCTTCCTCTGCTTTGAAAGGCAAATACTCTTTGATATGAGATATTTGAAATGCCAATTCCTAAAGTTAGCAAGAGTTTTTAGGGGAAAAAGTAACCACGCCCACAGCAAGGCTGCAGGGCAGACTGCATGTTGCGGGCCTCCTGTCCCTGGCCACTGTGAAGCTCTACTTTCCGGCCTCCTTACATTCTGGGTCACTGTGGCCATGGCCACATCGCTGGGCCCTGCATGAAGCAGAAGTAGAATGCAAAGCAGTCAGGCCAGCTCGTGAATAGCTCCAACCCAGGACCTGGGTTGTTTCTCCTGCACCCTCAGTGGACAAGGGTGGAACCCCGGACAGAAAGGGCATGTGCAGAGTGGCTGTGGGGCAGCCGGACTTGCTCCTCACCTACAGTGGCCCTGTGATGGGGAGAAGCCCCAGTGTGATGAGCTCCCGCTGTGTGCCACAGCCCCTCTCTGTCTCTGTCCACCCTGGGGTTCCCTGCCCCCACCCTAAGGTCCATCGCACTCTGACATCCTGTTGTGCACACAGGAGGGCAGGTGCTCTGGGAGGCAGCACACTGCAGCCCTGTGGGAGGAACTTCTGGAAACAGAAGGAAGCTCAGTGGTCTGTGCTCCGCCCACAGTCTCTGCTGGCCACACTCACACTCGGGTCTAACCCAGGAAGTGCACCCTGGGACTGCTCCTTCCTCCCATGCACACCTTCCTCTGGGCAGGCCCTGATTCTGTCAGACTTGCGCTATACAATGAGCATTTCTGCAAACCTTCATTTGGCCCCCAGGGGTGCACGAGGAAGTGGGGGACAGGTTGCTCAAGGTGGCCCCTGGCTTGTATGGTGGCAGTGTCCCTGCAGCACTGAGCTCCAAGGTGACAAACGGCACAGAGGTGCCACATCACAGCACTGAGGGCTGGTCCTCCCCCCACTTTCCAGTGTCCCATGGCTCCCTGCCTTCGTCGTGTCCCCAGGTGTCCCTGTGCATGGCCACGTGTCCTTCCTGATGATGCGTCTCTGCCTCTCTCTGAGGGAACCTGATTCCATCACGCTCACCCATAATGCAGAGCAGCACTGCCACGTCCGTGTCCTTGACTTGGTCACCTCACAAAATCCTGGTGCCCAGCAAGGTGGCATATTCACTGGCTCCAGAAACTGGGACATGGACAGCACTCTGCCATCCATGCCAGGGACGGCGGTGGTGGAGGGCAGTCTGACCTGGAAGGCCGAGGCTTCCCCTCTTGAGTGCTGCCCTCTGGTCAGGGGCTTCTCCGATGTACAGGCTGGGAAGTGCGGGGTCCCTGGCCACATCTGGCTGGGTCTGGCATCAGCAATGCAAAGCGAGGCGTGAGGGAAGATCCCTGGACACAGCCTCGGGGGCCCGGTGTGAGGCAGCTAGCAGGCTGTGCCCAAGTCCTGTGGGGCAAAGCGGGCTGTGGGGATAAGCAGAGCTCACTAGCCCATGACCAGTAGGTCAGTGGCAGCTGGGCACCTGGCAGGACACCCTGGCCTGAAATCCTGCCCCAAAGCTGAGCCTTTCACATGATACCTGCTTCGTCATCACACCCGCTACCAAGGGGACAGATGAGTCAGAGTCCCAAGCCTTCCCGGTCCTGAGGCAGATGAGACGTGCATATTGAGGGGGAGAATGAGCAACCGTGGAGCCCACAGATCACCCCTGGAGGTCACTGCCAGGATGGGCAACCGCTCTGTCCACTGCTTCCGGAGCCCCAGACTGCACTGCTCTCCTGTGGCCCAGCTTGAACGTTATGGAGCCTATTGTTTAACAATTTTCCATTTGTTAAGCATTTAAAGAACATTTTAAGCATTGTAAGCTTCATCTTTAATTTAGTGGCACTTTGAATTAAAGTCCTCACTCTGTAGGTCACTGCTAATGACAAATTAACCTCCAGGTCCCCAAGCCCAGAAGTCCTCCTTAGCAGGCTTTCCACCTGGTATTCAGTGGCGCATAATCCTTCCACAGCAGCAAGAAGTGCAGTCTTTTATCCAAAGCTAACAGGCAGAAGGAAATGCAGGCTGTGGGACAGCAGGGTCTGTCTTGCTGCCCAGCCACCTTTCAGCCACGTTTTACTGCAGTACAGGAAGACAGGTCAGCGATGTCCCTAAGATCAGTGGAGGGGAGACAGGACGACATGCCTGACCCTGCAAGTCAGGTTCAAGGCAGAATCCAGACTGGAGGACCCTTATTCTCCGATTCCATGTCACGGTGGTCCCGTGGCATCTGCTTCTAGGTCTCAAGTCCCTCGGACAGGTGGTGTGGCATCTACATGTGACCCACACGACCCTCTGCCTGCTTGAGATCACCTCTCCATTATTCACGACCCCTGGCACAATGGAAGTGCTGTGTTCACAGCTGTTCCACTGTTTGAGGAACCATTACGAGAGAAGCTGCCCCTGTTTAGGTGTTTCCCATGTGTCCATCTGCACTGGTCGAGCCTGTGGTGTGCAGGCCCTGGACCTGCAGGCCAGCTGCATTCATGCTGGGCATCACCTGCTTGAGAATATCCCCCCTTTCCCCTCCAAGCTCCAGGAACTGAGCCAGGGCAGCTTGTGGGGAGCTGGGCTCCTGCAGGAGTGGTGGCCCCGTGTTGCAGGACATGCCCTGCACCCCCGTCCTGCCTGCTCCTCACCTGCAGGTTCCTGTCCAAGTCTTTCCAGTCCAGCAGGCCCTTGGGTTTGGTCCTGGCATTGCTGCCTGGTGTCGATAGCTCTGATCCCTACGACATCCCATGCGACGGCCATCAGGTCCTCCCATTTCCCAGAGGCTCTCTTCCTGTCTTCAGGCCTGTCTTCTCCAGTTTATCCCCTGCTCATCGTTTACCTCATGAAGTCAGAGTCACCCTGCAGAGGCCGCCCACACCGAAGCCCCTGGGCAAACCCCATGCTGCGGTGCTCACACGCCGTCAGGGCTCCAGCACTGGGCTGGCCTGCAGGCAGCTCGCGGGGAGACCACGTCTACCATCTTCCTCTGCTCGTTACCTGAAGGGCCCCAATCCCAAGTCAGCGACATGCAGGAGGAGAGTGGAAACGTCCAGCTGCTCCTCTCAGGAAGCTCACAAGCAGCAATGCAGGCAGTGCTGCCCCGCTGGAGTCTGTCCCCACGCGCCACGGAATCCGTGCACAGCCGCTCGGTATCTCTCATTCCACACATGCCACTGCCTCCTGCACGTGCTGTGCACCATGTCCTCCTGCAGCCACCAGGGCCCCTGAGCCACACGCCCCCCTTCCTGCTGCATGGCCTCCCTGAGAGTGAGAAGACTGGCCTGCCCACAGTGCAGATGTGCGTGCTGATCCGATGAGCCGGGACCTGTGCTGTGGTGGCGAGTTCTCTGTTAAGTCAAAAGCATGTTGAACGAGGCGCCCTAGAGAGAAACACATGCCACACGGGGCCAGTTGGCGGCCAGTGCACGAACACCTGGTGACCTGTGGCTTGTGGACCCAGCTGCAGTCTCCCCTAGGAGCAGGGCAGGCATTCTTGAGGGTGCAGTGTGCCGGAAAGTGCAACTACTGAGGGTTGTTTTTATTATGCATCTGAATTACATTTATAAACACAGGGATAATGAGGCACTTCCTGCTCACAGCTGACCCTCCATGAGAGGGTGGAGGTGCAGGCCTCTCAGGGTGCATCGCAGACCAGGCCTCAGACTGCTCTACAGAGCTAAGGTGACAAAGCAGCATGGCACTGCTCCAAGCAGACACTGCAGACCAAGGAACCAGAGTAGAAGACCCAGACATGCCCACGTGAACACAGCTATCTCATACGAGACGAAGGCGCCAAAAACATACACTGGAGAAAAAATAGCCTCTTCAACATGGTGCTGGGGAAATGGAAATCCATATTGCAGCAAAATGAAATTAAGCCTCTATCTCTCACCCTGCACAAAATTCAACTCCAAATGGATCAAGGACTTAGGCACTAGAACAGAGACCCTACACCTACTAGAAGGAAAGCAGACCAAATCTTCTCACATTGGCGTAGGTACAGAATTCCTCAACAAGACTCCTAAAGCTCAAGAAGTAAAATCAAGAATCAACAAATGGGGTGGATTCAAACTAAAAAGCTTCTTCAAAGCAAAGGAAACAATCAACAGAGTTAAAAAAGAGCCTACAGAATGGGAGAAAATCTTTGCCACCTGAACCTCAGATAGAGCACCAATCCCCAGGATATGTAAAGAACTCAAAAAGCTTAACACCAAAAACACAAATAACCCAATCAATGAATGGATGAAGGAACTGAACAGGCCCTTCCCAGAGGAGGAAATACGGAAATAGATCAGTCAACAGATACATGAAAAAACGTTCAACATCTCTAGCAGTTAGAGAAATGAAAATTAAACCTCCACTGAGATTTCATCTCACTAAAATCTAATGGCCATGATCAAGAACACAAGCAACAATAAATGTTGGTGAGGATGTGGGGGAAAAGGCACACTCATGCACTGCTTGTGGGACTGCAAATTGGTGCAACCACTCTGGAAAGCAGTGTGGAGATTCCTCAGAAAACTTGGAATGGAACCACCATTTGACCCACCTATCCCACTCCTCAGTTTATACCCAGAGGACTTAAAATCAGCATATTATGGTGACGTGACCACATCAATGTTCACTAGGAGCTAAATTACCATAGTTAAACTATGGAACCAACCCTAGAGTCCTTCAACAGATGACTGAATAAAGAAACTGTGGTATACATATACAATGGAATATTACTCAGTCATAAAGAAAAATGAAATTATGGCATTTGTTGGTAAGTGGATGGAACTGGAGAATATCATGCTAAGTGAAATAAGCTAATCCCCAGAAAACCAAAGGCCAAATGTTCTCTCTGATAAGTGAATGCTAATTCATAATAGGAGGTAGGTAGGGAAGAAAGAAGTACTTCGGATTAAACAAAGAGGAATGAAGGAAAGGGAGGGGAAGTGGGAATAGGAAAGATAGTAGGATGAATTCAACATCACTCTCCTATGTTCAAATATGAGTACATGCCCATGGTTACTCCACATCACGTACAACCTGAAGAACAGGAAGCTGTGCTCCACGTATGTATGATGTGTCAAAACACATTCTACTGTCATGGATAACTAAAAAGAACGAATGATTTTTTTTAATTAAAGAAAAGTTAACTAAAAAATAAAGAAAGAAAGAAAAACATATGCTTGTTTGAGCCCAGGCTTGCCCTTGGCGAGGAGAAAGTCACTGTGGAAATGTCATGTTAAGTAGGCAGCCTGAATCTGGGCCGGTCTTCCCTCTTCCTTCCTTGGATTTTCCTTCCACTCCTCCATTTTTCCTTCCTTTTGCGGTGCTGCAGATCAGCCCAGGGCCTGTGTGTGCCTGGCGGGCTCTGCCCTGGGCTACCCAGCCTGAGGCCGTCTCAACCTGCCCGACTCATGACGTGAGACACGGTGTCCAGCGACTGTCCTGACATGCACTTCTGCATACTACCACTTACCCAAGGGTGATGCTGAGTCTGCACCTCGTGGGAGGCAGAGGGGACAAGTGGCCTGTCCTCTGTGCCCACCACTGAGACGAGACTGGGAAAAGTCTGACTCTGAACCAGGTTGGGCGTTGGTGTGGAAGCCCCACCACCAACCAGTTCTGGGTCATAAATTCTCCCAAATTCTGATGAAGGCCATGGAATCTTCTAAAAATTATATGAATGAGAAACCTACACAGTTTCATACAGATTTTCTGAAGGACCATGCACTCTCTGGTTCACATCCGAGCACTCCTGGGACAGGAGGCCCAGCGATTGAGGGTGAGGGTGAAGTGCCTGACCTGCCTGCGATCCGCACAGTGTCCTGCCCTGCCTCCCTCCACAGTGCTTCTCTTCTTGCAGTGTCCTCCAGGTTGTGCTTCCCATCATCTCTCTGATTGGAAGGCTAGGCGAGCCCTGTGCCCTGCCCACTGGAAACCTGCATTCAGTAGGATTTCAAGGTTCCACTGCCTCCCCACGCTAAAGCTGCTCTAGATGCTACAGTTCCCAGGGTACCTACAGAAATACCATGATCTAAACGTCTACTTGCTACTCAAAGACGAAACCCACACAGAGCTTGGAGGGAGGATCAGGTCCCAGGGCATGAGCTGGCAGTAAGTGGACCTTGAGTTTGATTTATCCTACTCTCTCTGCACCTGCTCAAGTGGAAGCCCAGGGCTGTGATGGGCCGTTTGTGAAATCATGCTCCCAGTGAGAGTAGAGGAAGGAGCTGGGTGTGCGGAGTTGCGGTGAGGAGTGCATGCTCACCAGCGCCCCAGCACCACAGCCTCTCCCGTGTCAGCAGGCAGGTGTGATTGGCGTCCCTTCATCCCAAACAGCACCTGGTCCTCCCCTTTACATACACATGCACACGTGAGCACCTTTCCACCCTACCCAGTTTCTAAATGTGAACACATGTAACACACACCCACATGTAACCACAACCACATAACATGCATTTAATTCATGAACTGTACAAACTTTCCTGAAAAGTTTCAAGGATGTTTTTGAGTGAGAGAAATATCTCCCAATATGACATTATTTCTTAAAATTTTCCCTGATATTTTATGAAAGAGCAATTTCATTCCCAGTTTCTAAGTTGAATTCATATTGGTAATTGCATGCAGGGCCTGTCATAGCTGGATAGACACCCCAAAGAGACACCTCTGCCTCACGGGAGAGGTGGAGTCCCTACACTGGGCCGGTGACTGCCAGGACCCCTTTCTGTCTGTCCACACACCACCCCCACCACACCGAAGGGCAGCTGGTCAGTTCCACCTTCTCAAATGTCGTGGGTTGCTCTTGAGCACCAGTTTCATACCGGTAGAGGGATGGCGGGATAGATGTCTAAGATAGATAGATATTTAAGCACACATGAATGCAGTTAAAACAACCAAAATAATTAAATTTCAGTTTTGACATTTTTAACATTTCTTAGGCACTTTTGTTTCTAGCATTTTAAAGTGCAAGAGTTTGTAAGTTTTTAACAGTTTATACATCACTTGTAGCAGAATTTTTTAAAAGATCACATGACAAGGACAACATTCCTAAACATCCCTTTTTAAAACACTCTTTCTGTCCTACAAAGTTCTTTTTAAAGTGGTTCTTCCTCAATAATGGCTATAACTGAATTTTACTTTGGAGCAAGGTCAAGTATATTTTCTAGAAGTGTCTTCTGGTACCGTATTGCAACCATCAGCAGCAATTGATCCATCAATAGCAACCTTGGGGCACGTGTCTCTCGGTGGAAGAGAACATGCAACCTGCCCCAGGGCTGATGAAGCTGCCAGAGCCTTACAGCACAGGGAGACGCAGACTCAGGTGCCAGCCAGGGTCTTCACAGCTGTGCCCACTTCGCTGCAGTAAAATATTGCAATGTCATCACAAATCCATTTCTGGGGCCCGCGAACAGCCATGCAGGGAAGATGCTGGAAGCCCAGGGAGACGAGGCCCGTGGCCCAACCTCGGGCGTTCCAGACACTCAAGTGCCCAAGTGACTCTGGGAAGGGAAGGCATCCATTCCAAACACACCTTTTATTTCAGGAAAAAAAAATACACTTGTTTCAACAGAAAGAAGTTTGAATACTTTTCTTAGACACCAATAACTTGTATATCCCTTGAAATATGGATTGTCCACTTTGGACACCAACGTCCTGGACTGCTGCATGGAGGGTCCCATTTCCCCAAGATGAGTTACTCGGATGCAGGTTGAGCTGATCATAGGAGCATCTGCAGATGACTAGCTGAGACCAAACATGATTTGTGATCGTCAGTGTTTAAGTTGTGAATAAAAAGCATGAAGAAGAACTAAATTTTAAATGTATATGCCATTTCATAACGATAAACGGTATGTGTGACAATGATAAGCATGCAATGTGTTGATGATACTCATACGTATTTCTTCACTGAGTGCACGGATGCACACATTAGTCTTAGTTCTCACGATCACCCTGCTGTGTGCTGAGTGCGGCGGGTCGTGCAGTCTAAGTAACCCTGGTTCAGGTCCATAGGGGATGCTGTCTCCCTTCTCACTCCCTGCCTCATGCCCGTAGCCCTGTGGTCACAGTCCTATTGGGGGTTCTGGGGCATCACACTGACTTCTCGTAGTGGAGGTCTCTGTCACTCACAGATCTGCAGGTTCTGAACTACAAAGACCCTGGGCTTAGCCCTGAAGAGCAGGGTCTCCTTTCCTCCCCGATCCTCCTAGTTTCTCCAGCCTCCATTCCAGGGCTTGGTAAGGCTGTGTGGTTCCCTATGCCCCCTCCAGGAGCTGCACAGCCCAGGAAGCAGGGGTCACTGGCAGGTGACCCTGTATGTCCTTGACCTCTCTGAGCAGGTGGTGGCCTGACCCTGTCTCTTTTGTGAAGGGGAGAAAGGGTGACATGTGGCAAGAAGGAGAGGGGAAGGGGATAGGGCAGCTTTGCATCATCCCCAGAGACTTTGGAGCAGAGGAACAAAGGTAGACTCCACTTCCCACTGAGACGGAGATGCAGCCACCAAACCTGCCTCTCAGAAACGACAAACTGAGCAAGAATTCCACAGACAAACCACACGCCAGGACGGTTTTCCATTCCCTGGAATCTCAACACGAAGGAGCCCCATTCTGAGAAAGCAGAAGCAGAGGATGCAGCCCAGACTCGCCCTGGCTCCTGCGAGCCCACATTTCCCCCAGGGTTGGCAGGAGGGCAGCACGAAGAGCCCTTGCTGAGGTGGCAGGGCTGAGAGGCCACGAGACCAGGCTGCAGGACTGAGCACTCAGAGGACAGCACCACGCGGGGACCTGCAGGTGCACGGAGCCCCCAGTGGGGTGAGCAGAGCGTTGACCAGCACATGCAGTCAGGCAGCTATGCAGGCGAAAGACCTGGAAAGCCACCCAGGAGCTGCCACAGGGCTCACCAGGGCCGCCACACTCTCCCCAGGTACCCGGAAACAAAGCCCACGGGTCTGGGCACTGGGCAGAGGACTCAGAAAGGTCTGGCTCAGCGGCAGAAAATACTTAGTTTTACAGACTGAACATCATTCCAATGCTGCCCAGATCAAGGTGGATCAAAGGGCTTCCAGCTAACCAAGCTGCTTCCTGGAGAAAAGCACAAAGATGCTCCTAGGAAAGCTAATATACCCAGCACCCAAAAGGGGAAATTCAGTGTCTGGGATTCCATCAAAGCATATCAGCCATGGAGAGAAGCTGGAAATAAAATCCAGGGAGGAGAAACGGAGAAACATCCATCAATTCAAATGGTTGCAGAACTGAGATGGGCAGCTATGAGAATTGAAGCCAGGATTGTGGAAATAATTATTATAATTATATATTCAAACATTTAAGCAGAGACAGGAGATGTTAAAAGAATCCGAATCACATTTTCACAGATGAAAGCAATGGCATCTGGGAAGAGAAGGTGTTGAATGGGATCAAGGAGACTGGCCCTGCTGCAGGACAGTGAGCTGAAGGCAAGGCAAGGGTGCCCAAGAACACAGGTGGAGGACCCCAAAACATGGACAGTGGCCAGGACACTCCTTGGGCCTTGAACACGTGTGATCCAAGACTGAAGCTGCTGTCTGAACGCTGTCCTGATGGCAGACCTCCAACACAGAGGCAGGACGCTGAGCGCCAGAGTCGGGAAAAAGCAGACAAGTGCGCTTAGCAATGGGAGCGGAAGCCATGCTGAACAGGAGGCCCCAGCCAACACTCCAGCGAGACCCTGGGAGGGGTCAAGAGTGATGCTGAGTGTCAGAGAAACACCAAGGGACCAGGGAGAGCCGCCCTGAGCTCTGGGGGACACCTTCCTGCTGACCTAAAGGCCTTCGCCCAGGGAAGGCCGTGGGAAACCACGTGAATGTGACTTCTCAGACACACAGAAGCTGATGTGATCTACGCACCAGCAGAGTATCCTGCAAGAAGGGCCAGAGGAGGTCTTCAAGCAGAGGAGGCATGAGGTCAGGCTGCGGCCCAGGGGGAGGCACAGGGAAACAGTGACCCAGTCGCCGCTGCTGGGGCGGCTCGGGTGCGCAGCCGCAGGACGTAGGTCAGCGTGTGCGTGTTTTCATATATAGGTCTCTTGAAACAAACAAGAGGTAAAAATGACAATGTGTGGTTTATAACATAAAACTCAGACTTACAGCACAGGGCAAAGATCAAGAGGGAGGACATGGAAGGGTCCTGTGAAAATTCCCACTCACAGGAGTGACTTTCAAAGGTGAACTTTGAAAACCACAAGATGAATTTTAAAAACACAAAGTAACAACTAAAATAACAGCAGCAACTACAAAGAGCTACAGACAATAAGGCAAAGAGGAAGCAACCGAGCACTAGAGTTACTCAGTCCCACGGAGGGAGCTCAGGAAACAGAAGCAGGAGGCAGTTGGGATAAAGTGAAGCAGGCCTGGGCCTCCTGTGCCCAGCCTGCGGTACCTGGAAGCTGTCTTCACCAGGTGGGGGGCGGAGGACGTCAAGCCAGGGGAACACACAAGGCCCGACTCTATGCTGCCTGCAGAAATTCTTCTCATACGTAAAGAAAAAAATGGGCTGAATGCAGGCTGGGGATGCAGCTCAGGTGGTAGAGCGCCTGCCTCCCATGCACATGGCTTCAATCCCCAGTACCACAAAAAACAACCAACCAACCAACAAACAAAACCACAGCTAAACGTGAAGAGATGTAAAGGAGTGTCCACTGACACTGGTGAGAGGAAGCTGGAGTGGCCAGGTCCACAGCAGGTCAGGCAGAGCAAACAGTGTTGCCAGGGATAAGGAAGGAGAGTTAGTATTGAGGAGCTAACACAGTAATGATGAGTTAACAGAAGAGATAACTTTAAACACATGCTCATAACATCTGAGAGCAAAACCAGACAGAGACACAAGATATGGCAAATGTGTCCCCATGATGAACACCGATGGAAGTTTAAACAAGATGCAGACAAGGGCAATCCAGAGGCACATAGGAGTGCAATACTCCGTGACCAAGTGGACGCAATGAAGGCTAGCTCAGCATTTCAAAGTATGACAGTGTAGTCCATTGCAAGCCAATTAAAATGAAAGATGCACACCATCATCTCCAGAATCACTGAATAATTGTGCGATGACATCCAATGTCCACTTCTGATTAAAACCTTCACCAAACTTGGAGTAACAGGAGATTTTTGACCTGGCAGAGAGCATCTGCACAAGCCTAAGGGATAGTTCATCCTGAGATCAGGGACAAGAGATGACGTTCTGCATCATGACTGCCTTTCAACACCACACTGGGCATTTTAGCCAGTGTAATAAGACAAGAAAAAAGGTATACACAAGGACAAAGAAGTAAATTCTCTCTGTACATGATGTGATAGTGCAGAAAATACTAAGAGCACATGGCAAGTCTGCAAGACACAAGATAAATGCTAAAAAACAATTCCATACACCAGCAATGAGCAACTAGAAATAAAAGTTAAAATACCAGCAACCATAGCACCAAAAATGTCAAATATCTGGGTAGAAACCAGACAACAATGTGCAGGTTCTCTACTGTGAAAATGAAAGAGCGACAACAAGAGCTCTGCAGAGGTGTCAAGAGGCCCCTGTGAATGTGGGAACGAACCCTGCGTGGGTTAGAGGGGCAGGGTTTCCAATTTCATAATTTGTCCTTAGTTTTCTAGAGGTAGTTTCAGTACAGTCTCAATCAAAATCTATCAAACATTTTCTAATGAAAACAAGCTCACTCTGGAATTCACATGGAAATAGAAGACCTTAGGGAGCCAAAGCTACTCTAGAAAAGAACAAAGTTGGAAAATCAACGCGTTCCGACTTCAAGGTTTTACAGAGTCATAGCACTTAGCATGGCATTGGCCTACAGGAGGCCATGCAGGCCACCAGCACAGAGCCGAGGCTGCAGAGTCAGAGTCCAGCTGATCTTTCACAAAAGTGAAAACGGAAGTCAATGGGAAGAGAGTGCTCTTCTCAGCAGAGAGTCCTGGAGCAGCAGGATGATCACAAGACCAAACCAAGACACTAACAATGAGCATCGATGAGACTTGGCACCACATGTAACTGAACTCACATGGCTCATGAACCGAATGGAAAATCTAAAGCAATAGAACTTCTACAAGAAAGCAGAGGTCTTCTGAAATGTCCAGCATGATGCTGAAAGGCAGGCAAATGTTTTCAAATGCAATAGCAAATGCACAGCCCACTTAAGAACGTATTGGTGATTTGAACTTAATTAACATTAGGGAAATGTCCACTCTTCAAAAGGAGCAGTTGAGAGGGTGGAAAAATAAACCGCAATTTGGGACAAAACATTTGCAAATCACTTGAAGTGCTTGTATCCGGAATACATAAAGAACTCCCAAAACACAATAAGAAGAAGACAAGAGTCAGAATGTTAAAAATAGCCAAGTGGTTTGAACAGATTCTTTAAAAAATGAGAAATATGAATGTCAAGTTAGCCATCAGGGATGTTTCCAGCACTGCACTGAAGAAATAGCAGATAAACCCACACCCCAAGTCCCACGCACTGTTGGGATGCTAATACAGATGCCCACCCAGAACCTCGGTGAGACATGGGGTGCACCAGGGCGAGGCCACACCACAGGCCGGAAAGTGAAGTGCTCACTTTGGAAATCAGCTGATCTTACATCTGCCCTAGGACTGGCCATCCCACTCTGAGGCATTCATCCTAAGCAAATGGGAGCCTAAGTCTCCAGGAAGACTCGCTTAGGAACGCTTCCTAGCAGTGACTTGAGATAGCCCAAAACTAGAAGTGCCCTGGACACCCAAGGCCAGTGTAGCTGATAACGGTGTGCGACTACCTTATGGTGGGATTCTATCTGACAATGAAAATCAGTGATCTATGATACACACCACATGGAGGAATCTCGAAGTACTTGACTTGACTGATAGAACACACACTGAATGATACCATTTATATAAAACTACAAGCTCACACTTAGGGACATGAGCCACCTGTGGCTGAGAGGTCAGGAGGGGGGAACCTGGAGGGAGGACTGCCAGACCTGTGAGGAGACTTTGGGGTGGCAGAGTTAGGGTGCCCCCAGTCATGACCCTAATGCTGTGTCTGCTCTAGGGAAAGGGCTGTGCTCAGATGTCACTCTACACATGGGGTGCTGGTGCGGGAACAGCCCAGCTCACAGAAAGACAAGGGCAGCAGTGGCTGAGCAAGGGAGGAGTGCCCAGGGCTCAGCTCTCCCCAGGACCTTCCTGCCCTCAACTTGCAAAGACCTGAACTGCACTGGACATGAGGAGGACAGCAGCTGGTGAACGACCCACGCAGAGGCTGCTCCCATAGCCAACAGCAAACCCACAGCAGGGCAGCGGTATCAGAAGAGGCCGGCAGGTGGAGGAGGCCTGCTGGCGCACTCAGGCGCCAAGGCCCGTTGCTCAGAGCACGGCCACTGGTGTGGTCTGTGTCTTTTTGACTTCATCCATGGGCAGTTATTAGGCTGAGCCTGCTGACTCTTTCCAGCCACAGGGATTGAGCTTGAAGAGTATCCCCAGAGACTGGCCCAAGCCTGATTTGGGTGGAGGTAGAGCTGCTTCAGAGCTCGTGATGGGCACAAAATGCATCTGAAGGCCCTGTCTGGGGACTGCTCTGCCTCGGGACCACCTGCACACAGTCACTCCTCAGGACCCCTTCAGGAGGGCACCACAATCAGAAAAGGGAAAAAGATTACTGAATGGGTCAGGGCCCCGCTCCTTGCTGATGAGGAGCTGCTCCTTCACCTGCAGCTTCACCAGCAGGAGCCTGGCCAGCAGGGGCCTGGTCAGCACTGCACCCTGGAGGCCTCTGTGCCGTCCCACAGCCTGCACACACCCTCTGACTTAACCAGAGCTTGAAGGACAGAGTGCAGGATGGCAGAGCCACTGCGCCTGCGCTGGCTGCACAGGTTCCCAGGGAGGCCTGGTCCTGCCCAGGGGCTGGGGCCAGGGCTGGCAGCCACTGACTGGGTCCCAGATGTGCCACGTCTGCAGTGAGGCAGAGCTGCACTTTCTCATTTTATGTTAGCTATGAAATTACTTTGTTGTATTTCCATAGAACCAACTTCTTCCCCTGTTGCACTTCCAGGTCTGTTGAATTTGGGGCTGAGAAAGGCATCACGCTATTCAATATACATCATGGATACCCTTATTATGTTTACCTAATACTTATTTGATTACATATAATATGGAATATTAGATAAATAATAATATATATAAAATTCTTTTTTAAATTTCCTAAATTCAGTGACTAAAAATTCAGTCTCTTTTTAGAAATGTCTCAGCACCCCACATTTTCCTTCGATTGTAAGCGATTTTGAACACGATGGGGATAAGCATGTGTTTGTAAGTCAAGAGTCCAGGGTTGCCTGGTTCCATTCTGGGTTGTAGTCCTTTCACAAAGAGCATCTGCTGTCTTTTGGTTTAAAAACTGAATCCAGTTCTTATGGGTCCACACTGCAGTGCGTCACAGGCAGCTCTGGAAGGAGCTGGCTCAGATCTCAGGGATGGCTCCCTGAGCTCCTCTGTCCACACACATGACCATTGCCTTAGGATTTTACCGGACCTTGTGGTCTTGTTTTGTCTTTACAAGGTTGGATTCTAAATGATAACTAGAAGTGGAAAGTCCACTTTCAGATGGAAAAGAAATCTACCTGGCATATTTCAAAACGTCCTCTTTATCTCAGAGTATTTAGAATGTTTTCTTCTAAAAGTTAAGAAGGTTTTAAGCAAAAAAGCTCTGCAAAAAAAGAGCGCAAGTGGGGACAGAACCTGGGTTGGCCCTGCCCCACACCTGCCCCAGAAATGGGGAGAGGGCCCAGGGGGGCCCAGTCCCTGGCCGGGACCCTGCGCCCCCTTCACAGCCCACTCTTGGTTAGGGTTGGAAATCTCAATGTTCTGAACAGAGGCCCATGATCCTCTCTGCACAGGGTCCCACAGATCATGTCACCAGTCCTGCCTGAGGCAGGAGCACCCGAGACAGAGAAGCAGTCCTTGGTCTCCAACTTAAGCCAGACCTGGTCTCCAACTTGGAGAGGACATAGCCCAGTGTGGAGGAACTGCTTCCCTCCCTCCCTGTCCAGTCCATCTCCACGTCTCTTCTAGCTTCCACAAAAGCACAAAATCAGAAATGGGCAGCCAGAGAAGCAGGAGCCCACCTTCACCAAGAGTGTCGGGCCTAGGGATGGGGATCCCCAAACACAAGGCCCACTGCCCAGCCTGCAGACCCCCAGGCATCAACCTCCTGGCGCTCTCACTGAAGCCCACCCAGATGGGACTCTTGGGGGAATGTGACACTGGCCTCATGAATCCAGCTTTCCTTTCCTTTCCTTTTCCTTTCCAAAGTTCTGCACAGATATTATTAAAATTATGTTCCCTTGCACGCACTACACCCCTCTCCAGCACGGAGTCTCCACTCTTGCTCAACTCCTGTGCTGTGGACAGGGACTTACTTCCCAATTGTATGTCCGCCATGTGAAGCAACCTCTGAAATGGTGTCTGATCAGTCTGTGCCAACTAGACATAAGAGCTTTCAAAAGCAAAACAATGCCACAGGAAGCCCAGGAGGGAGAAATACCGGGCCAGCAGAGCCGGGAGGGGTGGGTGTAGAAAAAGACACGGAGAGACCGTCTGTCTGCACCGTCCTGGCCTTGCTCCTGCTGCTGGAGGTCACATGGCTCCTCGTCCTGAGCAGGGAGGGCCTTAGCCACCTGCAACGTGGGAGGCCCGTTCCTCTCTCACAGAACAGGCAGGCCAACTGCTCACTCACTCTCTTGCGTGGACGCTGCCACGTCCTCTGCCCATCAGCTCTGCCTACCAGTCGTGCTGGACCCAGGAGACCACCGACTCCATTCGCCTGGGGCATCATCTCGGGACGTCTGGACCACCTCTCCCCCTCCTCCTGGTTTTCAGCCTGCGGGTGTGGCTCCTGGCCGGTCTCCGCAGGCTTCCTGCTGCTCTGTGGGCTGTGGAGCTGCAGGCTGCAGCACTCAGTCGCCGCCCTGCCTCTGCTCTGCTCCTGTATTCCGATCACATTTGACCTCATTGCACCAAGTGCCATCTCCACAGTGACGATTCCCAAAAGTGTGTTTCTAGCCCGAAGCTGCCTGTGAACTTCCCACTCACCATGCCAGCCTCCTGCTGCCCACAGTGGCAAGCCACAAGCCCACACTGTTGGCCCCGCCCCAGCAGGAGGTCAGAGTGCACATGCTGCCAGAGGGGGTGCTGCCCAGGGGCCCCGGGGGACCATCCCTCCCCAGCCCCCTCCTCACACCCACTGCCCTGGCCCTTCTCAGGGTGTGGCCCCCGTGGGAAGCTGGCCTGCTCCTAAGCAATGCTGATCAACTGTCCCTTCTGTTTGAGCTTGGAAGAGAACTTGTCGGGGTTGGGATTTAAAACCCTCTCCACCCCTGCCCGGGAAGGAGCTGAAGCCACGCTCTGAGCCACCCAGGAAGGTCAAGCTCAGGCATCCTGCATTTTTTTTAATGTATCCTTTACTGAGCTACAAAAAGTAATTTTGTCACATACTTGTTACTAAATAATGACAGTCAGGAAAACACTGGAGAGGAACTAGAGATGGCTGAGGCCTTACTATTCCCCAGACGCCGAGCTCTCTCAGGCACACACTGGCTTGTTTCATTTTCCACATATTCTGGAAGCTAATATTCTGTTAACTCCACATCTTATACATGAGAAATGCTGTATATCCGGTTCAGGCAAGAAATTTTAATCTAGTTCAATAATTGGGCTTTAAAATGTTTGATTTCAGTTAAAGTAGACACCCTTGCATCTGAGTTTCTTTGCTCTTTTGAGTGTTTAAAATCTAACCATGGGGAAATTAACTGCATCCCTAGTTAAAGCACGACTGCTGGCCCGTCGCAGATTTTAAACGCTTCCCTTTGACAGTCTGGAAGTCTTAGGAGAGACTGCTGCGCGGATATCCCTCTGGAGAAAAGCACCTGGTTCCAAGGTCCTGGCGGGCCAGCAGGAGCCGCACCCAGTGACCTCCTCCCATCCACCTGTGCCCACTGGTAACTTCCCACTCGCCTAACATGGTTCTGCCCACACGGCAGCTCCTCTTTGCCTTTGTTGAAATTGCACCTGATCTTCAGAGACCTTCAGTGATGGGGCCTGTGGTCCCCATGACAACCTTTCATGTGGCAAATAGTGACTTCTCAACATGGAAAATCAGCCAGCCGACTGTTCTATAATCAAAGAGCACAGTTACAGAGGTCGTAAGAAAGCTGGTGGCTGGCTGAGCTGCCTGTGATGGGGGCCTCCTCCCTGGCACCAGCCTCCTTGGGAGGCAGCTTCTTCCCCCCTGGCAGGAGCCTGGCCCCAAGCCCTGGTTCCTGAAAGCAGTTCCCCCAGATGTGAGTTCAGTCCTAGCTTCCTCTCTCCATAGCCAGCTCTGGAGCCAGGACTCTCTGAGGAACCTCGCTCAGGGACTGTTGATGGGTCTTGCTGAGCTGACGTGCGTGTCCATGGCCACCTGCCAGCTCAGTGACCATAAGGTGACATGTGATGGTGGTGGCTGGCTCCCTTCCCAGCTGCCACGCGGTGGAGGGTCCTCCAGCAGCAGCAGCAGGGCTGTGGGCTCCGTGACAGGCTGACGGCCAATGTCACCATGGCTGCCATGGGGCAGGCTGCTGGCGGTGCTGAGGTGGAGGCCACTGCCCGCTGGCTGCAGATCCCCTGCCAGACCTATGGTCTCACAGGGGAGAGGCGCCTGCAGGCCTCCTGGGCTCTCCCTGGAGACTTCCTAGGTGGCACCCTGCCGCCTGGCCAGAGGGGAGGCAGGCGTTGTGGGGTGTCATCAGGACAAACCTCCCCACATGAGGCAGCCAGATCACCCAGGTGCCCGAGGCCCAGGACATGGGAGAGGTGCATCTCAGACGCATCAGACAGGGAAGGACATGGCCGAGGGTGTCCCCACTTCTAACTCCACCTGAGCATAGCTGCTTCGTCTCCACTGCCTGTCAGTGGTACCCAGGCCAGGGGGTCAGGCTTGGGGAAGCTCCCCAGCTGAGCCTTCAGCAGGGGAACCCTGAGGCTTGAGGACAGGGAGCTACTCCTCCATCTCCGTCCTCCCAATTCTCCCCATCCATCCACTCCTCACTGACTAAACCTGTCCACAGGCCGAGCGCGTGACGCAGATCTAGTCTGGGAGGAGGTGCCGAGGTTGGGAGCACCGGCCCACCTGCCAGGAATCCCACCCCATCTCCCTCGCCCTGGCCACCGGAGCCCCATGCTCAGTGGGCTTTGCTTGCTGGTCTTGCTGCTTAGATTCTGGCTTGTTGGATGCTGAAAATGGTCAGAACCAGCAGCCGGTCACTGGGGCTGTCCTCAGAGCCAGGCGCAAGCGCTGTCCAAACAGGAAGTGACAAGTGATCCGCAGGCCTCCTCGTGGCACAGCAGGCTGGGAAATGCTCCCTGAGTGAGAGCCTGGACAAACAGCAAGCAAGACTGACTGCCAAGGATTGGCCACCTCCTGGAGGGCAGGCCAGCATGCCTCACGGCTGAGGGTGGACACACAGGCGTGGCCAAGCAGCTCCGGAAGTAGGCAGAGCCCACCCAGAGGCTTTCTGCTCCTGTGGGCTGGTGGTGCCTCCCACCTGGGTCTGCACTGCGGGAAACGCACTGGACTTGCAGTCAGGCTTCATGGAGGTCAGTGTCTCCCGGTCCAAGTGTATATGTTTATACAGGGTCAGCGAGGACTGCAGAGGGCTGTCACCAGGGCTTTCTGGACCATCAACACTCAGGAGTGCAGAGCACGGTGGTGGCGTCCAGAGCTAGGCTGCCAGGCCTCAGAGGAAGGCCTACTGCCCCCTGAACCTGGCTTCCTGGGAAATGCCTCAGGCTTGGGATGGCTCAGCTCAACAGGAAGGTGGGGCACGGAGAAGGGGGGCAGGCAGGGAGGTTGGCCCTCAGCACCCCCCCGCCCGCCCCCAGGGCCTCCTGGCACTGGGACGGAGGCTGCTGCTTGTCCAAGGCTCCGTCTCCTCCAGTCCTGTCTTGGCCTGCACGTCTCTGGATCATCACTTCCCCTGGGCATGCACAGATCACTGCTGGCCCTCAGGGAGCCTCCATGGAGCAGGGAGCAGTGGCAGGGTGTACCCCACAGAGCCACCAGGCCAGGGGGCAGCACTGGCAGTGCGTTGGACTCGTCGTCTGGAGCCTTATGGCACCTGGGACAGATGGTGCTGGACTAGCAGTCAGTATCTGGGAAGTCTCTCAGATCATTCCTGGAGACCTTGGAGACCCTGTTCCTTGGAGCTGAGCTCCCAGAGGCCCTAGAGTAGGAGTGACTGGTCACGACCAACCCAAATCCACACTGCCCACCTGGTGCTTCCCGGATTCTCATCTTCCACTTGTTGAACTGAATGGAACTGACAGAAAAGGGTGCTGTGGGCTAGTCCCCATCCAGTCACTTGGCCAAGGGGGGGACCCCATCTGGGTGTCCACCCAGGACAGTGTGTAAGGAAGTGTGGCTCGTGCACAGTGGGGTACTGTCCGTCCTTCATGGAGCCAGAGACCCAGCTGTTGGTGCAGACAGACAGACAGGTGAGCACCATGCTGAAAAAAGGAGTCGAACCCAGGGACAGGCTCAGGTCACCCAGGGGCTCCTGTGCTGCAAGCCTAGTGCCCAGGTAGGCAGTGGGACCTTTAAGTGGCCCTAGCAGAGGAGTCACAGCCTTGGGGGAGCTGCCCTGGAGAGGGATCAGTGCAGTTCCCATGGGACTATGGAAATGGGCTGTCGCAACAGGAGTCAGCCTGGTCCCTGGGTCTCCCCTGATGCCTGTCTTTCATATGGTCTCTCCATCTCTTGATCCCACCTGGCTGCCACCTGCCCTGGGGGTCTCTAGAGGACAAACGGAGCTCAATAAACTTCTTTTTCTATAAAGTACCTAGCTTCAGGTATTTTCTTACAGCAAAACATGGACAAAGACAATGTGAAATTGAAAATGGTCAAACTCAGAAGTAGAGAGCAGACGATGGATGTGTGAGGCTGGAGAGGGGTTGAGGAGGTGGCAGAAGTAAGTTTGACTGTTTTTAGATCACTTGCACAGGGTGGAGAATACTACTAATAATTCAAATAACAGACTACCTCACATTTCAATATTGCTAAGAATAAATTTCCAACATTATCACAAAAACTTAAATCTTTGAGGTGATGATTATGTTAATTAGCTTGATCTAATAATTCTACATTGTGTTAAAAATCATGACATCACTTTGTACTTCACAGGTACGTACAACTCTAACTTGTCAATATATAATGAAAAGTACTGACACACTTTTTAAAAAGAATTAGGAAAAAAGAGTTGAAGTCACCTAGGTTGGGGTCATGCTGGGCACAGGGGCAGCCCCTCTCCCTCGCCATCCAGTCCTAACAAGGCAGAAGAGGGAGCCTGAGGAGAGAGTGGGCAGCATAGGAGCAGGAGGCAGGCGCAATGTGAGGCTGTGAGCCAGGCCCTGCTGGCCGGGTCCTCCCTTCTTCTCGGGGCTGTGGCTCGGACTGCTGAAGGTCTCTGGCATCCCAGTGCTCTTGAGATCAGTGGGATGACCACCGAACCTGAGGCCATCCATGTGTGCACGGCACAGAAACAGAAGAGGTCACCTGAGAGGCGCAGGATGGAAGCGTACTGCAGTGACCTGCTCAGCTCAGAGGTCTCTGCCTGTTGCTGGAGGTGTCTCAAGCAGGGCACGTAAGAGGGCAGCGCCTGAGAAGTTTCAGCAACTGGTACACTGTGTGTGCGTCTGCTGCTGCTCGTGCTTGAGACGAAGGGATGTCTGATGGGAACCCTGCAGGCTGGGGATGGAGGTGCCCTGGAAGCGCCCTCTCCATGCTTGCAGCCATGCCCCTTGCTGTCTGCGGGGCTGGACCAGCACTTCTGCACTGGTGCTTAGCAAGCAGAGGATTCGCCAGGGTTCCAGAATGCCCTGGCTGGGTTCCACGCAGTTCCCTCTGATTCAAACCTCGAGAGCTGCTCTTAGCCAGTGAGCTGGAGCTCAGAAGGCTCAAGTGAAAGGACAGACTGTTCCCTAAGGGAGGCTTCATTTGTGTTTCTGTTTGTATCTAGAGGTAACATGAGTGTTCTGGCTTCATTCTGCCCTCTGAGCTCTGGTGTCTGTGCATCTTTTGGATCCCAGACAGGCATTCTGTGCTTGGGCCCCAGGCTTCCTGCTGGCTCTTCATAACCCTGTTTTAGTCATTTTTTTTTTTCTCTGCTGTGACTTAAAGAGCTGACCAGCACAACTGTAGAGGAGGAATAGTTTATTTGAGGGCTCATGGTTTCAGAGGCCTTAGGTCATAGAAGGCCGGCTCCATTCCTCTGGACTCGAGGCGAGGATGAACATCATGGCAGGAGAGGGTGGTGAAGGGAAGCAGCTCACATCACAGTGATCAGGAAGCAGAAAGAGACAGAGAGATCTCCACTCTCCAGATATAAAATATATACCCAAAGCCATGCCTCAATTCCCACCTCCTCCAGCCACACCTACCGCTCCAGTTACCACTCAGTTAATCCCTATCGGGGGATAAAATCACTGATTGAGTTAAGACTCTCACAACCCAATCATTCTCCTCTGAACCTTCCTGCATTGTCTCACACACATGAGCTCTTAGGGGACACCCCACATCCAAACCATAACATTACATCCCTGGCCCCCAAAACCTCACAACCATCTCACAATGCAAAATACATTTAGTCCATTTCTAAGACATTTAGTCCATTTCCAAGACTCCCTGTAGTCTCAACAGTTCTGAGATTGCTCAAAGTTCAAGTCTAAAGCCTTTGAGGTTCAAGGCAAACTCACATTGTGAGCTCCTATAAAATTAAAAGCAATGTACGAATACCCAACATATAAAGGTACTGATTAAATATTTCCATTTACAAAAACAGGTGCATACAGAGAAGGAATGGGACCCAAGCAAGACCGAAATTCAGCTGGGCAAACAGGTCCCAGAGCTCTACTTCTGGCATCTGGGGCACATGGCTTCGTGATGTCTCTCCAAAGGGCTGTATAGTTCCACCGCTGTGGCCTTGTTTTTTGCAGCCCAAGTGGCCTTCCTGCTGGCTTGTCTCTGCTCATTTCCTGCTTCCTCCTCACCTCTCCACACTTTGCCTTCCCAGGGGTGCCCACAGGGACTCCAACCCTGCTGCACTGTGCCTGGCCTCCCAGGCCTTCCTTTGAAATCTGTGGAAGCCTCCAAGACCTCCTGACTCCAGCATCCTGCATTCCTGCAGAACCAGCACCATGTGGTTGAAGCCAAGGTCTGCTGCCATCTTGAGCAGTAGCCAAGCCTCTGGAGACCCTTCCTGCTGCCATCTTGAGCAGTAGCCAAGCCTCTTGCTGCAGCAGCCCGAGGGTCTGGGTGGCTGAGCATGTTGAAAGAACTTCCTAGGCCCCCTCGTGCAAGATGGGAGCCACGCTGGTCTCTTCTCAAGAGAATTTTCACCTTCTCCCTGGAGGTTGAGATGGGTGTGGCCTTGCCAGCTCCTGAGATGCCCTCAAGCCATCTTTCTTATTGTCTCTGGGGAAAGTCTTCAGCATTCCTCCAGTGGTGGTCATGTCTTTAACAACTGTAACTTCCTTAGTCCCAGATTTACTCCTGCCTTTCAAGTCCACTTTTTAAAAATTTTTCTTCTCTGCTTTCTGCTCCTGATTATCACAATAAATTTGGCTAAAAGCCACCTGCAATATCCATGCCACTGCCTAATGCTATGCTGCCTAGACATTTCTTCAGCCAGATTAAGAAGTCCATTACGTCTAAAATCAGCCTCATAGAAAGTCTCTAGACATGGGCAAAATGCAGACAACCTTTCAGCCAGAAAATAACATGAATGGCCTCTACTCCAACTTCCAACAAAGTCCTCCTTTTCTGAACCCTCTTGAGTCCTGTCTTCACTGATCATGGTCCTATCGCCATTCTGGTCTTCTAAGCTCCCACCAGAAGCAGCCATTAATCTCTGCTTACAACAATCTAAAGCATTTCCAGATTGCACTGCTATATATCTGAAACTTCCTCCCACCAATTCCAAAAAATTCAAAAAGCCTTTAAACCACATGGTCAGGTTAGTCACAGCAACAACCCCACTCCTGGTACCAGTTTCTGTTTTAGTCAACTATTTTGCTGCTGTGACTAAATGATCCGACCAGCACAATTATAGAAGAGGAAAGGTTTATTTGAGGACTCATGGTTTCAGAGTCTAAGTTCATACAAAGCCAGCTCCATTCCTTGGGGCTCAAGGTGAAGCTGAATATCATGGTGGGAGAGGGTGGTGGAGGGAAGCAGCTCACATCACAGTGATCAGGAAGCAGAGCGAGAGACTCCACTCTCCATATACCCTAAAGCCACACCTCAATTCCAGTCTCCTCCAGTCACACCTATCACTTCAGTTACCCCTCAATTAATTCCTATCAGGGAATTAATTCACTGATCGGGTTAAGACTCTCACAACCCAATCCTTCTCCTCAGAACCTTCTGCATTGTCTCACACGTGAGCTTTTGGGGGACACCTCACATCCAAACTATAAGGGACCCATCTTTGCATTCCCTTCATTTCTCTGCCCCTCTCAGTCCGTGGTCAGTCCACAGAGCATTTGTCCAAGCCCACTAATTCTTTGCTCTTCCAGCCTGGACTTCTGGTGCTGCAGACTCCCTGCCAGGTGCTTTCTTAGTTCACTGTCCCCACTCTTGTCCCCGGGGTCTCCCAGTTTGTGGTCAAACTTCACCGGTTACTGACTTTGGACCAGGTCTTCCAGAGAAGCCTACTTCTTAGTTCCTCTGGCCTTTGGGTACATTTGTCTTATTTAGCACCTTCTTTGCCTTTTGATTAGCTGGGGTCTGCATACAGCCTCCCCCCTAGTGCCTACCATGCCACCCCAAACCCGTCACACTATCTCAATGAGCTGGAACCTGAGAGACTGGTTTGTTTCCTTGGTGAAGTTGTACATCCACATAGTTCTACTTCCACAGCTTCTGCAGTGTGCAACCCCCTTCAGTCTTCATTAAAATGAGATATTTCTGAAGCACCAGGAAAGCTTAGCTGAATCGATCCTACTGCTAGCAGGCGGAGGCACAGAAAATCTATTCTCTACTGAAAAGCCAGTGGTGCTCTCTTCATCGCATCTGAATTTGTAGATGGCAAGCAGATGCAGCATGCCTACACCTCTCACTCCTCAAGGAGCCCAGGGACACCTGAACCTGCCTTGGAACTGTGAGGACTCATGGCGTTCTGTTCTTCAACACGGGAGAGGCTTGTGAAGGAGAAACTCAGTGCTCTCAACCTGCCTCCCCTTTCTGCCTCCTTCTCCCTGGCTTCCTACAGCCCTGCCTGGCCTTAACCCACCTCATTCCACCTCAAGGTTTGGAGGTCTGGAAGGTCCATAGCCACTCAGCAACCATGGGAGCCAGCATGGAACCTCACCCATGTCTAGTGCCACCCTGCCGATGACCCTGTCACACAGAGCCAATGTGAAACCCAGCACCCTGTAAGACCCACTGTCACCCAGGAAGTACCTTGAATCTCCCACATCAGCTTCAGGGGATTCCACAAAGAATAGCTTGGTGAGGAATCTGGTTCTGCAGCCCTGAGTCTAGCATCAGGCCCAGGTGGTTCCACTGCTGCCAAGTGCCTCCTGCAGTGACCCTCCCCCTCCCCCATCCTAGATGCCCACAGAGCTCCTGCAGTGACCCTCCCCTCCCTATCCTAGATGCCCACAGAGCTCCACCAGAAGGAGCCTCCCCCCATCCCGGATGCCCACAGAGCTCCTGAAGTGACCCACCCTCTCCCCCATTCTAGATGACCACAGAGCTCCACCAGAGGGACCCTCCCTGCAGATGGCCAGAGATGCTGGTGCTCCATTGTGATTACTCCCTTGGTAAATTACCCCAACCCCCAGGCTCCTGCCTTGGGAAATCTTTCCTCCAAAGCAGGGCCCAGGAGTTTCAAGAGTAAGTCAAACATCTGTGAGCCTCTGAGCAGTGGGGATGGCACTGAAAGCACCGTTCTGCCTCACTCTGACAGGTGCCCTAGGAGCCCACGGTCCTGGGAGACAGCCGGTCACCCTCAACCCTCAGCACTGCACTGTGCCACCTGTGTGAAGGACAAGGTCAGACTCTGCAGAGAGCAGGGCATGGCTGCAACACTACAGCTGATTCTTCATGGTGAGGATCGCTCTGAAGAAAAGGCAGTCAGGCCCGCATTCCCACAGTGACAGGGCGAGAGTGTCACAGGGCCAGCGTGGGAGTGTCTCTGGGCACTTTGTTGGACTGTTCTTTAGAGCGTGGGTCCAGGTTGTGCCCAGAGCTTTGGGATGTGGGTGAGACAGGTGAACTGCTGTACTCAGTGCAGCCAGTGAGCTAAGCTCATTTCTGCCCATGGAAACAGTCCTTCCTGGAATCCAGAGCCAGGGATTCTGGGAGAGGCACCTGCTCTCTGGGTCTTACCCCTTAACCCAGAACACAGAGTGGTGGGCAGGGTCCAAAATTTTCCCAGAGGGTTCTGGGGGAGCTAGTCACTTCCATGCCTGAGACAGAGAGGTGGTTTACCAGGGCAGCTCCAGGTGTATCCCTACGATGCTGCCAGGAGCATGAGCTGGAGAGAGACTCCCTCTGCTTTAAAAGTGCAAGGAGATGGCTCTCCCAGGAGGAAAAGACCCCAGTCGGTGCTGAGGACCTCCACAAGCAGAGCACAGGGACCCCACTCAGTGCTTCCCTGACAGTGTGCCGTGTAGCAATGCTAACTCAAGACGCGTGAGCAGCCCGCACCCCAGCTCTTCACCATGGCATCTGGAAGCACCCGAAGGCACATGCCTGCAGAAACCTGCCCAGTCGACGCTGAGGCATGTTCATGGACGTGGTGCAGGGAGGGCCAGAGGAGCTCTTGGAGAACCCCCGAGAACAGCCACTGTGACTGGCCAAGGGGCTTCTGGAGAGTTCTCTACTATTGCAACAGGGGATGTGTCTCCAGTTCACAAGGAAGAAGATACAGTTGCGCCATTCAAAACCCTTAGTGCGAGGGAGAGAGAGGTGCAGTTTCCTGGCCTCTCACCAATGAAGAGCAAGCTCCTGAGAAGAGCAACGCCTTCACCCTGGAGCACACCAGCAGCACCTCCTGGGAACACCTGGTGGGTGTGCACCGGGCTCCAGAGTCTCCTCTCATCCCTGCCACTCGGTCCCAGAACACTCCCCTCCCCATGGGCTGGCATGTCTGCCCAGTTCATAGCCAGGCCATGGAAATAACAAGCTGCCTCAATAAGGACAGTGTGGCGTAGTCAGGGGCCAGGGCCAGCTGTTCTGTGTGTGGAGCTGAGAGGGGGCTGCAGAACCAGATGGCAGCCCTGCCACGTCTGGAGCACTCCTGGGCTGATTCCTCCTCACAGCCTCTCTTTCACCCTCCCTCCTCCTCTATCCCACCTCATCTCCTGCTCTGGTAACTGATGGCCTCATTAACTGATCGCTTTGGGATTTCCAAGTTTGGCACATTGGTGAATGGGCTCAGGAAGCAGAATGCTCCCACGCCTCTGGAGCACACTCCGGCAGCCTGGGCTCTCCCCTCGTGCTGTCCTGCTGTGCCCAGCTGTCACATACAGGTCAGCTTCCTGTAAGAGGCTTCCTTTTTTAGTAACATCAAAATAATCAGAACCACAGGGAAGCACAGGGGTGAAGCTGGAGCTGGAAAACGCACCCTCGTCTCCTGCCTACCCAACTGCCTCTCCTCTGCCCAGCACGCCCTGGGCTGCCTGAGGGCTGTTGCTGGCCAGGGCAGGACACATGTGGACACCAGGACTTTGTACCACCTCCCTTCCTGTGCTTCCTGGAGTGCTCAGTATGCAGTGGTGGGTGGGTGGAAACAGGAGAAAAGGAAAGAGGGAGGGAGGGAGGGAGGGAGGGAGGGAAGGAAGGAAGGAAGGAAGGAAGGAGAGAAGGAGAGAAGCGAGGGACGGAGGGCAGGCAAAAGGAAGAAGAGAGGGAAGGAAGAGAGAGGGGAGAAAGCCAGGGGTCAGGAAAAAGGAAGGAGGGATGAGGGGAAGAGGGGAGGGGTGGGGGGAGGAGGAAGGGGAGGAGGGAAAATAAGACATGTCCATGGCTGAGGCTGCCTGGCTTCAGTGAGTACAAGGTTGAGGGCAGCCTCAGGAAGTTCACTTGGGGACAGCTTTCCTGGGGCTGAGTCCTTTAGCACCAAGACCAGCTCTGTCATCCAGGCCATAAGTCTCCGCCCATCACTGGGCTGGAGGAGGAGCTGGTCCCAGGCCAGCTCCTGATGGAGGGCTCCTGATGGAGGGCTAAAGACCCCGCAGGCCTGGGTCCTCAGCAGCATTGTGCTGCACCCAGACAGGGCCAGCCTGGCTTCAGGAGCAGCCCGGGGCTCCTGGAGGTGAACTTGGCTTCCACGGTGTGTTGCATAGTAAAAACGTGGCGCTTCTCCTTCTCCATGAGCTACTGCACTTGGGATTTGGTCCAGGAGGACGCTGCCCAGCACACCACAGGAGCACCTCCCCGCAGAGCCCACCGGCTTCATGCACTGCTGGTCCTGCCGGCATCCCAGGGAGTAGCAGGCGGGCCTGCCTCCACGGGAGCCCCGTACCCTCCCTGCCACCTTCTGAGGTCTCAGTCACTGATGGCCAGTTGTGGGCTGAAGATATTAAATGGAAAAGTCCAGAAAGAAACAACTCTTAGGTTTCACGCGTCTTCTATCATAACGCCACTGTGGCTGCTGGTCTTGTGAGTCACCGCGGTCAGCCTCTTACTGTGCCTAAGCGAGAACCAACTCCACCAAGGGTATGAACGTACAGGACGTGGCACCCACTGGGCTCCTACTGGGGACTTTGGAGAAGGTCCCTTGAGTATGAGGGAGACCGCAGTGTGGCATGGAGGGGAAGATCCACGAGGTGAGTGTCAGGCTCTTCAACAGTTTTTGCCCAACGGGTGAGCAAGCTCTTAATCACAAGATAAAGCAGAGCATGGTGCAGACGGGGCATGGCAGCACATCTGAGGAGACGGGCAGGCTTGCATGGTGCCGGGGTCCTTGCCTTGAAGGGTGGAGGGGAGCAGCCCCGAAGAAGGACATGGGGCGACAGGGTCTGCAGGAGGGGGATGGGCCTGAGCATTGACCGAGAAGACCCTCAAGGAAAGCAGCAGGAAAGGAGGCAGAGCAGAGTATGGGGAGCCAGGCAAGAGGAGGGAGTCTGCCCCAGCCGGAAAGGAAAGACAGACAACACTGAGACCAGGAGTGGGCACGTGCCCAGCGTAGGGCATGGTCAGTTCCCTGAACCAGAGCCAACTCCCGAGTCAGGCCAGCTGATTGGTTTGGAAGGCCTCAGAGAGAACTGGTCAAAGTCACTCCGGGTGAATCCTCTGCAGGTAGAATGACTCTCTTGTAAAACAATCTTCTGCATAACCTTCCCTTCTTCAGCCTTGCTTGGATCAGACCACAGCCCCGTGTGGATTTAAGCAGCCCCCCAAAAGGGTAAAATCTAATACACTCTCCAACCTTTCAGAGCTGGCTGAGGACAAGCGTCACACACACTCACGGACGGGTTTCTGTTAGTGTGACGTGGAGTGCACACCGTCCTTCACCCCGCAGGCCTGCCTCCCCGGAAGCACAGCCTGGTGACCAGCACCTGCTTTGCCACAGGGGCCCTCCCAACAGAGCCGCGCTGGACACTGGAACATGCAGTCAAACGGCAGCCCACACGGGGATCCAAGCACACATCTCTTCTGGGCCTTCATGCCTCTGTTTGGTGATCTGCTGGAGCTTCACGCGCACAGTGAGGTCACTGCTGGTGCGTGTTCCACGACATTTCACACAGGAGGCAACCATGCTGGGGAGGCTAGCACCCAGCAGAAAGTCTGCACGCCACAGAAACCGTCCTCTGCACCTGATGACCCCACAGGCACCCGTTGAGACAGACAGGCACAGCAGGCCGAGGCCCACAGCCAGAAGGGACAGATCGGGCTTTGAACACCTGAACTTCCAGCACAACCAGAAGGCAGTTAAATAGACTGCAGAACCTCAGAGGTTCAGATTTCCAGTGTTCCTGCTTAGCTCATGCGGGTTCTGACCACAGTCTGGGCAGGGTCCCAGGACAGGGGTGCTGCCAACAAGGCTAAGGCTTCACCCAGAGTGATTAGGCATTAGCTCAGCAAGGAGAGGGGCGCACCTGGAATCCCAGGCACTCCAGAAGTTGAGGCAGAAGGATCTCAAGTTTGAGGTCAGCCTCCGCAACAGGGGAGACCCTGTCTCAAAATTAAAAACCAAAAGAGCTGGGGTGTGGCTGCTGTTAAGTGCCCTGGGTTCAATCCCCAGAACCCAAACAACAACAACCAAAACCAAAAACAGATGCATCAGCACAGACAGTGGCAAGAGCATCTTGTGGAACAGAGAGGGGGTGAAGAGCAGCCCTGGTGGATGGAGACGGTGCCCTCAGAGGGGCCCTGCAGGAGGAGAGAGTGCCTGTCCTGAAGGAGAAGCAGGAGCCTGAGCACCACCCCTGCCTGCTCCAAACTCCCCTCCAGCCTCACATTCCCTCAGCCTGGGTTTCTGTCTTCAAGAGAAGGAAAGCACTAGATCAGTTCATCAGGCAACGCTTTAAGCAGGAATCACATCTATTAATGCTATTATGCATCTCAGTGCACGTCCGCAGCTGACTGGGATGGCAACATCTGGGAACCTGACCCTCCACCTGCTCTGAGGCATCTCGTCTGCAGGCAGTCAGGCTCCTCCTGGTGAAGATCTCGCACAGCACTTGGGCTTTCCTATTTGTCAGGGTTTTGTGGTCTTTATATAAGGGAAGGGATGGGAACCATTAATTCAGTGCCCGGAAGGTAGTGCTGGAGTTTAGCTCTTATGGAAACTGCCTCAGCGTCAGAAGCAGCTGTTCTGAGAACACGTGAGTGCACGAGTCATTCTCACAGTCCCTTGTCATTGGCAGGTCCCACCTGTGGGTGTTTTCCCACCAGTTTCCATCAGAGCAGTGGGTATGAGAATGCCCAGTGCTGGTTCCTGCAGGGCTAGGTACCACAGACCTGCAAGCCCCAGAGCAGAGCCCAGAGAGGGAAACCACTGTGGTTGACATCAGTTTATTTACATGGAAAGACAGCTAAATGATGTCAATTTGTGTAGATAGATGCAGACATTTCTCTATTTTAAAAAACTCTGGAGACTGTGAAGATACAGACCAATTATGATGAATATGAAGTTTCCTTAAAGGAATCTGAAGAATTAAACGTTGAGTCCTTGATTTAAATTGAGGTCATCATTTAATTTGGCAAAAAAATCTCTTTTTAACATCCACACTTAGATGGTCCACAGGATTGTGCAAAGAGGAAAGAGCCTGAATCATACCCCCAAGGCTGTCTACACCCTTGTCCCCACAGTAGGATCCTTTACACCCCCAAGGCTGTCTACACCCTTGTCTACACAGTAGGATCCCTTACAGGCCCCACGATTAAGTTCAGGTATTTGGACAGAGAGATTTCCTGATCACCTGGCTGAGCCTCCTACAGCCAAGGATCTGTAACTCAAGAAGGAAGCAGGGGAGGTGAGAGAGCTTAGGAGACACTGCACTGCTGGCTTCAAAGACAGAGAAGGGGCCAGAAGCCCAAGCATGCCTCTGCAGGATGGACTGGCAGCAAGAGAGCTAATGCAGAAAGCCCTGACCTTAGCCTGGTGAGCCTTACTCTGGACCTCTGACCTGGACACCTGTAAGCTGATCCATATCATCTTGAGCACCAGGCTTGTGAGCACTGGGATTGCTGCAGGGGGAGCCACGCTGGACCTCCTCCAGTTGTCACTACTGGCACCAGCTACTTAGTGTGAGCTGAGTGTTTGAGAAGCCAGGAGGAGAGGGGGCAATGGCTATCTGCACAGCAGTCTGTTGTGCACCCTGACCTCCTCCAGCAGCAGAGGAGCCAGGAGAAGAGGGGGCAACACTGATTTGCACAGGGTCTGTGGAGCACCCTGACCTCCCATAGCAGCAGAAAACAGGAGGTCAGCAAGCAGCCCATCACCTCTGGCCCGAGAGGCTTTGCATCTGAGGATGGAGCCCCTGACTCAGGCACGCTGCGGGCACTTTGTGTTACCTTTCCTGGGAGCTGGTGAGGGGCAGCTGGTGTGGGGGAGGCAGCAGGGCTGGGAGGGGTTGCAAATGCGGCAACCAGATGCCGTGGGGTGCCGAAGGGATGTTCACGTGCACTCCTAAATGATGCTGGCCCAGGACTTTAGCAGCTTGAGGGAAGTCCAGAGCACAGGGAAGCATGACCCGCATGGAGTGCTAGTGCCTGTGTCAGAGCTGCTGCCCCTGTAGAGGAGGCCCCTTCCTGCACATGCTTGCTGGACGCTGGAGGTACCCAATCCAGAGGGCTCCTTTCTGGGCACTCACTGTCCGTGAGCTACTGTGCATGCACAGCACTGCACCCAGGCTCAGGAGGTGTGAGACTGCACTAGGCCAGATCTGAGGGGACGTCCGACAGCCCTCGGTCTTGATTTACTTCCCAGGGCTGCCAATCAACATGTCACTTACTTCTCAGGAACCCGAGTTCCTAGGCCTTCCAAGTGAGCACTCAGCATGAGTGCTACTTTCCGAGAGCAGGGTGGGATCCAGCTTGCACTCCGTGCGGCCATGAAGGCTCCAAGTCAGGGCACGCTGGCCCCAGGCAGGCAGGCACTTCCACAGACTTCTTCACCCATGTGAACTAGACTGCCCCTTCCCGAAGCCAGGCTGGGTACTTTATCATCTGTCCCAGTTAGCCTCCTCTTAAGAATCTTAAAAACATTATAAAATTTTGAAGATACAAACTAAGTGTTTCCATTTTACTGGGGAGATGAGGGGCTTCAGGGAATTGAATCCAGAGCACTTTACCATTGGGTTACATCCCCAACCCTTTTTAATTTTTATTTTGAGAGGGGATCTTGCTAAGTTGCTGAGGTTGGCCTTAAACTTGGGATCCTTCTGCTTCAGCCTCCCAAGTTTCTGGGACTAGACGCATGCACCATTGTGCCCAGTTAGTTGTGGCATTTTTTATAATTAAAATAGCTAAAAACTCCTAATGTATAAAATTAGGAAATATTTAAATAAATGTGTTTAATAAATAAAATATTTTGTATATTCTTAAAATAATGTTGACTCAAGGCTTTAATGGCAAGTGACATGTTCCTAATATAAAGAGAAGGATAACTTGTAGGCTAAGCCAACAGCTTTCCCAGTGAAACTGGCAGTGCCCTTACTCTTCTCCTGCAGTCCCTTCATTCTCTATCACTTGCTTCCCTGAACTTCTACCTGGCCCCCCGACCTTGCATGTAATGTCTTCTGGAGGACCCCTGGTGGCTGTCTGAGGAAGCCACCCGTCCAATCCGGGTCCCACCACAGAGATACCCAGCATGGTGGTCAGGCTGCACCCCACACTCCAGGTCCCCACCAGAGGAATCTAGCATGGTGATCAGGCTGCACCCCACACTCCAGGTCCCACCCCAGAGGAACCAACATGGTGATCAGGCTGTACCCCACACTCCAGGTCCCACCCCAGAGGAACCCAGCATGGTGGTCAGGCTGCACCCCACACTCCAGTTCCCACCCCAGAGAAACCCAGCATGGTGGTCAGGTTGTTCCCCATAGTCTTGGTCCCCCCAGAGAAACCCAGCATGGTGGTCAGGCTGTACCCCATAGTCTTGGTCACCCCCAGAGGAACCCAGCATGGTGGTCAGGCTGTACCCCAT